>JAVXUO010002468.1:0-118613 GCA_033065855.1 Escallonia rubra
AAAAAAAAAAAGCTCCTTAATAAATCCACAAGCTTGAGCTTGAGGCTGTCTGACAGACCGGTTCCTACCCTTACTGTCTTCTCTTGAATTCCTGGATATAGCTCAATATGAGTGAGGTCTTCAGCGGGCTTACCTCTCTCGATTTTAGTCTCGTCCCTCAGATCTTCTATCATGAGGGTTTCATTGGCTCTATTTCGGCATGATGCCATGTAGCACTGCCGAGCCACCATTTGATCTCCCTTGACTTCCCCGACTCCATTTTCCGTAGGGAATTTCATCTTCATGTGGTACGTAGATACCACAGCTTTTAATTGGTTTAACGCTGTTCGGCCCAAAATTGCATTATAGGCCGAAGGGATGCGTACTACTATGAAGTCTAGCATCAACTTTGCTTGGGTTGGAGGGTCTCCCACAATGACGGGCAGTGCAATAATTCCCTTGCAAGCAACCGGATGGTTAGAGAAGCCGTAGAGGGGCGTCTCAATCCTCCGTAAGCGGTCAGCTGGTATATTCATCTTTTGGAAAGCTTCATAGAAAAGTATTTCCGCCGAGCTCCCATTGTCAACGAGAATCCTTTTCATGTCGAAGTTTCCCACTCGGAGTGTGATAACTAGAGGGTCATCATGGGGTATTCTAGTATCACCCACGTCGTTATCGGAGAAGGATATTGTGGGGGCTGGTTCAATCTTCTGCTTTTTGGTCGATGGTCCCATAGTTGTGAAGATTTCCCTTGCGTAGGCTTTTCTTCCTTGTCCAGAAGAGCCTCCTGCGGCTATTCCCCCCGAGATGGTATTTATGACTCCCGCATTCTCTTGCACATCTTCTTTTCCCCCTAAGGGAGTGACTTCCCTCTTTTCATTCCTTCTATTGACATATCCCCGCAAATGTCCGCGTTTGATAAGGGCTTCTATTGCACGCTTGAGCGATTCACAATTGTCGGTGGTGTGACCATGATCATTGTGGTAACGGCACCACAAGTTTTTATCTCTCTTGCTAGGCGGCGACCTCATCTTCTCTGGCCTTTCCAGCATCTCCTTATCTTTTATTTCATGGAGAATCTGAGACGGCCTTGCAGTTAATGGTGTCAAATTCTTCATGTCTAACATCTCTTTGGGACGCCTTTCATCCCTTCTTGATCGCTTAGAACTCTGCCCAACTCTTGGACTATCTTCGCGAGTTCTCTTGTCTTGATCATGTCCATTGTCTCCTCGCTGTCCATTGTGGGTCTCCAAATATTCTTCAGCCTGGATATACTTATTGGCTTTATCCAGCAAGGCGCTCATGTCCTGGAGGACTTTTATTTACTGCGAACGCGAATTTGGACGTAGGACGAAGCCCTCGCATAAAAGCCGTGTACTTTACTGATTCATCCAGGTTATCTATTTCCAAAGTTTCCGCATTGAAACGTCCCAAATATCGCGACAATGACTCATTTCTTTCTTGGACCACATTGAGAAGACTGGCCGAATTCTTTCTCCGAGTTCGGCTGCTTACAAAATGCTTTTGGAACAAGTCTGATAACTGGTTGAAGGAATGGATGGACCTGGGTCGTAGGGACTTGAACCATGCATGTGCTGCTTTCCTCAAAGTAGTTGGGAATGCTCGGCACATGACAGCATCTGAGACCTGGAGGAGTAACATATTCGTTTGAAATTGATAGACATGCTCTCCAGGATCTCCGCTTCCATCATATAGGTCGCACTGTGGCATCCGAAAATTTGGAGGAAGCTTCGCCTTCTCTATACTTTTGGATAGGGGGTATCCAGAATCTTCCCTTGGGGGAGCAGAATCCTCTGGGGAGGATTTGGAGATGGCTTTGTGACAAGGTCGCCCTTGTGGGCGTACTTTCCATGTGGGTGTATGGATCTGTCCTTGAGGACAGTGCCTTTGGACTGCGCATCTTCGACCTAGATTTTCACTGCCTACCACAGGAGGCGAGTTTGTGCTGTCCTCAAGTGACTCCTCACGTCGAAAACGTGAACCACTTCTAGTAACATGTTTCTCACTTTCTTGCCCTGGCTGATAGTCAGGATCCGTCTCTGATCTATTCTTTCTCCCATAACTGGACCTTGAGGTCAGTCTGAGACGGAGGTCGCTCGGATCGAGATGTGTATGATTAGCAGAGGTTGCGGGGACCACCCTTTCGAGCTGCTTCTGTAGAGTGGTTACCACGTCCTTAAGTTCATGAACTTCTCTGGTCAGCTCAGCATTTGGAGTGTCAAACAGCCTCCGGGTTAGGTGATGACGCAGGTCTCCTCTTTTTAAAGGTGGGGTCAGAGAACGAGTCCCCTGGGAGCTTTCAGTCATTCTTGGGGTGACTGAAGTCACGTTAATGCAGTCATTACTGGAATATCGTTGGGAAGGTGTTGACCGTCGCCCTCTTCGGCGGGAGCCGCTTGATCTTGTTCGCCTATTCTGGACGGAGCGACTGACCGGAGTGTTATTTGAAGATGATTGTCTAGCCATGTTCTCTCTCGGTCCCACGGATGGCGCCAAAATGTTGCTGCTTGAATATTGATCGAGACCACGGCTAGGAAATGCACCTGCAAAACAGAACACGAAGTGACCACCGGGGATGTTCCGGTGGAGGATGCTCCGATGCTAAAGTCAGAACGTCGCTACTATGGTAGGAATCTGAGTAATCGAAAATGGACTGGGTGTTTTTGTGTGTGTGTGAACCTGTCTGTGTACCTGAGGATTCGCCCTATATATAGACCGCTTCCAGACTTCCTTCTTCTTTAGAATTCTTTTCTGATTGATCCTTTTGTAGAAGAGTCGTACTAGGATTCTTCTATTAGTGCATGAGTCCTAACCAATCTCTATCTGCTCTCTGAAGTTTATCCGATATGAGTCTGTTAGCCCACTCAGAACTGGCTACGCCACGTGTCACCAGTTGGCTGGGCGGATATATTTAGCTATATCATTTACGTATACCAAAAATGCTGATTTGTAATACTAAGGTCCTGTTTGACACAATTTTTTTTTTAATTTTGAAAATTAGAAAAAAAAGTTTCGTTTGGTAACTATTTTTTTTCTTCTTCAGTTTAAAAAAACAGTTTTTAAATTGAAAAAGAAAAAAAAACTCCAAAAATGAGTTTTTTTTTTTGTGAGATGAGACCATCACAACCACCATCGCCCGTCGGCGGCCACCTCCAGCCATCACCACCGGCGGCAACGTCCGGCGGCCACCACCGGCAGCCACCAGCCACCGCAAACCATCAAAAAAAAAAAAAAACTCAAAATAAAAACTAGGTTATCAAACACATACTTGTTTTGTAAAAAATAAATAAAATTAAACTGCTCTTACATTTTTTTTTTTAAAATTGAAAAAAAAAATTGCTATCAAACAGAGCTTTATCACCCATCTAACACTACCACCCATCTCACTGCCTCTACACCCATCACCCCCTCCCCCTCTCCTTCCCAACTGTCACCATAAACACCACCGAATCAATCTGCCAACACTAGCACCACCAATCCGCCACCAACAACAACGTACATACCAAATCAAAAAAGAAATGAAAAGAAAAATAATCAATCGAAAAAAACCCCAATAGAGGAGGAAGTAGGGTATTGACTAAGTGGTGATTGGCGGTACTTGTGGTGTGGTGACGATGACAGTGACAATGGTGATGGATTCGACAGCTTCATGATTTTGGATTTGGTGGTGTGATGGCGGCGGCAATGCGTGTTGAAAGAGAGGGTTTATTGGTTATAGTGGTGATAGAGTAATGATAACGACGATGGTAAGGGCAGATGGTGGTTGAACTGATGGTTCTATCTGGCGCCGTGGTAGAGTGCTGGTTGGCTTGGAGCTGGAGGTGGGCATTAACGGTGGCAGCTGAGTGGTGGTGGGCTTGGTGGCTGCCAGGATGAAGAAGAGAGGGAAGAGAGAGATGGGAAATGCATAAGAAAGAAGGAGAACATAGAGGTAGATGGCTTTAAGGCGGTTGTAATTGATCAAAATACATCGCAATTTATAGCAATTTTTTTAATAGACGAGTAAATTGATGACGCGCCTAGTACAAGAATAAATTTCAAGGAAAAAATGAAAACATTCTATTGGAAAAAAAAGGGAAGAAAGAAAAGAATGCACCCAATTTTAAACAAGCAAAAAACAAAACCCTGCCATTGCCCAAACCTGGATGTGAATCGAAGTCCTAAATCTGGACGTGCTGTGGTGAATCAAAATTTGTTGGCAAAAGAAAGTCCAGAACAATAAAGCTATGCGTTCTGGGCTGGAAACTGTTGAAAGGCAAAATTACATCACAATAGAAAAGATCATTTCACTAAAGTTTGAATAAATGTATGAGAAACCACTAAACAGATTATAAGATCTTCCAGAAGAAACATCTTGGTTTCACTGTAAGTAATTAAAAAGACTTTAAACGGTAAGATGGCGGTCTCTGGCGCCGGTGACCGTTTACAAGAACTCAAGGCATTTGACGAGTCAAAGGCCGGGTTCAAGGGCCTGGTCAACGCCGGCGTAACCAAGATCCCCCCCATATTCGTCCGCCCTTTCGACGACAAGGCCGGAGATTACCCGGTGTCCGGGACACCCATCTCGATTCCGGTGATAAACCTGGAAGACACCACAAACAGCCGATGCGACGTTGTTGAGGCGGTTCAAAGTGTTGTGATTTGGATGATTTTTTGTATGATCATTTCCTATTTTGTAGAAAAGACTTTCCTATATTATAGATAATGACTGCTTAATTATAGGAATAGTTATATGCTTGATTATAGGATTTGGAGTGATTGTAGGATCTAGATTGGTTGCTCCATTAGTATATATACATGTACACACAATGTAAAGAGTATGAATGAAAACATTATTCTACCTTTGATTTCTACTTGGTATCAGAGCTTCTAAACTTGAAGCCTGAATTACTTGAATCTTGAATCCCGCTCTCAACCATGACCAATCCAGATTTTGAAACATCTGGGACCAAATCTTCTCCCATTGTTATTCAATCCGAAGGTTCATCGTTCAAAGCAGGGATAATACTCAATGACACAAACTATGATTTGTGGTCTCAAATTATGGAGATGCACATTGCAGAGAAGGAGAAACTTTCATTCATCCGAGGTAATTTTCAACCACCAACTAAGGAGGATAATTTGTATGAGAAGTGGTATGCAGACAATCAAAAAGTCAAGAGATGGCTATTGATGTCTATGTCTCCAGAAATCATGAAACGATATATTCGTTTACCCACCGCTCGAGATATCTGGAAAGCTCTTTCTAAAGCTTTTTATGATGGATCAGACGAATTGCAGGTGTTTGTATTGAATCAGAGGGCTTTTTCGGCCAAACAAAGTGGCCGAACTCTCTCTGCATATTATGGAGAATTAACTGAAATTTTTGGTGAATTAGATCACCGTGATAAAGTGATCATGGAGAGTGAGAATGATGTTGAATCTTATCGAAAATCAGTCCAACGACAAAGAGTGCATATTTTTCTTGCTGGATTAGATGGTGAATTTGAACAAGTTCGTGCTGAAATTTTGAGAAAGGATCCTATTCCCGAATTAGAAGCATGCCATGCATTGATCCGTCGTGAATCTGTTTGACGCACAAAGATGGTTGAAGAATCAGAAAGGATTGAAGCTTCAGCCATCGTAACCCGATATCGGCCTTCTCAAAACCAACCTAAACCCACTAATGCTGCAGATAAATCCACCTACAAATGCACCCATTGCAATCAAAACGGTCACACCAAAAACCGCTGCTATGAACTTGTGGGGTATCCAGAATGGTGGGACCATAACCGCGATCCGCGAAAGAGAAACTCCAAAAGGACCTCCAGTACTGCAGTGGTTGAAACAAAGACAGAGGATGATGTTACTGGACAACACTCGGCACTAGCGGCGGCGGCAGGTAATGGTGGTAAGGCTTTAAATATGTCTACACTTGTTACTAATAGTGCATGGATAATTGATTCCGGTGCTACGGATCATATGACATTTGATTCTAGACAAGTCTCAACCCTCAAACAGTCCTCACAAAAATTCGTTACCACTGCAAATGGCACTCCGGCTCCAATTGTTGGAGAATGACACTTACCTCTCACTAGTAATATGAATCTAGACTCGGTTTTAGTTGTTCCATCTTTGGATTATAATTTGTTGTCTGTCTCCCAAATTACCACTACCTTATTTTGTGTTGTAATTTTTTGGCCTAATTTTTGCGTGTTTAAGGACATCCGCACGAGGCAAACGATTGGTTGTGGTGTTAGGAGAGGAAAATTGTATTACTTGGACTTGGTGTCAAAAAGTTCGGACAAGCTGCGTCAGGCACTCATGGTGAATGATTTAGAGGGAGAAATACGAAAACCTGAAATATGGTTATGGCATCGACGTCTAGGACATGCCTCGTTTGGTTATTTGAAGAAATTATTTCCTTATTTATTTACAAAATGTGATGTTTTTAGTTTTCAGTGTGAAGTCTGTGAACTTGCAAAAAGTCATCGTGTTTCGTTTCCGTTAGCTTTGAATAAAAGTCCAGATCTTTTTATGATCATACATTTGGATGTTTGGGGCCCATCAAAAGTCAATTCCTTGGGTGAATCACGTTGGTTTGTTACATTTATTGACAACTGTACGAGGATGACTTGAGTGCAATTGATGAAATCTAAAAGTGAGGTGAACGTATTATTTCATCAATTTTGTAAAATGATTCATACTCAGTACAATGCACGAATTCAAGTTCTTCGAAGTGATAATGGAGGCGAATACTTGAGTGTTGAACTTCAGCAGTATTTAAAAGCACATGGAATCATTCATCAAACTACTTGTTCAAATACACCTCAGCAGAATGGGGTGGCTGAGAGAAAAAATCGTCACTTGTTGGAGGTTGTCCGTGCTTCATTGATCGAAGCACATCTACCATTGTCATATTGGGGCGAAGCACTCATCTCTACAGCATATTTGATTAACCGGGTACCCTCAAGGACTATTGATTATCAGACACCTTCTCAGGCCCTCGTTGAGGCGATTGTTGCTCCAGTCCTTCCGAATTTACCTCCTAATGTTTTTGGTTGTGTCGCCTTCGTACATCTTCATAAGCATCAGCGCAACAAGCTATCCCCTCGAGCGCTGCGATGTGTCTTTGTAGGATATGCTGCTCATCAAAAGGGGTACCAAAGCTATCATCCTCCTACCCATAAAATGTTTATTACTTTGGATGTAGTTTTTCATGAAGATTTGATGTACTTTTCCACCGAGTCTAAACTTCAGGGGGAGCATCAGAAGGAAATTCAGACTCTAGACTATGATGATGAACTTGTTGAAAATGTGGATGTACACATCTCTGAAGATACTCAAATCTCTGAAGATGCGGGTAACTTGGACATCTCTGAAGATGAACTCTCTGAACCTGTAAATCAAGTGGGGAAATTTGTTGAAGAAAGTAGTCAAGAGCATGCAGAAACTGAAATTGTAACTCCATCTCAGTCCGAGTTCGACATACAACATGCAACTAACACACCACACCAATTACTTGCTGAGGATGCTCCTGAACCACATAGAAAACAGCTACCACAGCGTCTCACCAGAGGTATACCTAAACCCACATATGAACCTGAACTGTGTAGCAAAGTTAAATATCCCATGAGTCATTTTGTGTCAAACCATCGTTTGTCAGAATCAAATCGGTCATTTGTAAATCAATTATCTACTGTATCTATTCCTAACAATGTGCATGAAGCCTTAGCTGACCCAAGGTGGAAAGAAGCTATGAATGAGGAGATGAAATCATTGCAAGAAAATAAAACCTGGGAAGTTATTGATCGTCCACCAGGAAAGAAACCAGTTAGATGTCGGTGGATTTATACCGTGAAGTACAAAGCAGATGGTACAATTGAACGATTTAAGGCGAGACTAGTGGCAAAAGGGTACACCCAAACTTATGGAATTGATTATACAGAGACCTTTGCACATGTAGCTAAAATCAACACAGTACGAGTCTTGCTATCGCTAGCTACGAACTTGAATTGGCCATTACAGCAGTTTGATGTGAAAAATGCCTTCTTACATGGAGAGTTGTCTGATGAAGTCTACATGGAACTCTCACCTGAATGCATGATGTCGAAGACAGATAGTCAGAAGGTGTGCAAACTACATAAAGCATTGTATGGGTTGAAACAATCTCCGAGGGCGTGGTTTGGAAGATTTACAAAGTCAATGAGAGCTTTTGGTTACCATCAGAGTAATTCAGATCATATATTATTCTTGAAGAAAAAACAAGGTAAAATTACTGCCTTAATTGTGTATGTGGATGATATGGTGGTTACAGGAAATGATCCTGAAGAAAGGGAAGCTCTACAGGGTCACTTGTCCAGGGAATTCAAAATGAAAGATCTTGGCCCCTTGAAATATTTTCTTGGGATTGAAGTGTCTAGGTCTAATAAAGGGATTTTTCTGTCTCAAAGAAAGTATGCCTTAGACTTATTACGAGAAACTGGTATGTTAGCATGTCAACCAGTAGATACACCGGTGGAAGAAGGATTAAAATTACGTATTGAATCCAATCAAGTACCGGTTGATAAAGGAAGATATCAGAGACTCGTAGGGAGATTGATGTACTTAGCACAAACAAGGCCAGACTTTGCCGATGCATTAAGTATTGTAAGCCAGTATATGCACAATCCTGGAGAGCAACACATGAATGCAGTTCTACGTATTTTAAGGTATCTAAAGTCTGCTCCTGGACAAAGGAATTTTATTCACTAAAAATGAGGATCATCAGAGTGTGGATGTATATACAGATGCAGACTGGGCTGGAGCAGTAGATGACAGGCGTTCTACTTCAGGTTACTTCACCTTTGTAGGAGGTAATCTAGTTACATGGAGAAGCAAAAAACAAAATGTTGTTGCAAGATCAAGTGTGGAGGCTGAGTTTAGAGGTATTGCACTTGGAGTATGTGAGGCATTATGGCTAAGACTTCTATTACAAGACCTAGGCTGTGTATCTAACAGCCAATCAAGCTCTATTGCGACAATAAAGCCGCCTGTGACATTGCTCATAATCCAGTTCAACATGATCGCACAAAACATGTGGAGATAGACAAATTCTTCATTAAGGAAAAATTGGACGAGAAGATTGTGGAGTTGCCTCATATTCGATCAGAGGATCAGTTGGCTGATATTCTCACTAAAGCAGTTTTAAGTAGAGTATTCTCGAAGTTTTTGAGCAAGTTGGGCATGTGGGATATCTATGCACCAACTTGAGGGGGAGTGTTGTGATTTGGATGATTTTTTGTATGATCCTTTCCTATTTTGTAGAGAAGACTTTCCTGTATTATAGATAACGACTGCTTAATTATAGGAATAGTTATATGCTTGATTATAGGATTTGGAGTGATTGTAGGATCTAGATTGGTTGCTCCATTAGTATATATACATGTACACACAATGTAAAGAGTATGAATGAAAACATTATTCTACCTTTGATTTCTAATAAAGTGCCTCTAAGGAGTTGGGATTCTTCCAGGTGGCGAATCACGGGGTGCCCACGTGGGTTCTGGAGGGGATGCTGGAGGCGGCGCGTGGGTTCCACGAGCTTCCGGAGGCGGTGTACTACTCCCGCGAGAGTGGGAGAGGGTGAATTTCCGGAGTAACTTTGACTTGTATGAATCGCCTTATGCTAACTGGAGGGACACACTGTTTTGTGTGATGGGTCCTGATCCTCTTGATCCACAGGAGTTGCCTGAGGTATCCAGGTATATTTGCCTTGAATCATAAATTTCATTTGTTAACTTTGACTTTTGGCCAATAATAATTAGAATGAAGTTATTGCTTCATGATATATAAATGTAAGATCAGAGGGCGTTTGAATAACATTCATCTTTTTTCTTTTCTTGTTGAAGTCCTTTGATAATGCTTAGTCAACTGCTAGCTAAACTACTACTCATTGATTTGTATACTTATATCTAATTTTTGTAATGTGTAGAGATATGACTCTGGAGTATTCGAGGCAAATTATGAGATTGGGAACAACTTTGTTTGAACTGTTAGCTGAGGCACTTGGCCTCAAACCTGATCACCTTATTGGACTGGATTGTGCCAAGGGTCATGCAATTCTGAGCCATTATTACCCAGCATGCCCTGAACCTGAACTGACTATGGGCACAAGCAAACATGCTGACCCTGATTTTCTCACAGTTTTACTTCAAGACCAAATTGGGGGACTACAAGTTCTGTATCAGAACCAATGGGTCAATGTGCCTCCTGTTCCTGGGGCACTAGTTGTTAACATTGGAGATCTTTTACAGGTATAATATTGCTAAATTTGATGATCTCTTTTATGTTTCTTTCTCTATTTCTTGGTTGGTTCACTCTATGCCTGTTTCTTTTACATTATTTTAATTGCAACAGTTGTACTTCTTTTTATCCCTCTCTTTTCATCTACATGTCCTGTGAGTGCATTATACCACGAAGGCACAATGATTCTGCTGTATAGCAACAAGGCCATATTCTGCTTGTAGGTTATCTAATGTTACCTCATTGTTTTTGATGGTTTCAGAAAGTACATGTTCAACAAAAAATATTATGCTAATTAAGTAAAGATTTGGGACATTTAAACCTTGTATGCTGATTTCAGTTAATATCCAATGACAAGTACAAAAGCGTGGAGCACAGAGTGCTGGCAAACCATGTTGGGCCAAGAATATCTGTGGCATGCTTTTTCACTCCGCATCTTTACCCATCAGCAAAGATGTATGGTCCAATCAATGAGTTGTTATCAGAAGAGGATCCTCCTGTCTACAGGGAAACCACAGTGTCAGACTTCATTCCTTACTATGACTCCAAAGGACTTGATGGGAACTCGGCTTTATCGCATTTCAAGTTGTGAAGGTAGTTACTAGCCAATAGGAAGTGTAAGACATGAGATTTAATAGTACCATATTGCAAAGGATAAGAATGCAGGTCAATGCA
The DNA here is from genome assembly GCA_033065855.1 of Escallonia rubra. Lineage (NCBI taxonomy): Eukaryota > Viridiplantae > Streptophyta > Magnoliopsida > Escalloniales > Escalloniaceae > Escallonia > Escallonia rubra. Next base: position 10,939 of record JAVXUO010002468.1, read on the forward strand.
AAGGATAAGAATGCAAAGTATTTAATACTTTATTGTACCAGAAAGATTAGACAGGGATCTTTATGTATACCAGAAATGCTATGCATTTTGAAAACAAATAATTTGTAATACTAAATAAAATGCGTCTTCAATATTTGTTATTGTCAAAGACTAAAATATTCCACAGGGACAGCTGCACATGAATCACATAATCTTGTTTAAGTATTCTTACCCCAGTGGACTTCTTGACAGGCTTTGAGTATTTTATATATCTTCCTTACTAGTTTTTTTCCTCTTGGGATGCCTTCTTCGTAGACAACTGAAAAATGTATTTGTAATCTCACTAGTTTCAGCTAGCGCTTCTTCGTTTGATTTGCATGGAACAAAGCACGAATATTTCAGGTAGTAAGTAGTCCTCAGCTGAAACTGTCATGGATTACAACTCAGGAAGGGACCTAGAGGCTTTGAATTGACATTCAAGCAGGTGTCAAAGGCCTAGTTGATGGTGGGGTGGTAACTGTCCTGCAAATATTTGTTTGCCACCAGATGAACTTGCTGAGGACTTCAACCATAGATGGACCCTCTTACAATTTCCTGTCGTAGATCTCAGGTGCGTCGAAAGATGTGATAGACAACTGAAAATCATTAATGAAGGCCAGCATGCGTCAGAGAAATGGGGCTTCTCCCAAGTAGTGAATCATGGGGTACCAGTAAATGTGCTCGATCAAGTGATTGATGGGATATGTATGCTTCATTAACAGAGCTCTGAGGCAAAGATGGAGTTCTACACTCTTGATCTGGCGAAAACAGTGAGGTACGAGAGCAACCATGGTCTGTATCAGTCATGCTTTGCTTATTTGAGGGACACACCAATACAACATTGCTGGTTTCTGATCATTTGGATCCCGATAGAGTACCAGCAGCTTGCAGGTATACTCTTTCTCATCCTTCTATGCTTTAGTCACTTAGTCCTAATTGCTTGTCATGTTGATTTATTTGGTACGTCTAGCATTGAATTGCTTGTCATGTTGACATGTTTGAAAAGATTTCAGCTACTAACTTAGTCCTAATTGCTTGTCATGTTGACATGTTTGAAAAGATTTCAGCTACTTTTACTTTACTACTTAGTTTACAGCTACTTTGATATCATCCTGAGGTTTTAACTTCTAAATTAGAATCAGCTGGAGAAATGATCTGTAAATTAAAGGAAAATGTGGTTAAGATCAGATTTCGAGCATCTTATAGGTAATAAATAAGCCCTTTGACATGCTTTAGTTGGTCTATGATAATTGAGTTTGTATGATCAACTTTCAAAATCCTATGTGCTACAGGACACAAGCCATTCATTTATGTCTTTTTACTAGCGCGAAGAACAAGAGCCTTAATAGAATTTGGTTTGGAGCGATAAGATTAATCATATAATCAAAATGAGTCTGGTCTCATCAGTAATTTATATGTCTCTGTTTGAAAAATGACCAACGGTTTGTGCTTACTGTATAACCACTGCTGCAGCATGTCTAAGGTCGTAGATTCTTGGTGATGTGTTTGTAACAGTGGTTTTAGTGCCAGAAACCATTCTCAGTTACTAAGGCAGGCTGAAAAAGAGTTCTTTTGGGTTAAAAATCTGTAATTGGTTAGATACTTCGCTTAGCTTTGGAGACTCTAATAGACCGCATATGGCATCTATGCGCGGCTAAGCCTTAGGGATGTGTCAACTTCAATTCTGGAGGCCGTAGTTCCAAACTGTTAAGTTTTGTATGGTCCAAAATTGAGTGTGTATTTCAGGAATCTTGTTGGTTGTATGGGCCAAATTTTATGCAAATTCAAATCATCAGGAGCACTCGTGCAAGAAGCATCATATAGAAAAGGAATAAGACAATTCTACAGGTTTGACTGCCACTAACTAAGCACAGAAAAAAATGACATTGCAGAATCCACCCACTAGGACAGAAAGCATATCTTTCATGCCAGACAAACAAAGTTAGACAGCTCCAAAATGCCATGCATCCTAAGAAACACCTAGTGGAACCAAAGAAACACACTTTATGTAAACTTAACAGAAAAGTTATCCAAACATATTGTGCACCAGTTAACAAAATTTGTTATATCTTGTCATAAATCTTGGGCAACATTAACCTTCTGGTGGGGGACGGGACGGAGGAAGAGAAACACATCCTAATTTTCTTCTCATACTGTACTAGTAAACCATAACTGAATCCCATGCTACCAGTCAGGTATCTTTGTACTACCAAGAAGGATTTTTTTCCCAAGTTCTATAAAACAATCAAAACCCTTTTTTAAAAATTTTAGACCTTCAACAATTGAATATATTATTGAAGTTACCAAATTACGAGATACCATCTTCGAGTTATTATCAGTAGGTCCTGGCCTCAAAAGAGACCACCTTAAAGCCACGGAATGTGCTAGAGGCTGTGGTTTGTATGTCACTACTGTTGGGCAATCCCAGAGCCGGATCTCACTCTGGGAATTAGAAAGCACTGGGATGCTTCTTTTTTATAACTATGCTTCTTCAAGACCAAATTTGAGGTCTCCAAGTCTTGCATGAAATCGATTGGGCTGATTAGCAACCTATTCCGGGAGGTATAGTGGTCAATGTTGTTGACTTTCTCCAGGTATGTCTTAAATCTGCACGTTCAAACTATATTATTCTTTCAAATTGCTCGAGTTAAATATCTTTCAACCTGATACTAGTAATGTCAAATGACAGAGTCAAAACCCAGTTTACAAAGACTGCGGTAAGCAGAGGCGGAGCCAACAGGGAGCACAGGTGGGCATGTGCCTCCCTACTGCCTTGAAGCTCCTTGAAGGTGATCAGGAAGAATCTTGTGAAGGGATGGTAACAGTAGTGACGGTGGTGATATCGATGACGGTGGTGATGTGGCGTCGGTAGTGTTGTTGTCCAATGGCATTACTGGTAGGGATGGTGGCAGTAGTGACGGTGGTGGCATCGATACGGTGATAGTTGGAGTCATAGGTGGTGGTGTTCAATGGAATCGGCGACAACGGACAGCAATAGCAGTGGTGGTGGAGGTGGTAGGGTGGTAGGTTGGTCTAGTGATGGTACCAGCAGTAGTGGTGCTAGTGGTACCATGGCATCACTAGTGGTAATTATAATGAAAAAAGTTACGGCAAAGACAACTTTGATGATGATGGTGGTGGTGTTGTGTCGTCGACGGTGGTGGTGGTGTGGCATCAATGGCGGTGGTAATGGGGCGGTCTAATGATTGTAATGATGGTGGCGGTATCTAGGCAATAACATTGGTATGTTATGGTATATTAGTCATGGTGGCGGTGACAGAGATGGTGGTGGTGATGTTGGTGGTTGTGATGACAATCATATTGATCGCGACACGGTTGATATAGTGACACCAGTATTAATGATAGTGACAATGACGGTGGTGGTAACATTGATGCTGGTGGTGGTGATGGTAGTGATGTTGTGGCGGTAGCAATGACGATGGAGATCTATTGATGGTAATGGTCGTGGTGGGGGTGAGGTAACACACTTGATAGCCATGGTGACGGTGGTGGTGGTGGTGACGTGTTGTGTTGCAGTTGTGGTGGGTTTAACCATCCAGTGTGGGTGAGTATAGGAGTCTAGTAGCGGTAATGCAAGGGTGGCAGCAGTGGTGGCAGTGGCGGTAGTGGAAGTAAAGGTGTTGTGGTGGCAAGACACTGTAAAATAGGGTAAATAAATGTTGTTAGTTCAAGTAAATCCAAGTCTCATGAAATCCAACCATTTTTCATCGGATTTCGCCCAATGGAAACATATACAGTCAAATCTCATGAAATCCAATTCAAATTCCTTTTCAAATGTTCCAAAAACCCAAACTTCAGTATTTGAAATGAAACTCCATCAATTATGTGGTTTCAAACACACTGTTACAATTGGGCTAGTGAACTGGGCCTCTACTCTGTTAACTTGGGCCTCGTCTGTATATTCCTCCATTGCCAATACGTTGAAACGAGAGCCCGAGTTCTACTGCGATGTTAGCGCAATCTGTCCCGCTGAGCTGGGATTTGAATCATGAGATTGAGCATTGCTAGAGGGGAAGGATCTTGACATCCGTGGAATAGGCTGAGGACGAGTCTCTTGCTGACAACCAAAGAGTGGAATATGACCAAAGAAGAGTCTCGGGGTGACACTGCAGTGGACAACCAACTAAAGGAGCTGAAGCCTGTCGATTACACAAAAGCAAGCGTAAAAAGAGTAGTTGATGCTGGCATTGTAAATATCCCTGAAATATTCATTTAACCAATGCCATTGAACTAACCAACCTACTGTGGTGCTCACGATCTCGCTATATGCTAATTGGAGGAACTGGTTCCTGTTCATCTTGATCCTGATGAAATGCCAGCCGCCTGCAGGTATTATTTTGTCGTCTACCCAGTGCTTCAATCCTGAAAGCTTTAAGTCAATTTACTTTGTTTTAACTCTGATTTCGTGATATTTCAGATTTCATAGAAAATTCTAATGCCTTTTGTGGTTTCTTAGAAAATTCTTTCTAGTAAGCGGTAACTTCTGTTGTGTGACATTCTGCTACAAAGTTTTTTCTCGTGAAATTTCTGCTGCTTCTGAGAGCAGAAACAATGATGAGAATGTGACCCAAGATAGCAATCTACTCTTACACTTTTTGAAGACGAGCGCTCAGACAAAAGAATTAAGAAACTGCCAGACTGAGTGAACTTGAAGACGTCTGTGCCACAGCAACCCTTTGTACATGATTTATTTGCAAGTTTGAATTCATGGCTGTAGTTGCTAGAAATGAGACTCTTGTAACTGGAGTCATTGCATATAAAGCTCCCTATATATACTTGACTTTCTGATTGTCATCTTGTGCTATTTCTTATCAAAGGAAAGAAGTTCAACAGGGAGGCTAAAATTCCAGTCCAGAACAAGAGAGACCACTCCTGCAACGAAGAGCAGCTGCATGAAATACCAAGAAGCTGAATATTCGAACCCAAGAAAGATCCTAAAACAGCTACTGCAGCATAAAACAGTCTTGGTAGAACGCCGGTTTAGCCTAAGCTGACAGTTGCAAAGAATCTTGCTCAAGACTACTCATTTGATCACAGCATCAAAGGAGGCAGCCATTTTGTTGAGAAAGAGAAAAGTACTTTCAATTTGCAGAACTCCTATTGTCTAAGCAGAGATGGGTTTTTTTCTCTTGCGAAAACAATGTACAGTCAGCATTCACATTGGGTTAACAATCCATAGGAATCATTGCTATGGCAAAAGCCATTTCTAACAATTCATTGGCTGTATTAAAGGTTTCTTCTTATCGATCAATAGTTCAGTTACTCGTCCTCTGCTAATAGTGTAATTTGTATCAACCCCTTACTGCTAAAACTAATAACCTGAGCATTGTTTCTGTTCGCCCACAGAAATACTCCTCACGCCTTTGACATTGGTCTAAAACAGCATTCCTCTTCAGTCTCAGAAACCATGTCAGCTGCCGTTTCCTTTGATACGTTGTGGTATGAACTTTCTCTAATTGGCAGGTACGTTGAGGTATGAATTCTTATCTTACATCTCACATCAGTTTCTGATATTTAATACCAAGTTGCTGTCTTCTGCAGCTATGCTCCAGTCTGGTGATAGTAACATCTCGTGAACTTCAATAAATATGGCTGGAAATGAACTAGTCTGCTAGGACTTTCGTCTTCATGAGTTTTTACCTTGTAGAGTTTGCAAATATGTATATGTGCTATTATAAAAGAAAGACGTGGTGTTTTAGCTTTACTTGCCGTTCTTGATCATAAAATAATCATTAGTTATTCTCTATGAGAACCCTCCTTGGTGCAGGCGACAAGATCTGATAGAGACTGTATATACAACTCCTTGGAATAATTCCATTCTCTTGGAATCTTCAAATGTGCCGATCTAGAAAATTCTAACGTAGGTCATTGGAGCTAACATTTGCTACAAAAACTCCCTAGATGGATTTGAAGATGTACTTTGGATATATTAGTATAAAGTCTCTACAGGCTTCATCCAGTGCACATCTTCTTTGCAAATAATGGGAGAGCCTCTAGTAGAAACTCTGGTAGACTATGACAGAGTTAGGGAGCTGCAGGCTTTTGATGGTACGAAAGCTGGTGTAAAAGGACTAGTTGATTCAAGGAGAAAGGACATCCCTAAAATCTTTATCCGGCCAAAGGATGAGCTTGCTGAGGAGTTGAATAGCAGCCGTGCACCATTACAAGTTCCGGCCATAGATCTTGGTGGAATCGAGAGGATCGGTCGACGCAAGGAGATTGTCGACGAGATCCAGCACGCATCAGAAAAGTGGGGGTTTTTTCAGGTGGTGAATCACGAGGTCCCAGTAAGTCTGCTGGACGAAATGATTGATGGGATACGCATGTTTCACGAACAAGATCTTGAGGTGAAAAAAGAGTTCTATTCACGTGATCTGAACAAGCAAGTTAGATACAACAGCAATTTCGATCTGTATCAGTCAAGAACTGCTAATTGGAGGGACACAATAAGTATTTCTATGCTCAAGAATAATCATCTTGATCCCAATGAAGTGCCTGCAGTTTGTAGGTATATTCTTTCTCTTCCATCTTCGCTTTATTTGCAGGGAAAAAACTCATGCATTCACTAACGAAATGATCCATCATATATCTGATTTTCTTTTCTTATTTTGCAGAGATACAACAATGGAGTATATAAAGCATCTTACAAAGTTGGGAGATACTCTCCTTGAGTTACTGTCAGAAGCTCTTGGCCTCAAAACAGACTATCTGAAAGCCTTGGAATGTGCTAAAGGCCGCACTTTTGTTTGCCACTACTATCCAGCATGTCCAGAGCCAGACCTAACTTTGGGAACTAGCAAGCACACAGATCCGGGATTCCTCACTGTTGTTCTACAAGACCAAATTGGCGGCCTCCAAATCCTCCAAGACAATCAGTGGACTGATGTCAAGCCTATTGCAGGAAGTTTGGTCGTCAACATAGGGGATTGTCTCCAGGTTTGCTTCTAACACTAAGGTTTTGCATCATTTGAATTAGTCTGTCCCTCCCTTTAGAAAAGACACTTTTTTCGATCTTAGTACATTAAAAGTCTTGCACTAGGTGCCATGTTATTTGTTACTCTGAAGAGTGTGTCCAACAATGCATTATCATTCTGAACGTTCCCTTGCACGAGGAAAGACTACAGTTGATAATAGATCAAGACAACGTGCATGTTTATTTGTTACTCTAAAAACTTAACCTGCTAAAGAATGTATTTGTTAAAACTTATTGTTCTAGAAAAGTATGCACTAAGGAATGAATACAGCATTAAAGAGTTCGTGATCAGTTTTAATGTAACATATATTTGGTTCAGATGATATCAAATGACAAGTTCAGGAGTGTCGACCACAGAGTACTGGCCAACCGTATAGGACCAAGAATATCCGTGGCATGTTTCTTCACTGGTGTTGCCGTGCCTGCAAAAGTCTATGGACCAATCAAAGAGTTGATATCAGAAGAAAGTCCCCCAGTATTCAAAGAGTTCCTGGTCAGTGATTATGTGGCAAAGTTTTTCTCCAGGCCACTTAACATGGCTGGCATTGACCTATTCAGGCTGTGAAGTGCAAGTGTACGAGGTTTGACATATTGCAATTGTTGCATTATGTTACGTACTTCTGAAAACATTTTAGAAACTGGTCCGAATACGTTCTGTATAGCAACCACTTTCGTATGTATTCAAGTATTCTGGGTACGATATCAGATTTTCTCTTTGTAATTCTCATGCCATTTTTTAAGGGCTTCTCCATCTTTCTTTGTTAGTGACCCCTGTGAGTTCCCTACTATGGTTTTTGTCGAGGGAATGGAACAAGACATAGTACTCTTCTAAGCTTTGTAACAAGCCTGATTTTTTTTTGCCTTACATGCACCACCATTAAACGGTAAAAATGTAAGCGACAAGTATCTGCGAAGAAATATCAATTTCTAAGACAAATTGTATGGAGCTAAGTTGATGAAATTCACCTTCAAGTACTATTTTTGTATACTGGGTGTTACTAGCCCATCTTGACTATGCTCTTTTTATCACTCTTAGGTTCGACTTTTGCAAGACGTAAAAAAATATTGAACGGTCAAAATTCAACACTACCAAGCCAGTCAACCCAAGGTGCACGCTCAAGTCACGTGCCGCACCTTTGACACGAAAATAGTTTGTCGGAATTGACTTCATATGACGTGCCTAAAAATATTTTAAGCATTGAAATCAATGTCACGCCACTCGACTTGGGGGTCGGCTTCCTCACCCCTTTGGAGGCTCCCTTTCCCTACCCATTAGGGGCTCTCTTGCTTCACCCGTGGGGGCTCTTTCTCCTCACCCCTTCGAGACTCCTTGCTTCGCCCCTTGTTCTCTCCTCCCCTTGGGAACTCCAAGCTCCATGATGCCTGTCGTGCGACGACGCTTGACCACTTTCGAACGTCATCTCCATGTCAAATGCCCCTGGCGGGAAGCCGATCTTGCGGCTTTTGTCGCCCAGTCCGAGCATCGTCTCTGCACCACTTGTCCCTAGGATGACGCGTACTTTACGAGACTTACCGTAGTGCACGAGCGTCGCGACACCCATTGCCATGCCTGAATGCAAAGTCCTTGTCACTTGCCCCCGGCGTGATGCCCATCTTTGTAACACTCGTCTTCGCATCCAAGCGTTGCCCCCTTGTTATATGTGCATCTAGCACTCCTTCCCTTGACAGCACCCATACGCTGCTGTCGTGTCATATGCACCTACACAACATCCAATGACAACACCCCGTCGCCATCTATATTGAGCATGCCCCTGGCACCGCTCACATGCCGCCGCACCCATGTATCGCGCCACTGTACAGCCGCGCACCCCGCACCCTATCATACTGCCACATCCCCGACATTGGCCTATCCTTTCATCATACCATACGCACCATGCCTTGGTCGCGGAGCATGTTTTGATCAATTCTCCAAACTGTGCAACATCCCTCAGGGTAGACGAGTCCTTTGTGACACTACCACTAGGAGCTCCAAGTGCTCCGGCATGAGGACTCCCCTCCCGTTAGGTAGGCGATTCCTCCATGAAACTACCTCGGATTATCGGGTCGGTGACTCTTCTGGGACACTATATTGGCACGTTCCGAGTTCTCCGGCACAAGGATTCATCGCAAGGATAGGCGACTCCTCTGGGACACTATCTCCTTTAGGAACCGGAGCTCCAAATGCTCTGGCATGAGGACTCCTCTTCACACCCAGGTAGGTGACTCCTCCGAAAAACTATCTTGGGCGCTCCGAGTGCTCTGGCATAAGGACTCGTCATAGGGACAAGCGAATCCTCTAGGGCACTATCTCCATTAGAGAGCTCCAAGTACTTCGGCATCGCTAGGTAGCTGACTCCTTCGCGACACTACTTTAACCCGTCGGGTAGGCGACTCCTCCTGGATACTACCTCGGCAGGTGGGTAGGTGACCTTTATGGAAACTACCTTGGCCTGTCAGGTAGGTTACTCCTCCAGGATGCTACCTTGGCAAGCTTCGAGTGCTCTGATAGAAGACTCATTCGCTCGTTAGGCTACTCCTTCTTCTTCGAGACATTATCTCAGCTAGGATGTTTACCTGACTAGTCTACATGCTTGGGTACTAAGGGATCTTTATCGACACCTCTCGAGACTATGACCCCGGGTCAATCTAAGACAGAGAGCAGGTCTCCGGAAGGCATCGGGCCTAGTCTGCGTGGTAGTTGGGCATCATGCCTTCTCTATTGCTGTCGAGTCCTCTGCATCTTTCGACGCCCCTATGGGACTTAACAAAGGCTTTGGAATGGTGGCTAGATCAAGGGGTTCTCTGGCCACATCAGCACTGTGTGAGCCAGTCTTTTCTAAGCAGACAGAGCAAAAGCTGTGCGGGGCAAGCCGAACATCAGCATTTATGGATCCTTTGATAAGGTGTCACTCTAAGAGAGTGCCACGTGTCGCTTCATGACATCACCATCTCAACCCCTATAGATAAGGCACTTGAGAATTCGTTTTCAGATGATTGGAACTCATTACCGAAACTCACTTTCCCACTCTAGAATTCTAGAGCAAGAGAACTCTAGACAGAGAAACACACAAGACCCTGATGATGGACCTTGACTCTGGAACTAAGCATAGAAAAATGAGTGTTATCGTGTATTCACCTCATGTCTTCGGTGTGGCAGTATTGCCCCCCCCCCCCTAGGCTCTGCCTGGGAATCTTGGACTCTGTCCTTGTTCCATCCTTGCTCTGTCCCACATCAGCATACTTGGCATCTGACTCGAACTGCATTTTTATGACACCTCCATGTTTACTTGGAACCACTTCCTTGGGATCACTAAGCTTTAATTGAAACCGGCCATTCATAAAAATCAGTTGGGTTGGATAAGTATAATTACAATGTAGAGAAGTTGCACATAAAAGCCTTAACATTCAGCACATTACAAACAAGACTTTTGACACAATAAATTCGCATTTAAAGTAACTTTTGATTCGGTGGCAAGAGTGATAGATATGCCTAATGATTTAATTTGCGACTGTAATAAGCTTGAGGATTAAAATACTACTATTGGCACACACCAAAAGAGAGAAAAATAAATAAACAAGATAGAGTAGCAAGCATATGAAACTTTTTTTGATGTGATATTAGCTCTAAAGTAAAAGCCTTGGGCGAGTTTTTAGTAGAAGTATTCATCTTATGTATAAGACTCTTAGGCTTTTACACTGTCAAGATCAAGATTGTTATTAAGAGTATAATCATCATTTTTGTCAGCAGGTAGCCCTCTACCATCTATTAGACTAGATAAATCTTTTAGGGCGTGTTTGGCACTCATGCAGGACAAGAGTTCCGGATAGGATGAAAAGTATTCATATCTGGCGTTGGCAACTCATATAAGGCGTGGTTAGGCTATCCTTCAGACTAGATTTATCCCACTTCATTGGGATAGTTCAATAACGTTTTGGGGTGGGGGGAGGGGGATTAATTGTTTTCAGGCAATTGGGGATAAAAAGCGGGCCAAGACCACAACATAGTAGGCGCAGGCACAACACCACCTCCACGGAACCCATCATCGTTGTTGTCTTGCTCTATTGACGTATTGGTGGTGTCTGTATGTGTATCTGTGTTTGTATGTGGAGTGATGAAGGTTGGGGGGGGGGGGGGACATGCTAATGTGGTAGTGTGTTGTTACTAGTGGTCGATGCGATTTTTAGGTCCGAGAGGTGGTTGCAGTGGTGGTAATAGGCATGCTGATGTGATGGTGTGTTGCTGCAGTGGGTGATTGTAATGTTGGTTGGTGGTTACTAGCGGTGGTGGTTGCACTTGTGGCTGTTGCCAAAACGGTAGTTGAGCAAGATAATCCAATCCAGTCTTTAAGTTATGCTTGGTTCAAAAGTGGGACATAAATATACCTTATTCGACAGTAGATGTTATCCTGACTTATCTGTCTCATCATGTCCAATCTGAATATATATTCCGGCGTGCCAAATGCATCCTTAGGGTTGCCATTCCATAAAACATCATACTCAAAGCTACGTTTATGCAGGTTTCTTGTTTGTTTTGAGAACAAATGGACTTCTTTAAATTTCGTTTCAAAAACATGAAAAACGTAATTTATTTCTGAATATTTATCAGAGAACTCACGGAAACTCCAGCATACCAACCTTCACAAAGTATCACCATTATCACAACCAACTTTCTCTCTCTCTATGGAGAACTTTATGTAATAATGAAGGGCTAAATTTGCGCGGGGGAAATGTTGAAGAAGATATTGCCTAGAGGGTAAGAGTAGGGGTTGAGTAGACTGCTCTGTAATCGTAATTTCCTCTTGAGTTGAAACAAAAAATTTGTAGGATAAGCAGTTAGGCCAATAATGTTGGGTCCAATCAAGTTGTGAACTGGACTGGGACCAAAAAGAAATGATGAGTAACTATTAGTTGTGTTTGTTAACTCTTTCTTCAAAATTATCCAATATTTGACGTAAGAATGGTGCACTTACATTCTTCAGCCTATTTTTATAGGCGCATATTTACACTTAAAAGTTAATGTTGCCATATATATATATATGACTCTTTTAGAAACATTTAAATGTATTTTAATATTAGTTTCTCGAATACTAAAGGCTATTAACTTATTGAACACTGCATTTATCTCATCTTATGTATCTTGCTTTCACTGTTTTTGAGTGAGCACATTAGATCAAATATTGTTCAAAGTCATCATGACATTTAAAGGGTGTTTGGCATTGATAATAAGCTGGTCAACCTAATTTAATTTGGATTAAATTAATTTTATTAGGTATTTGATAATAATAAAAAACTAATTAAAAAAGAATTTAGAAAAACATATAGTTATCTATTAATCAAAATTTCATAATCAGGTTCGATGAACTAAAATGCCAATTTCTCCGTAATTATGAACGAAATTTTTTTACTTTTTAACCAAACACTCAACATCTTGGTATTTTGCCACATTAAAAATTAATTGAAACATTTTCCAAACAGAGTCCACAACTTGAAACTAATTTTGAAATGTGATTATGATTATAATCTAAAATTTGCTTTGGAGTCAATCCCAAACACACTGTTAATATAAGTTTTCAAACATTGTCCATATAAGCACAACTTTTATGGAATCACATTAGGTCCAAAGCTCTATTATCCTAGAGTAAAATAGAAAAATCTCACACTTATTTGCTTCAAATTTGAGCTCCCATAAGTTGTTTGGAGATCATCCTTACTAGCAAAACCTATATCTGTTATAGATCTGAGCCAAGATGGCTCCGATTTGTCGATCTAGCTTGAGGTCTTCGCCGGATTTTTTAGAGATGTCCTCCAAACCGCTTGAGGTCTTTTGAAGTGATTGCTTGGTTGTGCATGGGGTGTTGTTTCTTATGGCGGGGATGGTGGGAACATGATGACGATGATGAAGTGTTGTCGGCTTCGGCATGTGGTAATGGTGGCCGGTCGCGATGGTGTGGCTAGTGGCTGAGAGTTTTCTAAGGATTAAATTAGATGGTTTAATGAGTTACCCACTTATAAACCATTTAAACCCATGGTTTGTTGGGTTCGAAAAATAGTTGACCTATTAGACCCAATTACTAAATGGACGGGTTTGGATGTCTTTTAAATGGATGCATGGGTGGGTGGGTAAATTGGTTTGGGTTGACATGGACACCCTTAACTTCAATACATAAGACTTCACATAAAATATGGTACGGACCAACTTGGTAAGCCCGCCCTAGCTCTGCGGTTAGCTTTATACCATTAGGTAATGGTTTTGGATGATGAACCATTTATGCATGCTAGCCAAACTGATTACATCTTCCATTGTGTTGCCGAGTTTCTTTCGCAGATGAATGCACATTGGTGCTCCTAGCTTACATTATTTGTGTATTCGCTACAGTAGCTTCAACTGTTAATCAAGACACGACTGGAACATAATTATACAGTTATAGTATTTCGTGACTAGTTTGATTTTGCTCTTGGTTAAACATGTATAAACCTGGGTTTAAAGTCAAAACGTCTTCAAAATAAAAAGAAACATGTCACGACCAATAAGAGTCGTTGGTGACAAAGAAATTTGAGTTTTTTTTTCTCACTATTTTGTCACATGTGAACACCACTGCAAGTTGCCTGGTTGGCAAATTACTTAAACAAAAAGAGATCTCTAGCACTGCTTTCTTGCTTAGGACATCATCCTTGAGCTTTTACTAGCATTTGGAAAGTTCACATACACATGTTTTAGACTTGTATGAGCAAATACAACCTAGAGATTTTCTATTGTAAACTTCTCACCATTCAAGGTTGTTCTAACCAAAAGCACAGAGTGTTTGTGGGGTTGAAACTTGTGTCGGGCAAGGCAAGCAGGTGAAGGTCGCCATCTAAAGTTTCACGTTGTAAAGGCTTGTCGATGCGCCTTAAGCTTGACCTTGCTAGTAGTATAGGTTTTGGTGGGGATTCTAAGCTTGAGGTTGCAAAAGATGTGGATGTAGGCAAATCGCTCACCCGCGAGACTCTATCGATCACCAACCTTTTTTGGCAAGTAAACAACTGCCTCATTTCTTTTCAAGGTGGACTGGCTAAGCATCCAAGGCAACAACAGGGGAGAGTTTCGCGTAGCCACCGGTCAAAATCTTCGAGTTATATTTGAAACTGTTCTCGTGGAATTCTTTTCTCGTTCTTTTTTTATTCTTGACATTTAATTTATTCCGTTATTATTCGTGCTTATTCAGTTTGTACATATTGGAGCATGTGGGATATTGCTTGGGAAGATATGTCAATCAAGGTTATAGCAAGTTAGAGACAATGATAAGGTCGATTTATATTTTACATTATCTTGTACTCGGTATTACTTATCTTCTATCTTTTCTTCCTATATACACTAAACCTTTATTGGTAAGTTTTTAAGTTAAACATAAGGATGATGGTATATATAAAGAGGGAGAGGGGGAGGGGAAGGGGGAGGGGGAACAGTCTATCCATGGATACAGGAGTAGCGGAGCTACTTTCCATGATAGTTAAAATACCGTAATCATTACAACAAAATTGAAAGTTTTAGGAGAAGTAGCAGTCTAGCAAGCTAAGAGGGAGCAATAAAAGATGAAAATGACAGTATCTTTAGAAGTTTACTGTTCCTATCGATGATGTCAAAAGTTGCTCTGATTTGTCCGTAGCTATCTGGATTTGAGAGTTTGTACATAGGCAAACTTGGATAAATTGATCTTCTTTGATGGCAAAATGAATATTTTTCAAAAGTCCAGTATGATAGAAAAAATGAAAGCATCATGAGTATAAAGAGAAATATGATGGATAGATAATCTGGTGAGCCAAAGAAGACTAACTCGCTTCTTTATGTGAATTAGCGTAATTTTTTTTTTTGAAAAATGTGTTGGGGTGGGGAGGGGGGGGGGGGGGTGGGAGTTATTGACAAAAATGTAAAGGCTAAATTTGTGGGTTAAAGCATCGAAGTGAAAACCCAAATAAACTGAGAGGGTGATAGAATTGTGACAAAGGCAATTTTGAGTATGGAGGAAAGTGGGATTCAAAGGGGGGTGGGGAGAAATCTGAGGTTGGGAACATAAACGAAGAAGGGGTTTGACTGGTTTCCAAAAAGTATGCCAGTAAAGGTTACTCAACACATTTCGTTGGTGTAGAATTCCAAGGTGTGACCAGTCAAGATTTTGAAAAACAACAGAATTTCGAGCTTTCCAAATTAGCCAAAGAGAAATTAAAAATTATATTACGAAGTGGAGATAAGCGTGAAGAGTTGGAGGTGGAGATCCCAGCAATAAGCCACTCCCGAAAGGAGTTGAAATCGGTGTTGTTAGGAATAGTCATGTTGATCGAGCTCCAAATTGGAAGAACTTTAGAGCAGCCTAAGAAGAGGTGAAAACTTGATTCTTCGGCTGAAAGAGAGAAGGCAATTAGAGGTCGTCGAGATGCCTATTCGGCTGATGAATTCTCGGGTAGTAAGCCTGTCTAGTAATAATTGCCAAAGGAAGAAAGTAATTTTGGAAGGTGGATTTAAGGACCAAACAGCTTTCCAGGTTTTCTCTGGAAAAGAGGGCTTTATTGGTAAGTTGTACTCAAGAAATGAAATAATATTTTATGTTGGGTTGGGCCAGACTCAGCAGACAATTCAAAAATTTATTTCTTATCGTCACCCAGCCAATTTCTTCACATGCTAGACCCACTCAAAAATCAGTCGGGCCACACGTGAGGGGGCGTGTTGAGGGACATCAACCCCACATCAGATAAATAACAAATAATTCTTCAATAAATTATAAGTCTTATATGCCTCTCCTCTTATTGTCAATTAGTTTTGAGTTAGATGTTTTAATACTACTCATCGAAAACAATATAACAAAGAAAAGTAACTCTTTTGACCCAAAATATTCACCCCAACCCCATCCCAGCCCCTCTAGGTATTGATTTACTTCAGTCTAGGATTACAACAATTTCGTATCTTCAGAACATGCAAGGAAAGGAAAGGAATCATATAGATACTATGTGCCGAATCTGTGATCCTTTATTATTTTATGTACAAATTCTGGGCTATGAATACGCAACAATTGATTCGGTTTTCTAATAAGAGGCCAATCTATTAATTTCCTTCTTGGGTTGTTTTTTGTTTTGTTCTGTTCATGGCTAACTTCTTGTACCATTGACCCAAAAACAAACAGAAGATACAGTTGAATGAGATTTGGTCCCCAAGCTATATTCCTTGATCCTTTTCGTACGTCCAAAGTCTAAACTCTCACAACGAAAACATCGATCTTTGTTCGAAATTTCATTTTCCATTTCTTGGACTATTCATGAATGTTCACTGTCCATTGTTTGTTGTGTTGCTGTTTTCTTAGCAGGAGCAGGGATATTATTTTTTTGTCATTTGTTGCATGAGGATATTCCTGCCGGCTTTCATGCTCAAAGGTTAATGAGCTGCTACGTCTGATTTGGTTGTCCTGCAAGGCTTTTTTATTTTCTTGTAGTTGAACTTCTTCTAGATTGATGGTTTCAATTCTTTATTATTAGGTTTCACCATGCTTACGTACGTACCACGAAGTCCTCCCCCATGCAAAAAGAAGTCGTTGATCATATTTTAGTCTCTTGCTTGAAAAACTATGGAGTTGCAATCCGTTCTTCTTCCTTTTGTTGACAATATGCAGAGTAGTTATACATGATCGTAACTGGTGTAAAAATTGTTTGCAACGAGAGTGTTGATATATGCGCAATTAATATACAAGATTTGTTTGTCATGTTTCCGTTATAGGCAAGTGCAATGATGAGATTTTGTACATCTTCCTGGCGATTTTTGAAAAATTTTCACTTATAAATAGTTTTCACATAACACGATGGAAGCGTTGATGCGATTTGCCACTGGCCAAAACCAAAGAGTAAAAGTAGAAAAAAAGGGAAAAAGATTGGGAATATAAGAAGAAGAAGAAGATGCTCCAGGACGAATCAATTTTTGGAACTCACCTGGTGTCATTATTCTTGGAACTGCAACGACGAATCAATTTTGTCATTTTAATCAGTACTCAGACAATCTCTTAGCGCTTATATCGGCCATTGAAGCAGATTGATGCCAGTTTATAACGTGTTTATCGACTTATAGGCCGTACATGATTATGATTTCCATGATTCTTTTAACACGTTATGAAGACAATTATTGGTTAGCCAGGGATAAAAATCTAAAGGACATGGATAGACTATGAAACCTAACCAATGTGTTTTCACAAGGTAGGATTTTGGTTGTTTTTTATCTCATTGTCTAGGGAACAAAAATTAACTTATTACCAACCGATTCGCCTCAAACTGCATTGGTTTACACGAGAGAATTCGATGGAGTTGGAAAGATTGTTGTCATATTGTTTTTAGTCAAGAGAGATCCCTTTCCTTCTGACTCTTTAAGTTATCGCCATTGTTCCATTGGATATATCAATCACATGCTTGCCCCGTGTATATATAATCTATCCAAGCATGTTTCAAAGTAGTTAATCAAACTCCATAGCTAATCATGGGTGTTTCATGCACTAATGAAGTGACTTACGATAGAGAAAAGGAGTTAAAGGCTTTTGATGACACGAAAGCCGGCGTCAAAGGACTTGTTGATGCCGGAACTGGGAAGGTGGAGATCCCGAAAATATTTATTCGGCCACCGGATGAGCTTGCGGGCGAGTTGAACCGTGGCCGTACGCACCTACAAGTTCCAGCCATAGATCTCACTGGCATCGAAAAAGATGGTGATGTGCGTAAGGAGGTTGTTGATAAAGTCCGCCGTGCAGCCGAAGATTGGGGTTTCTTCCATGTGCTGAACCATGGGGTGCCCGTAGGTGTGCTAGAGGAAATGCTTGCTGGGGTACGTAGGTTCCATGAGCAAGATCTTGCCGTGAAGCAAGAGATTTATTCGCGTGACCGATTGAGAAAAGTGAAATTCAACAGCAACTACGATCTTTATAAGTCACGAGCCGCTAATTGGAGGGATACGTTGAGTATCTCTACGTTGGTCTCTGATGATCTTGACCCTAATGAAGTGCCAAAGATTTGCAGGTACATGTGTCTTTCCATTGCTGCCTTTGTAAGGCTTTTAGCCTTTTCTTGAGAGAAAAGTCTCACTACAAAGGGTTTTGGTACTAGTGTTCTAGCTTTCGTTATGAAACATCCGAGTGGCATATCTAATAGCAAATGGACACTATCTTTGTACCTATTGATTCTCTATTTGAACTCTGTGCGTCTTGGAACACTCATTTTTCTGGAATTTTGGTCGTAGAGACGCAGCAATGGAGTATATGCAGCATATTATAAAGTTGGCAGATACCCTCTTAGAGTTACTATCAGAAGCTCTTGGCCTGAAACCAGACCACCTTAAAGCCATGGAATGCAACAAAGGCCGCACCTTCGTATGCCACTACTATCCGGCTTGTCCAGAGCCGGACCTAACTATGGGAATCGGCACACACACTGACGCTGTGTTCATCACTATCCTTCTGCAAGACCACATCGGCGGTCTTCAACTGCTGCATGATGACCAATGGGCTGAAGTTAAACCTATTGATGGAAGTTTGGTGGTGAATATCGGTGATCTTCTTCAGGTTTGTTCTATATATCATTCTAATGTAGCCCATTGCTGCATTTTCAAAACTTTGCCTTCCTTTAACGGGTTACAATAATGTCAGAGCTACTTTTTGAACGCCTATCTTGACTCAACGCTAACGAAATTATTGGCTTAATTCGGAGGTTAACTATTTACAGTTTTGATTTAGATTATATCAAACAACAAGTTCAAGAGTGTCGTCCATAGGGTGCTAGCCAACCTCTCCGGGCCGAGAATTTCAGTGCCATGCTTCTTCGCCGGTGCTTATGGAACTCCAAGGATCTATGGTCCAATCAAAGAGTTGATATCAGAAGAAAATCCTCCGGTGTACAAAGATTTCACAATCGGCGAGTACGTGACAAAATTCTTTGGTAGGCCGCTTGATCACACGTCTGGGCTTGAGCAGATGAAGCTATGAAAGCACGGTTGCCCAAGGGATGTATTGCAGAAATCACACCTTATTGTATTGAGGCAGTTTATTTATGGGAGGAGATGTATCCAATCATTTAAAAAGTTTTTGCTACTATTCGGGTCGTACGAAGACCCCATATAGCAACAATTATTTAACCATCGTTAAATATTTTTAGTGGCTTTTAAAGGTGTGACGTTAATAATTGCCGCTGAAATTGTTAGTAAAAAAGTCTCTAAAAATATTTAGCAACGATTAATTATCACTATACAATGAGCTGTAGGTATTTTCCTATAACCTGGATATCAAGAAAAAAAAAATTCTTTATCATTTCACATTTATTTACGTGAAGATAAATGTGTTTATCAAATAAGAAAGCAATTGTCATGGTAAAGTCTAGCTTTTTGCAAGTACTGTGTTTTGATTGAACTCTGGAATGATATAATACTGCGGATAAGGATAATTTGCTATACAACATCTATGCTGTGATATTTTTAGTGACAAAAGATTGACACTAAAAATATTTTGTCACTAAAAATTATAGTGACAATCTTTCGTTTCTAAAATATTTTTACTTATATTTTTCTATTACAGCAGAGTTGCTGTACAACAAATGATCCTAATCTACTAATAGCACAACTACCCGAGCTCTACTCGGCAATTAAAATCTTATAAAAGACAAACGAAAGAATTAAACAAGTGTATATGGCAATATATAATACATCATTCCTTCATGAAAACTAAACAACAGCACAAGTCAAACATAGAGATGTTTATTTTCGATTAGGTTAACGAGTACGAAAATTTTCTGATTACTATTATAAAAATGGATATACAACAATAGTGAGAGTGGTTTTAAATTTAAGTCTGCGTTTTCCTCTGTCTAGGTTATAAAAGTTGGGTGGTGGATATTGTTGTTATTTTGTTGAAAATTCATGCAAAGTTATAACATATTTTTGCTATCCTATTTGTTAATTTTCACAGTACATAGTAAATTCTATTTGTCAATCAGGAGTAAATCTTGCATGATCCCGAAGCGTTGGTCTCAACCATCTATAATGACAATCCGTAATGTTATTACGGACAAATCAAAATAAGAAGTTAAGCAGAGGCCCCTTAATTATTTGATTCATCATGCAGATGATACGTACATTTTATTTCCAAGCAATTTTTTACTTTTGAAAAATCACTCTATAGTTCGACTGCTAAGGCACCAGCATGCATCACACAATACTCTTGACAAATTGTAGAATTTCTTTGGCGTAGTGTTCGCACAGTGTTCAGGACCACAGATTTCCGAGTCTGCTAATGAAATTTTTATGCTGTGAAACTAAAGCAACTTGTGAATGCTAAAGTACATTGGCCGTAACCTGCTGAATAAACATTTGTGCAGTTTCCGAGTTTGCAATCTGTTGCAAAATACCTTCTACTTAATCTCTTGTCAACTCGGAACTCTGGTACCTTCAAAATTCGGTACTTTCAGTACTCAGCAGTTTGTGGCAAGTGCATGCATGACGGTGGCGCTCAGGTCCATAACAATAAGGCAAGCAAGTTATGGTTGGTGTAGTGGCGGAGCCAGAGAGGTTGAGCAGAGGTGGCACTTGATGTGTTTTTTTATGATTCGGCGATAAGGATATGCCTAAACTCATGCTCGAATATTTTGGTTCACGCTTTTTGGTCGCTAAATGTTAATATGGAGCTATTACAAAAAATCATGTTAAAATTGTTTGACACGTTATCTAGTGGTTTAAATTTTGTAAAACAAACGATTACATAATTCCATATCTCGCATTGTGCGAGGTCTTGACTTTGATTATTTTCATTTGCATATTTGGTCTAGCATAATAATAATGCAATTTGCACTATCTTTATTAGTGCATTTTGGAGGTGGAGCCCCTTCACCACGTGCAATTCGAAATTTGTACGTGACGTCAGGAGGAGTCACATCTGTCCAAACCATCAGAACCATAAACGTATAAAAGTGGATTTTTGCAAAAAGTTAGGTAGGCACGTGCCCGCCGCTGATGCACCGTACTGCCTTCCCCCTTGGGTTGGTGCATCCGTGCATCGCAGCTAGAGCAAGGTTGCAACCAATTGTAGCTCATGTGAACCAAAGATGGGTATGGCTTTGGACTAGGACCATGGGGTAGCCAAGTGCAGCACCTTCCCATGCTTAAGCAAATTTTAAGCACGAGGTAATTGTACTATCCAAAACATTACTGGCCGGCTAATTCAGCAATGCAAGCCTTGAAGAATCCAAGACATTTTATCCCGAGCGAACTATGTGATGGGTGGATAAAAATTGGCCACTGAAGGAGTCGAGGCAGCAGGCATTAGGGGTCTCATAAGGGATCAACGAGGGAACTGGCAAGTGGGCTTTACCAGTTTACGGGGGACACTGACAGTAGATGTGTAGAGCTTTTGGCCTATTTGGAGATGCTTACTTTTGGCATGGGAACTGGATTCAGAGCAGTTGTCCTGCAGACTCTAAACACCATTTTTATCTACTGGGAGAAGCTCCTCAAGACCTAGTGGTGCAGCTAGAGAAATATGCTAGGGAAGCTGTTTTCTTTGCTTGAGGAATAAATTAGTTGCTGCAAATATGACGCATCAACGTACGGATGTAGCGTTTTGTCGCCTCGGTTGCTTTTAGTGAACCCATGGGGTTTGCCTAATGATGGGCAGGCATGAAATGAACCGTAAATCCCATCGTATTATATTGGACTCTCAACAAGGGTATTTTGAAATTAGCCTTTAGCCTTCAACAAATATCTTTACGCTGGTCAAGGAATGAGATGTTAGAGATAGTCACAATGGTAATATGGTATCACAGAGCATCAGTAGCCAATAAATTTCTGACATCTCCTGTTTAAAGGCGAAAAGGTCAAAATTACTTCAATTATTGTAGAACCCTTTAGTGCTTTTTGACAAAGGTTTAGACTTGCATCAAGCACCCCTAAAGTTACACCAGTGGATCCAAGGCTAGCACCCACGTAGTACACCAGTGGCTGATAGTTATGACTGTCCCAATCATCCATTCTTCCCCAACTAGTTCATCATCACCACAATTCATGATTGCAGGCTCAAATATACCGAAAGTGTTCTAGTCTTTTTGTTTGATTTTCCATGGCAGTTGAATATCAGTGGCATGATCATCCACTCCAACTCAGATCCATCCTCTCAGACTCTAATGCCCAGTGCTTCCTCTGCCTCAAACCCATCTCAGGGTACAACTACAAATGCACCAAAACCAACTGCAACTTCTCCATCCACATCACCTGCCTCAAACTACCCCTCCAGTCCCTCCACCCCCTCCACCCACCTCACCCCCTCACTCTCCTCCAGCAACCACCCCCTCACCCCACCTGCCACCAGTGCACCACCCCCTGCTCCAACTTTACCTACAGCTGCACCACCTGTCCCTTCTTTCTACACCTACATTGTGCCACGGAACAGAGGAACTTCACTTACAAAATCCACAACCACCCTCTTGCATTTTCAGCTGCTCCCCCAAGTGGGTTCTTTTCATTTATCTGCAACGTATGTGGCGATGATGGCCAGTGCTTCAACTTGCAATGCAAGAGCTGCCCATTTGTGGTACATATCGAGTGCTCTGTTTTGCCTGTCACTGTTAATTACTCGAGTCACGAACACCCGTTTAAACTGATCACGGTTCACTCCATCGAAGATGGAACTGGTGAGTTTTACTGTGATGTTTGTGAGGAGAGAGTGAACCCAAAAGGGTGTATTTACTATTGTGAAGATTGTGTCTACATTGGGCATTTGGGCTGCATGGCCTCAGCTCAAAAGCCACTACTCAAACTTGCATATAAAGAGTTTGGACTTCCATCAGTCGAATCTGAATCCAGTTATGAAATTGCACAGAATCTCCAAATTGAGCTTCGATCTGATCCAACTAATGATGATCGTGGCGGGGACGAGATGTCTAAATTAAGGCTTCAGTATAATGAGCATCATCTAAATGAAATTGAACATTTTAGCCACCAGCATTCATTGAGGCATATTGGTGAACATGAAATGAGAAAATTTAGCTGCTTTGCGTGCTCGGGAAAAATCTCAGGAGCTGGTTTTGGTTGCACACAGTGCAATTTTTATCTGCATAAATGGTGTGCCCAATTGCCACAAAGCATTAAACACCCAATTCACCCTGCCCATAGTCTAACCCTTGGTTCACGCGCAAGGGAGCATTTTTGCAAGTGTGATGCTTGTCATGAGACTTGTGATGGCTTCACTTACTATTGCGGGACTTGCTACTTTAACCTACATTCTATGTGTGCTTCAATACCAAGCAGCCTTGCAAACGAGATTCACCAGCATCCTCTTACTCTTTCGTGGAAGAGGCCTTATTCGACTAGTTGCAAAGCTTGTGGTAACGAGTGCACTGGCACGGTATTTGAGTGTGAGGCATGTGATCTTGTGCTGGACTTCAAATGTGCTTTGTTACCACATACAGTTAGGCACAGTTGTCATGCGGATCCTCTTAAACTTACGTTTGTTGGTGTCGGGGCTGATGAGTCAGATGAGTTTTACTGTGATGCTTGCGAGCAAAGAAGGGATCCGTCACATTGGGTTTATTATTGCAAGGAGTGTGAGTTTAGTGCTCATATGAATTGTGTAGTTTCTGTGCTTCTTGGAGGTTTTCCTTTGCCGGGTCTACTTCAATTTGACCATCACGAGCACCTCATTAGTCTCATTACAAAAGTCACTCCGCAATCGTCTTAATCTTTTGGGCCTCATAGGTGCTACTTTCCCTCCCCAAGCTTGCAGTTTGGTGCTTGTTTGCTTTAAAATGGCTTGCCAGAGTTACATGGTGATGCAATCTTAGGATAGTTTGTGACTAGTAAACTTTTATCGCAAAGCTGAACAATGTTAGCCTTGGTCCCTTGGTAACTATAAATTTATCTCCTTTTTCCTGTCCTGTGTCTCAATCTGTGGTTTGTGTGTAGAACTTCAGTAGTGATTTGCTCTAAATGGCTACAATTTGCATCTTTTCAGTGCTCCTTTACTGGGAAATCCCAGATTGTATGGTTTTATCAAAGTCATCTTTGAGATGATTGGCTAGTGTAAGACCACAGACAGGCAAGCCTTCATATCGCAAAGCCATTCCTTCTTCTTATTATCAATTTTGCAGGTTAAAACATTGCTGCGCCCTTTCAAGTCATGTCCAATTTCTAATGTTGATTTGTTTATGATGGTCATGAAATACTATTGACTAGCGTAAAATTATATCTTATTCCAATCATATTCGTCCAATCTGACTCCAAATTATCAAATGGTAGTTGATACATTGTATTCATGTTGTCAGAGAAACGAGCTTTTTTCCTAAAATATCTTCTATTTAGTGTGCTCCTCAGCTTCCCTTTGGTGCTGTTTGGTGATTGTCTGAGTTGATGGGATATACTTTACAGACACCACAAAGTAATGATCTGTCTTGGTTCTCTAGAAGGTAGTTTGAAACTCATTTTGGGCTTCTTTTATTGTACCTCAGTGCACGTTTTCTAAGCTTGCTGATCACTTAATTCGTTGGATTTGAAGAAGTTTGTCAGAGGCAGTACATGTGCAAAGCTGAGAAAAGGTAGCAACATTTTAAAGCTGACATGTTGCGTTCACATCCCTTTGTGGAATTAAAAGATTGTTATATTGACCCATTCCTTCCTTATCTCATCTAGGTTGAATAAATATGTGTGCTTGCTCTGCTAATATCTGTGGTCATTGAAGTCCCTTCAGTGCTCATTGCTCAAAGTCAACTCTGGCAATACATCTTCTCTTGAACTAAAAGACTGGCTCTCTCCGGTGGCCAAGAATCTCACGTCGATATGGTATTGGAATATGATCGAAACAAAGAGCTACAAGCTTTTGATGAGACCAAAGCCGGTGTAAAAGGCCTAATAGATAATGGAGTGGCAAAAGTTCCAAGAATTTTTGTACGACCAGCTGAGGAGCTAGCCAAAGAATTGAACAGCCGGCAGGCTGATATACAGGTTCCAGTAATCGATCTTGGTGGTATCGAAAGACTTGATCGCCGCAAGGAGATCGTTAATGAGATAAAGACTGCAGCAGCAACGTGGGGGTTTTTCCAGGTGGTGGAACACGGGATCCCCATAGGAGTTTTGGAGGGAATGATTGATGGGGTACGTATGTTTCATGAGCAAGATGTTGAGGCCAAGAAAGAGTTCTATACACGCGATAACAAGAAAAAAGTGAGATTTGAAAGCAACTTTGATCTGTTTAACTCGAGGACTGCTAACTGGAGGGACACAATGACTATGTCAGTCTCAGCAAATAAGAGTCTTGATTCAAATCACTTTCCAGCTATATGCAGGTAAATATATATTACTACTATAATTGCCTGTTTGATGATTCGGTTGTTGTACACTGGTGCAGCTGTGGATCTCTAGATTTGAATGTCATATTCTAGTTACATAATCCATATGTTCTAAGAATGAGCCAAAGACAATTTTTAGATGATAGCACATTAACAAGTTCTTTTGTAGGAAAGGGAAGAACCCAAAATATGTCTTGTTTTTCAGTATGAAGCTTCTCTATGGAATTTCGGATTATAGCTTTTCTTTGAACTAGTAAGGATCACGTGCTTTGCACGATATATAGTGATTTGAAATAAGAATATTCTAAATCTTGGTTATAAAATAATTAAAATTAATCAATACGACTATTATAATTAAACGATAATAACAAATCAGTTGTTAACTACTAATAAAATATGAAAAGTTCATTATCCAAAACTTAGGCCATGTTTGACGCTCTTTTTTTTTCAGATTTGAAAATTGAAAAAAAAAGTGCGTTTGGTAACCTTTTTTTTTTTTTCAATTTAATAAACCACTTTTTAAAAAGTAGAGTAAAAAAAAAAAAAGAGGAAAAAGTTCTTTTTTTTTCGATTAAATTTTTTTTTTGAGACCTCCACCACAACGCACCCACCGCCGCCCGGCAGCCACCGACAGTCACCTCCGGCTGCCGGCAGCCACCATCGGGTGCGGCGGTGGGCGGTGGCCACCATTGCTGGCCGGAGGCCACCTCCGGCCGCCGGCAACCACCACAGGGCGGCAGCCAGCTCCGGTCACCACCGCCGGCAGCCACCACTGGGCGGCAGCCACCTCCGGCCACCACCGCCAGTCACCACCACTGTCGACCACCGCTATGCCCCACCACCGCCACTGCAAACCACAAAAAAAAAAGTCAAAATAAAAAGGGTTACCAAACACCCAAAAAAAAAAACTAAAAAAAAAGGGTTATCAAACACCCACTTGTTTTTGTAAAAAAAAAAAATTAAGCTGCTCTTTAAAAACTGAAAAAAAAAAAAAAAAGTTTTGTCAAACGAAACCAGTCTTACTTTCAAACCTGAATTTTTCACGCCAATTATCACCAAATTGCCGCTGAACAGAATTCTGACTGTTCCATATTATATTTTGTTATCCAAGGTACGCTGGCATTGCAATTAGTCTCAAACATCTCTCACAAATATCTAACTCTCACGAAACACTACAAGTTTGATTGTACAGTGATAAAAGTGAAGAATTTTTTTAGAGATAATTAATATCAAATGTTTATATTGGAGTTGTCTATTGTCCTGTATTATGTTTTGATGGCATATATAAGTTTAGCAAGTGAAATTGAGAAGAAGTTTGAATTATAATTGAGTTGTATAACGAAAGTTCAATAATCAACTTGAAAAGGATTGTCGAAAATAAAGTGCCTAATATGAAGAAGTTATTATTAATAAATGATTAACAACTTTTGTAAGATGAAATGGGTTAGTAGCTTAAATCTTGCATCTTTAAAATCAAGAATCCATCAAGCTCAAGAGATCTATCACGACACATAAAGAAACTGAACTGCTTAAACAACAAATTTAGTAACCCTAACTTTCAATAATCTTTCCAAAATTTTTTTATCATTCACTTTTAGAGTTTTGGTACTTTTTCCTGCAAGTATCACTACTAAAGTTCAAAATATCATCACTTATGATTACCTATCAATTTCCTTTCTACCCAGTTATGGCCATTTCTTGTAGCAATGATTATTGGGGGTCAAAATATCCCCTGCAATTTATTTGCTTTTGGTAATGATCTATTCTATAACTCCATCAATCTAAAAAAAAAGATTTTTTTTGGACTGTTCTAAAAAAAAAATTTGATCAGTTTTCAAATTAAAATAGATTTTGTAGCTGTTTTTACATGTTTACCTACTCATCTAAAAAGTATATATACATGTGTCTGTGAGTGTCGTTTTGAAATCCATACTACAAAATGTATGCGAAGTTGATATCAGATAGTGGTAATGAACTAAGTAACTTCAATAATATTCACAAACCTACGTTTTTCACCCTATATTTATATATACGCATTACAATTTTAATATACATACAAATTCAACAAAAGTTCATCAAGAATAATTTGTAACCCAGATCACTCATTAAATAAAGACATGTATCATCAAAATAAAAAGAAAAAAAACATATTACCTATGGCATAAGGTTTTGATAGTTAAGAAAATTATAGGGTTAATTACATCCATGACCTTGAGGTTAGGGTAAAATTACAAGTATGCCCATTAGTTGGAACAAATAACACTTATTCCGTTGACCGAACGAAAATACTGAAATGATATAATGATCAAAATGCCCGTCACTTAGGAATGTAATTTTTCAAATGTCATTCTTCATCCCTTCATCTCATCCATACAGCCCCACCACCACTACTAACACCGCCACCGCCACCACCACCACCACCATCATCCAATTAGACTTTTGAGCTCCAACACACACAAAGACAACATATACATGCATCCACACACACACACACACGTAGACGATATGCACACATACCCACACATACACGCCCCTCCCCCAACCGGCCGCAACCACAATTACATCCCACCATCATTGTGTTCTTTAGCTTTTTTACCTTTTTTTTCAGCCTTCTCACCCCAATCAACTTTAAATTTGTAGTTATATGTAAAAGTTAATAGAAGCAATAGTTGGTGCACCTTAATTTATAGGGAAAAAAATATGATTATACTTGGACTTAGGAACGGTTCTTTAAGAAGTAGGGACAATTAATGTGCTCATTTTATCAATTTTGATGTTGATAAGTTTTAAGGTTATGTTTTGATAAGATTTTCTTTAAAGGTGAACATAGATTTAGTATCATATTTATACGATTGGGCAAGATCCACTCCCACATTTTTGTCACTTAAAGCTGCATTAGTGAACTTTTAACCTCTTTTAGCAGCAAATTGTTTATGATTAACCAAAAATATTGTAGTTTAGGCTCACCTTCTTAAAAGTAAAAATAAACTTAAGTTTAGTAAACCTTTATTTCTAAAAGGGTATTTTTAATGGAAAAATCTGTAGCCTTAATCGCTTGAGATTATTTTGTTCGCTGGGGAGAGATCCTTACCCGTTTTGATTATATTAATAATTTTATGTCACTAAAAGATGCATTAATGAACCTCTTTAGTGTCAAAATGTTTAAAGTTAGCCAGAAAAGAAGTAATTTAGCCTCACCTTCTAAAAAGTCAAAATATTTTGAGAACTTTTTAACTTAAAAATAATATTTTCAGGAAAAAGAATATTTAGTTGTTTAACCCATTGCGTATAAAAACTTGAGAGTTTTCAAGTTAAAAAAAGTTATTAATTATATGAGCCGAAATAAACTGGAGTCTTTATTAATTGGGGTTCATCTAATCCTATCACTTTATAAGAGTGAAATATGTGAAGACAGTAGCCATGTGAAACATGTTATCACGTAAATATATGATGCATCGGGATACGATGCATCATAGAAAGATAATAACCATATGAAGAATATGTTGTCATGAAATAAGGGTATTTCAATAACTCTAATACGAATATAGGATTATGTATTTGCCACAAACTCAAATTATAATTAGGAACAAAATTGTATGATAAAATCAATTTTTATGCATTTAAAATTTTCTAAAGAAACTCCAGTTTTACTATAATTTTCTTACACCAATATGTCTGTAATTGAAATATAGAATTAAACTTTAATTTTATGATAGTTTCAATGTACGAAAATGTTTACATTGAAATATATATACATGCACAATAATTAAAATTTGTAGCATACACATCAACACACAAATCTGAAATTCAAATTTTAAAAACGATTAAGTTTCTGATAAAATATTCAATCTAGTTTAAGTAGATTATGTTTATATTTTTGAAGGCTATACAACATTGTTCTCTGCAAGTTGTTTTCATTAATCGAAATTGATGGAGAAGAGTTTAAGGTAATTTAGTTTTAACGTGAATATAAGGTTTTCATAAGTTTTTTTTTTCTTTCTAAAAAACTAAAGAACCCTTAACTTTCACTAAAACATATATTCATATAAGGATATTCTAAGGAAAGATGCTTGATGTCCTAAGAGAAGCCAAGTACACTCTTATTTTTAAACAACAATCTAAGTCAAAATGAGTAGTTGATGGGAAAAAAAGTTTCAAGTGAAAATTTCAGTTTAAAAAGGGCATCTTAAGGAAAAATAAAATAAAATAATTAGCCATTTAACCCTAGTCCAGATTACATATACATTTAGAAAATCCTAAAAACTCTAGTTTTATGATACATTCCTTATATCAATATATCTGTATTCAAAATCTAGAATCAAACTTCAGGTTTACGGCATTTTCAATGTACTAATATGTTTGTTCTAAAATCTATATACATGCAGAATAATTCAAATATGTGGCATACACATCAACATAGACATATGAAATACAAAATTAAAAAGGATTAAATTTCTGACAAAATATTGAATTTAGCTTAGGTATATTATATTTTTCGAAAAAGGTTTTAGAAAATATGTTCTTTACAAGTTGTTTTCTTTAATCGAATATGACGAAGAAGATGTAGTAACTCTATTGTATTTTAAGTCAAAACATCAATTTACTCTGATAAAAGCATTAGTCCAATAAAAAATAATTTAACGAAAGAGACTTGATATTATATGAAAAGTTAAAAAAAAAAACCTTATTTTTTAAAACACTTATTAAAAATAGGTATATAGTGAAAAGAAAAGTTTTTAATTAAAAGTCAAAACAATCCTTAACTCTAACAAAAACATATATTCCAATAATGGTATTTTAAAGAAAGATGCTTGATATCTTGTGAGAAGTCCAAAACACTCTCATTTTTAAATAAAACTCTAATTTAGAAAGAGTATTTAATCGGAAAGAAATGTTACAAGTCAAAAACACCCTTACTCACCCTTAATCTTTTATGAAAATATCAATTAGAAAAGTGTACTTTAAGAAAAGAAAAGATTAGTCATTTAAGCTCATACGTGCTTTTATATATGTATGTATATATGTATATGTATATATGTATAGATAAATAACTGAAGTCCCAAAATCTAAATTTGAGATGCTCATATGGCAATTTTTGGCGCCCCACCTTCCTTCCAACCACCACCAGCCTCGCCCAAGTCAGCTTTATCATCGTACTCGTATCTTTAGTATGCCATGTCTTCAATCATAGAATTTAATCGTCAGAGCGAAGCATCAAATGCACAAATAAACCCAAGGCATCGATAGAATGACTCTTTTTTAATCCACTTATAACTCTCTAGCTGACTAAACGGCCTCACATCCATCACTTTGTTGCTGATATTATCATGTGTGGCATATGTGATCAAGCAGTTAGATTGCTATTCTCACATCAATTGCCATTCCTTCAGCATACTCGGATACTTTTTCCTGTGGAAATGATTTACATCATTGCACATGCTCAGAGGCAGCACAAAGCTCAGGCATGCGAAGAAAAGAACTGCAAGAGAAATCCAAGGAGACAACGAGTGAAAGTACATGGGGTACTAAATTAGTAAATTGCTAGATTGATTTGTTTTAGGACATCTTTAGCAGTAAACTATTAGACCATATATGGATTTCGAGAATTGATACAAAATTTTCATCTGAACTGCTACTTATCTGATTCCTCACACACCAGCTACTATCAGTATCAGGTTAATATCACAATTGCATGGAATAAGAAAATTTTCTTACAGCAGAATAGGGCGGTTATTACTAGCCGGCCGATCAAGCCCACTAACCCAGTATAATTCCTGAATTTTCAGAGAGATTGTAATGGCATATGCAAAGCATGTTGAAAATCTGGCAAACATGCTCTTCCAGTTATTGTCGGAGGGTCTTGGGCTCAAAGCAGATCACCTAAAGACAATGGAATGCGCTGAAGGGTTCAGAATTACATGTCACTACTACCCCGCATGCCCAGAGCCAGAACTTACCCTTGGCACTTCCAAGCACTCAGATCCTGGATTCCTCACTATTCTTCTGCAAAGCCAGATCAGTGGCCTCCAAATCCTTTACGAAGATCAATGGGTTGATGTGCACCCCGTTCCTGGAGCCTTGGTGATAAACATAGGAGACTTGCTACAGGTTTGTTCCTAAACTCAAGTACTATGTTTCATCTGTGGATTTATCGAGAAGAAAAAGTGAAGGAATATATTATTTTGTTTAATCTCCAGAAAAAACTAGGGTAAGAAAATGGCATTATGGAGGGAAATGGCTTATTTCCTTTTCCGTTTTCTCTTCCATTGACTACAAAATGAATTCAGGGCACACCATTCTAATATATTAATTTCTTACTGAATCTTCCATTTATCTGAATCCTCCATTGGTTTTTGAACAGTTGATATCTAATGACAAACTTAGAAGCAATAAGCATAGAGTGCTAGCTAACCGGGTTGGACCAAGAATGTCCGTGGCATGCTTTTTCTCTGGACCTATTCCATCGTCGAAGCTTTATGGCCCAATCGAAGAGTTGATATCAGATGAAAATCCCTCTATGTACAGAGATGTCCTGTTAGATAAATATGCAGCGAGATTCCTTTCTACTGGACTTGATGAAGACCGTGATCTTGATTACTACAAGAAATGAAGCCAAAAAAAGGGCAGTTAGTCCCTAACTTGAATATCTGCACTCTTCTGAACTTTCTGCTATTAGAATGTTAGAAATTAGAATACTGGGTAGGACTAAGGTGGAACAAGATTTCATTTTCTAAGCCTCCTGGAACACGTTCTGTATTATGTATCCTATGCAAGACCAGTTAATTGTGCTTTAGAATAAAATAATTAGAACTTGCACAAAAATCAGCTAAATCAGGAGTCTCTCACCACCTTACAGTAGAAATTAGAAATTATAGATTAGCCAAAACCTACTGTTTCTTGCGTGTCCTTGACTCATGATATTAGAACAAGAAATGGTCAAGCTAGCAGCTGCAGCTTCATTTACATATAGCAATAAGACAAAATCTTTCCGTTCTAATGATTCATACATATGCATGAATTCCTTGTTTGCCATGCAAAAAAGTCAATTAAGCATCAGTAGCTTAGCTTTTACGGGAGCAACCACCATTCTTTGGAGCATAATGGTGATGAGAGGAGGAACTTTGGTGCTCTGTGTGCCGGGGGAAAATCTTAGATGCGGGTTTTGGTTGCATAGCATGCAAGCTTTGTCTGCTCAATATGTGCCGAATTGCCAAGGGAGATCAAACACCCAATTTACCCTGCAGATACCTCACGCTTCCTTTGCCAGCAAGGATGGATGTTACCAATCCGATGGTCGTGGTTAGCCTTGCGATAGCATTGGTATGATTGGATGTGATTCGTTAGCACCCTCTTCTTACTCTTTCAAGGAAGAGACCTTTGTGGAAATGAATGCACTGGCATGATATTTGAATGTGAGAATTGTGCTAGATTTCTTGCTTTGTTGCCACATTCAGTTCCGCAGAAAATCACTCAGTAGTGATTGGTCTTGATGGCTACAGTTTACATCTTCTCAGAGCTTTCCTAGCGGCAGAATCCAAGATTGCTTTGCTTTTATCAGAATCATTTCTTAGATAATTGGCAGTGCAGAGCATGAAAGGCAAGGCTTCATGTAGCAAAAACATGGCAAAGGAAAAAAAAAAGTTTCTTTCCCACCTTCTTCTGATAAGTAAACAATTGCTAAAATTAACTTCAACTTATAATGGCGATTAACTTATGATGGTGTGGAGTGGTGTACTTTTGACTAGGGGTGCAACTTGCGCCGGACAACCCGTGTCAGCCCGCAGAAATATGGGAATGGACTTACGTTTTAGTGATCGTGGTGGACATGAGCTCAAAATTTTGGGCCAGACATTGGCAAATGTTTCAACAAGCCCGTCCAACCCGTGGGAAAACCAGCTCGTTTAACTGTTATATATATATATATATATATATATATATATATATATATATAAGCGGATATGTTGCTAGCCTTAGGCAACTTGCCTAAGGTTAGCGACTAAAACTATGTCGTTTTGGCCATTTTCTATAATTCTTTTTTTATATTTCTTCTCTCTCCCTGTTAACCATTATCTTTCTCCCTCTCATTCCTCAGACCTGCACACACCAAGAATCGCACCATAGCCGGCAGCCTTGTCGTCGACCAGCCTCTATACCAGCCATTTCCATCTGCCTCCTCCGTCGTCGTCTGTCCTTTGATCCGTCATCGCCGTCACCATGGAAGCCCTAATCAAAGGAGACCTTTCACAGTCCGAAATCTGATCTTTTACCCATCGCCGCCCCATCGCCGGCGACGCTCAATTTCCAGCGCCAAATTAACACCATAAACAATTAGCCACACAACTGTCAAGACCCATCACTGCCCGCCCTCTCTCCTCTTGCCACCACTGTGCTGTCGCCGACCATCTTTTTTCGCCGGAGACAACACCGCTTCCGGCATACCACCCACCACCTCTGTCATTACAAACTTACCATCGGCAGTGGTTATTGTTTAGAAAAGCTATTGCCCACCTCGACCAAGTAAAAGCTATTAAGATGCACGAGCTTTTGGAATTTTTGTTTGTACATCAGATTCTTTACGATCATTGTCACTGGTTCTGTTGAAATCAATTCCCTCAAACGTGACTCCTTTTGGAATTTTGGTACTGACTACCAAATGCTGTGCCAAATCCCCATCCAAGCAGTCCCACTCCACATCCTCCACCTGAGAATTCAAGTGCCAATGGATCACTCGGTGCAAGTAGTTTAAAATAAACGATGTTGTGAGGTGTGTGTGGTTTCTTGTACCTATGTGCTAACGACACTTCAGGTAAAGGTGATTTAAAGGTTATACCTGCATTAAGACCCAACAAGTTCAAAGGCATCTGAATCAAACAAACAACATTAAGAAGGCAATTAGCTCTCTAATCAGATAAAGAGTAATAGTAATTTATTATGGAAAGACCACTCAGTGTTGTGGTGGGGGGCAAAAGGGCGACAATGGTGTTTTTGTTGTGGGCAACTATGTGGAGGCTAATGGCGACGATGGGCGGCAGTGTAGTCTGATGAGAGAGAGAGAGAGATATATATATATATTTTGTAAATTGACGGTAGAAAGAAAATACATAAAAGAAATATTAGGTGATTTCATTCAAAACTACGTAGTTTAATTCACTAGCCTTAGACAACTTGTCTCAGGCTAGCAATATATTCGTTATTCCATATATATATATATATATATATGTGTGTGTGTGTGTGTGTGTGTGTGTGTGTGTGAGCTGATCCGTTGATAGTGCTAGCAAAATAAGAGATTTTGCTAACGCGATCTAGCCGTCCATCCTTTCAGGATTGACCGTCCAGATCTTTTTTTTTTTCAAAAGCTAGGTTGGTACTTCTTCCCGCGTTCAAACCTTACTAGGGCTACTCTCCTCCAGGTGATGCGGTAGTACCACTCATTGTATTGTTCGCTGCTGATCACGGGGTCAGGCTCCGACACAATGGCCACCAGCGTGTCCTGCCAGGAATTCCAAACCTCAATTTCTCGTGCGCACAAGTCGTGCGCATTCGCCTTGCCAAATCGTCCGACACTCGGTGGGTTCCTGTTAACCCTCATATTCAGGGCATCGGCTGGCAACCCTTGCAGCCAGTCAAAATGGCGCATTGCACGATCTGGCAGCTGCCACTCTGCGACCTTGAAGTGGATCAGGGGTGTGCGTTGCAACCCGGAGAGCGTGAAGACGAACCCAGGAACACATTAGGGTTCCTGTTAACCCTCATATCCTTGGAAAACTTTTTGCTGCTATTAGGGTTGTAGGAAGACCCCTATACAACAATAATTACTTATCGTTAAATATTTTCAGTGACTTTTATTAGTAACGCTAAAAAAGTGATGTTAAGAGTTGTCGCTGAAATTGTTAGTAAAAAAGCCTCTAAAAATATTTAGCGATTATTAATTGTCGCTGCACAAGGAGCGGTAAGTATCTTTCTACAACCTGGGTAGCAAAAAAAAAATTCTTTATAATTTCACATTTATTTACGTGAAGATAAATGTGTTTATCAAATAAGAATGCAATTGTCATGGTAAAGTCTAGCTTTTGCAAGTACTGTGTTTTGATGCAATTCAGGAATGATATACTACTAGCGGATAAGGATCTTTTGCTGTACAACATATATGCTGTGATATTTTTAGTGACAAAAGATTGACACTAAAAGTATTTTGTCGTTATTGTTAAACATTATCGTCGTTGACAATATTTCATCGCTAAAATATATTTACCGATATTTTTCTGTTACGGCAGATGTGCTGTACAACAGATGATCCTAATCTACTAATAGCACATGAACCTACCCGAGCTTTGCTCGAGCAGTTAAAAACTTATAAAAAACAAATGAAAGAAGAATTAAACAAGCGTATATGGCACTATGTAAAACATCATTCCTTCAAGAAAACTAAAAAACAGCACAAGTCAAACATAGATATGCTTATTTTCGAGTGAGTTTTCCTCTGTCTAGGTTACAAACGTTGGGTGGTGCATGGATATAGCTGTTATTTGATTCAAAATTCCTACAAAGTTATAGCACATTTTTGCTATCCTATTTGTTAATTTTCACAGTATATAAATCCTATTTGTCATTAAGAGTAAACCTTGCATGATCCCGAAGCATTGGTCTCAACCATATGTGATGACAACCCATAATGTTTTTCCGGACAAATCAAAATAAGAAGTTAAGCAGAGGCCTACCATCAAACAGATTAGATTGACCTGAGCCCATATGATGCCCCTTAATTATTTGATTCATCATGCAGATGATACGTAGATTTTATTTCCAAGCAATTTTTTACTTTTGAAAAATCATTCTATAGTTCGACTGCTAAGGTACAGGCATGCATCACACAATACTCTTGACAAATTGTAGAATTTCTTTGACGTAGTATTCGCAGTGTTTAGGACCACAGATTTCCGAGTCTGCTAATGAAATTTTTATGCTGTGAAACTAAGCAACTTGTGAATGCTAAAGTACATCGGCCGTAACCTGCTGAATAAACATTTGTGCAGTTTCCGAGTTTGCAATCCGTTGCAAAATACCATCTGCTTAATCTCTTGTCAACTCGGAACTCTGGTACCTTCAAGATTCGGTACTTTCAGCACTCAGCAGTTTGTGGCAAGTGCATGCATGACGGTGGCGCTCGGGGCCATAACAATAAGGCAAGCAAGTTATGGTTGGTGCAGTGGCGGAGGCAGAGAGGTTGAGCAGAGGCGGCACTTGTTTTTTTTTTTATGATTCGGCGATAAGGATATGCCTAAACTCATGCTCGAATATTTTGGTTCACGCTTTTTGGTCGCTAAATGTTAATATGGTGCCATTACAAAAAATTATGATAAAATTATTTGGCACATTATCTAGTAGCTTAAATTTTTATAAAACAAATGTTTACATAATTCTCTATCTCGCATTGTGCGAGGCCTTGGTTTTGATTCTTTCCACTTACATATTTGGTCTCAGCATAATAATAGTGTAATTTGCACTATATTTAATAGTGCATTTCGGTGGTGGCGTATCTTCACCGCGTGCAATTCGAAGCTTGCGCATCTCAGGAGGAGTCACATCTGTCTAAACCATCACAACCATAAACATATAAAATTGAATTTCTGCCAAAGAACAGGTGGGCATGTGCCCTCTGATACACCGTACTGCCTTCCGCCCTTCCCCCCTGGGTTGGTGCATCCGTGCATAACAACTAGCAAGGTTGCAACCAATTGTAGCTCATGTGAACCAAAGATGGGTGTAAAATTGGACTAGGACCATGTGGGTAGCCAAGTGCAGCACTTCCCATACGCTTATGCAAATTTAAAGCATGAGGCAATTGTACTATCCAAAAAATTACTGGCTAATTCAGCAATTCATGCCTTGAAGAATCTAAGACATTTCATCCCGAGCGACCTATGTGATGGGTGGATAAAAATTGGCCACTGAAGGAGTGGAGGCAGCAGGCATTAGGGGTCTCATAAGGGATCAACGAGGGAACTGGCAAGTGGGCTTTACCAGTTTACGGGGGACACTGACAGTAGATGTGTAGAGCTTTTGGGCTATTTGGAGATGCTTACTTTTGGCATGGGAACTGGATTCAGAGCAGTTGTCCTGCAGACTCTAAACACCATTTTTATCTACTGGAAGAAGCTCCTCAAGACCTAGTGGTGCAGCTAGAGAAATATGCTAGGGAAGCTGTTTTCTTTGCTTGAGGAATAAATTAGTTGCTGCAAATATGACGCATCAACGTACGGATGTAGCGTTTTGTCGCCTCGGTTGCTTTTAGTGAACCCATGGGGTTTGCCTAGTGATGGGCAGGCATGAAATGAACCGTAAATCCCATCGTATTATATTGGACTCTCAACAAGGGTATTTTGAAATTAGCCTTTAGCCTTCAACAAATATCTTTACACTGGTCAAGGAATGAGATGTTAGAGATAGTCACAATGATGCTAACATGGTATCACAGAGCATCAGTAGCCAATAAATTTCTGACATCTCCTGTTTAAAGGCGAAAAGGTCAAATTACTTCAATTATTGTAGACCCTTTTAGTGCTTTTTGACAAAGGTAAGCACCCCTCAACTTACACCAGTGGATCCAAGGCTAGCACCCACGTAGTACACCAGTGGCTGATATTTATGACTGTCCCAATCATCCATTCTTCCCCAACTAGTTCATCATCACCACAATTCATGATTGCAGGCTCAAATATACCGAAAGTGTTCTAGTCTTTTTGTTTGATTTTCCATGGCAGTTGAATATCAGTGGCATGATCATCCACTCCAACTCAGATCCATCCTCTCAGACTCTAATGCCCAGTGCTTCCTCTGCCTCAAACCCATCTCAGGGTACAACTACAAATGCACCAAAACCAACTGCAACTTCTCCATCCACATCACCTGCCTCAAACTACCCCTCCAGTCCCTCCACCCCCTCCACCCACCTCACCCCCTCACTCTCCTCCAGCATCCACCCCCTCACCCCACCTGCCACCAGTGCACCACCCCCTGCTCCAACTTTACCTACAGCTGCACCACCTGTCCCTTCTTTCTACACCTACATTGTGCCACGGAACAGAGGAACTTCACTTACAAAATCCACAACCACCCTCTTGCATTTTCAGCTGCTCCCCCAAGTGGGTTCTTGTCATTTATCTGCAACGTATGTGGCGATGATGGCCAGTGCTTCAACTTGCAATGCAAGAGCTGCCCATTTGTGGTACATATCGAGTGCTCTGTTTTGCCTGTCACTGTTAATTACTCGAGTCACGAACACCCGTTTAAACTGATCACGGTTCACTCCATCGAAGATGGAACTGGTGAGTTTTACTGTGATGTTTGTGAGGAGAGAGTGAACCCAAAAGGGTGTATTTACTATTGTGAAGATTGTGTCTACATTGGGCATTTGGGCTGCATGGCCTCAGCTCAAAAGCCACTAGTCAAACTTGCATATAAAGAGGTTGGACTTCCATCAGTCGAATCTGAATCCAGTAATGAAATTGCGCAGAATCTCCAAATTGAGCTTCGATCTGATCCAACTAATGATGATCGTGGCGGGGACGAGATGTCTAAATTAAGGCTTCAGTATAATGAGCATCATCTAAATGAAATTGAACATTTTAGCCACCAGCATTCATTGAGGCATATTGGTGAACATGAAATGAGAAAATTTAGCTGCTTTGCGTGCTGGGGAAAAATCTCAGGAGCTGGTTTTGGTTGCACACAGTGCAATTTTTATCTGCATAAATGGTGTGCCCAATTGCCACAAAGCATTAAACACCCAATTCACCCTGCACATAGCCTAACCCTTGGTTCACGGGCAAGGGGGCATTTTTGCCAGTGTGATGCTTGTCATGAGACTTGTGATGGCTTCACTTACTATTGCGAGACTTGCTACTTTAACCTACATTCTATGTGTGCTTCAATACCAAGCAGCCTTGCAAACGAGATTCACCAGCATCCTCTTACTCTTTCGCGGAAGAGGCCTTATTCGACTAGTTGCAAAGCTTGTGGTAACGATTGCACTGGCACGGTATTTGAGTGTGAGGCATGTGATCTTGTGCTGGACTTCAAATGTGCTTTATTACCACATACAGTTAGGCACAGATGTCATGTGGATCCTCTTAGACTTACATTTGTTGGTGTCGGGGATGATGAGTCGGATGAGTTTTACTGTGATGCTTGCGAACAAAGAAGGGATCCGACTCATTGGGTTTATTATTGCAAGGAGTGTGAGTTTAGTGCTCATATGAATTGTGTAGTTTCTGAGCTGCTTGGAGGTTTTCCTTTGCCGGGTCTACTTCAATTTGACCATCACGAGCACCTCATTAGTCTCATTACAAAAGTCACTCCGCAATCGTCTTAATCTTTTGGGCCTCATAGGTGCTACTTTCCCTCCCCAAGCTTGCAGTTTGGTGCTTGTTTGCTTTAAAATGGCTTGCCAGAGTTACATGGTGATGCAATCTTAGGATAGTTTGTGACTGGTAAACTTTTATCTCTGAACAATGTTAGCCTTGGTCCCTTGGTAACTATAAATTTCTCTCTTTTTTCCTGTGTTTCAATCTGTGGTTTGTGTGTAGAACTTCAGTAGTGATTTGGTCTAAATGGCTACAATTTGCATATTTTCAGTGCTCCTTTACTGGGAAATCCGAGATTGTATGAGATGATTGGCTAGTGTAAGACCATAAACAGGCAAGCCTTCATATAGCAAAGCCATTCCTTCTCCTTATTATCATTTTTGCAGGTTAAAACATTGCTGCGCCCTTTCAAGTCATGTCCAATTTCTAATGGTGATTTGTTTATGATGGTCCTGAAATGCTTTTGACTAGCGTAATGTTAAATTATATCTTATTCCAATCACGTTCGTCCAATCTGACTCCAAATTATCAAATGGTAGTTGATATATTGCATTCATGTTGTCAGAGGAACGGGCTTATTGCATAAAATATCTTCTATTTAGTGTGCTCCTCAGCTTCCCTTTGGTGCTGTTTGGCGATTGTCTGAGTTGATGGGATATACTTTACAGACACCACAAAGTAATGATCTGTCTTGGTTCTCTAGAAGGTAGTTTGAAACTCATTTTGGGCTTCTTTTATTGTACCTCAGTGCACGTTTTCTAAGCTTGCTGATCACTTAATTCGTTGGATTTGAAGAAGTTTGTCAGAGGCGGTACATGTGCAAAGCTGAGAAAAGGTAGCAACGTTTTAAAGCTGACATGTTGCAGTCACATCTTGATTGTGATAAAATATGCATGCTTATCTGTGGTCATTGAAGTCACATCTAGATTTTAAAGCTGAGAAAAGATTGTTATATTGACCCATTCCTTCCTTATCTCATCTAGATTGAATAAAATATGTATGCTTGCTCGGCCAATATATGTGGTCATTGAAGTCCCTCCAGTGCTCATTGCTCAAAGTCAACTCTGGCAATACATCTTCTCTTGAACTAAAAGACTGGCTCTCTACGGTGGCCAAGAATCTCACGTCGATATGGTATTGGAATACGACCGAAACAAAGAGCTACAAGCTTTTGATGAGACCAAAGCCGGTGTAAAAGGCCTAATAGATAATGGAGTGGCAAAAGTTCCAAGAATTTTTGTACGACCAGCTGAGGAGCTAGCCAAAGAGTTGAACAGCCGGCGGGCTGATACACAGGTTCCAGTAATCGATCTTGGTGGTATCCAGAGACTTCATCGCCGCAAGGAGATCGTTAATGAGATAAAGGCTGCAGCAGCAAAGTGGGGGTTTTTCCAGGTGGTGGAACACGGGATCCCCATAGGAGTTTTGGAGGGAATGATTGATGGGGCCCGTATGTTTCATGAGCAAGATGTTGAGGCCAAGAAGGAGTTCTATACACGCGATAACAAGAAAAAAGTGAGATTTGAAAGCAACTTTGATCTGTTTAACTCGAGGACTGCTAACTGGAGGGACACAATGACTATGTCAGTCTCAGCAAATAAGAGTCTTGATTCAAATCACTTTCCAGCTATATGCAGGTAAATATATATCTGTTTTTATTCCTACTATAATTGCCTGTTTGATTCGGTTGTTGTACACTGGTGCAGCTGTGGATCTCTAGATTTTAGTGT
Organism: Escallonia rubra; assembly: GCA_033065855.1. Classification (NCBI taxonomy): domain Eukaryota; kingdom Viridiplantae; phylum Streptophyta; class Magnoliopsida; order Escalloniales; family Escalloniaceae; genus Escallonia; species Escallonia rubra. Next base: position 52,365 of record JAVXUO010002468.1, read on the forward strand.
CATCTTCTAGTTACATAATCCATATGTTCTAAGAATGAGCCAAATACAATTTTTAGATGACAGCACATTAAAAGGTTCTTTCTTAGGAAAGGGAAGAATCCAAAATATGTCTTGTTTTTTAGTATGTAGCTTCTCTATGGAATTTCGGATTATAGCATTTCTTAGAATAAATAACTGAAGTCCCAAAATCTAAAATTGAGATGCTCGTATGGCAATCTTTGGCGCCCCCATCTTCCTTCCTACCACCACCAGCCTCGCCCAAGTCAGCTTTATCTTCGTACTTGTATCTTTAGTATGCCATGTCTTCAATCATAGAATTTAATCGTTGGAGCGAAGCATCAAATGTACAAATAAGCCCGAGGCATCGATAGACTGACTCTTTTTTAATCCACTTATAACTTTCTAGCTTACTCAACGGCCTCACATCCATCACTTTGCTAACTTAGTAAATTGATAGATTGATTTGTTTTAGGACATCTTTAGCAGTAAACTATTAGACCATTTATGGATTTCGAGTCAATTGATACAAAATTTTCTTCTGAACTGCTACTCATGTGATTCCTCACACACCAGCTACTATCAATATCAGGTCAATATCACAATTGCATGGAATAAGAAAATTTTCTTACAGCGGACTAGGGCGGTTATTACTAGCCGACCGATCAAGCCTACTAACCCAGTATAATATCCTGAATTTTCAGAGAGATGGTAATGGCATATGCAAAGCATGTTAAAAATCTGGCAAACATGCTCTTCCAGTTATTGTCGGAGGCTCTTGGGCTCAAAGCAGATCACCTAAAGACAATGGAATGCGCTGAAGGGTTCAGAATTGCATGTCACTACTACCCCGCATGCCCAGAGCCAGAACTTACCCTTGGCACTTCCAAGCACTCAGATGCTGGATTCCTCACTATTCTTCTGCAAAGCCAACTCAGTGGCCTACAAGTCCTCTGTGAAGATCAATGGGTTGATGTTCCACCCACTCCTGGAGCCTTGGTGATAAACATAGGAGACTTGCTGCAGGTTTGTTCCTAAACTCAACTACTATGTTTCATCTGTGGATTTATCGAGAAGAAAAAGTGAAGGAATATATTATTTTGTTTAATCTCCAGAAGAAACAAGGGTAAGAAATGGTATTATGGAGGGAAATGGCTTATTTTATTTTCCGTTTTCACTTTCATTGACTAGAAAACCAATTCAGGGCACACCGTTCTAATAGACTAACTTCTTACTGAATCTTCCATTTATCTGAATCCTCTAGTGGTTTTTGAACAGTTGGTATCAAATGACAAACTTAAAAGCAATAAGCACAGAGTACTTGCTAACGGGGTTGGACCAAGAATGTCAGTGGCATGCTTTTTCTCCGGACCTGTTCCATCGTCGAAGCTTTATGGCCCAATCAAAGAGTTGATCTCAGACGAAAATCCCTCCGTGTACAGAGATGTCCTGTTAGATAAATATGTAGCAAGATTCTTTTCTACTGGACTTGATGAAGACCGTGGTCTTGATTACTACAAGAAATGAAGCCAAAGAAGACGGGCAATTAGTCCCTAACTTGAATATCTGTACTCTTCTGAACTTTCTGCTATTAGAATTTTAGAAATTAGAACACTGGGTAGGCCGAAGGTGGAACAAAATTTCATTTTCTAAGCCTTCTGGAACACGTTCTGTATTATGTATCCTATGCAAGACCAGTTAATTGTGCTTTAGAATAAAAGAATTAGAACTTGCAAAAAAATCAGCTAAATCAGGAGTCTCTCTCCAGCTTACAGTATAAAGCAGAAAGTATAGATTAGCCAAAACCTACTATTTCTTGCATGTCCTTGACTCATGAAGTTAGAACAAGAAATGGTCAAGCTAGCAGCTGCAGCTTCATTTACATATAGCAATAAGGCAAAATCTTTCGACTCTAATGATTCATACATATGCATGAATTCCTTGTTTGCCATGCAAAAAAGTCAATTAAACATCAGTCGCTTAACTTTTAGGGGGCGACCACCATTCTTTGGAGCATAAAGGTGATGAGAGGGGGAACTTTGGTGCTCTGCGTGCTGGGGGAAAATCTCAGATGCGGGATTTGGTTGCATAGCGTGCAAGTTTTGTCACCCCAATAGTTGCCGAATTGCCACGGGAGATCAAAGACCCAATTTATTCTTCAGGTACCTCACGCTTCTTTCGAGAGCGAGGGCGGATGTTACCGATCCGATGGTTGTGGTTAGCCTTGCGATAGCTTTGGTATGATTACGAGACTTGGAACTCGAACGGACATGCTACGTGCACTTCAGTGCCAAACAGCCTATGTGGTTGAGATTCATTAGCACCCTCTTCTTACTCTTTCAAGGAATAGACCTTCGTGGAAATGAATGCACAGCCTATGTGGTTGAGATTCATTAGACTTGATCTAGTTGCAGTTGAATGCCCTTATCAAGTTTTACAAGGGCATCGAAAGACGCTGAGAACCTGACAGTGGTAGAGAAGGCTCAACGCCCAACTATTAGGCGGACTAGTTGTGATGCCCTTTAGTGACCTACTCCCTCTTGGAGTGACCCGGGGGTCATGGTCCCTAAGGATTCTGCTAAGGAACCCCAAGTGCGGAGTACGTAGACTAGTTATGAGGCTGCCTTAGCAGAGAAAGTGTCCAGGAGGAGTCGTCGAGTCCTGCCAGTGAGTCCTTGTGTCGGAGCATTCAGGGCGCCACAAGGTAGTGTCTAGGAGTAATCACCTACCTAACGGGAGGGAAATCCTCATGTTGGAACAATCAGAGCTCCCTGTCAGAGATAATGTCTCAGGGGAGTTGCCTATCCCGTGGGTGAGTCTTTATGGCTGAGCACTTAGAACGCGCGAAGTTAGTGTCCCAAAGGAGTCGCCTGCACATCAGGCTAAAGTAGTATCCTTGAGGAGTCGCCTCGAGTGGAGTCTTCAAGCTTGAGCACTTAGAGCTTGCCTACTTTGAGGGATGCAGCACACTCTGAATAGCGGGTCAAAGCATGCTCAATGACTGAGGTGAGGTGCGCATGGTGTGGTTAAAAGATGGGCAAACACCGGGGGCATTACAGTACTCACTGAGTGTCGGGGCACGGCTGTATAAGTGGCAAGACGCTGATGTGTTTGGTGCTGATGATGGGGGGTTGTGCGGGGGTACGGATACACAGCAGCGGCGTGTGGGAGTAGCCACTGTATGCAGTACCGAGGGCACGTACCCTGAGGACAGCTCAGGAACATTTGGGCATCGCGGCATGGGGGTGCGATATCAGTTGTCACGAAGCATGGAACCTCAAAGGGTCATAAAGTAACTACGCATTGAAAGTACCAAAATGTGCATGGATGGAATATGAGTTTAGTGGCAAGGGTGTATGGAAACCATAATTGCAACCTTGGTTTTGTGGTATTTGGTTCAAAGGTTTCAACAAGTATAGTGCCGTGAAGGAAGGTTTCAGAGGGAGGCGTCTGTGGGGTTAGCGGCGCAGGTATAGTTTGGTTCAAAACTTTAGGGTTACTTGCGGTAGATCGGGCGGTCTGATTTGGACCAGGTGTTAAGAAATCCAAACCTTCGGATGTAATAGAGGCACTCTTTTTACAAGCTTGTTCCGGTTGGTTTGTAATAAAGGTGGACCTGAGCTGAGAATTTGTTTTGGGTTACAGCCCATTAGAACTTTGGGCTACACAGGTACTTGGCTGAGCAATGTCTGGGATAGTAGGTTCCGAGTTTAAAGCCTCGAATCTGTTGTAATATTTCTTGGTTCCCTGGTTTGGGCCTTCACTCATTCTCTTCTGACCCATCTGGTTATTCTCCATATACTATCTTTGGACATATTGTCCAGCCCTTTGTGTTTTCCTCTTAACAATCATCCAAGACCCATAGTTAGTCTTTTGTGTCCGCTGGTCATCTCATGTAGCTGTCTCTTCCGAGCAGCCAACACTGGACTTATTGCCGTTTGAAATCTGCAGGTGACTGTTAGTAGTTGTCAGGTGAACAATTTCTTTTTGGTAATTGTGCTCTGGAGATGACTTTTCTGGTCGGTAATTCCGGTGGCCTACCCGTCCACATTCGAAGCAAATTTTCGGTAGAAATTCATATTCCACCTTGTAGGTTTTGCCAGCAAGCATGTATGCAGGAATCAAGGGCTTGGACAGATCAATTTCGACGCAAATGCAAATGCGATTATATTTACCTCTCGTAGAGGTAGCTGTGTTGAAATCCACTTTTACAGGTCTACCAAGTTTGGCCGCTATCCGTCGCAACACGTTTTCACTGTAATATTCAATTGGTAGCTCCGGTAGACGAAGCCAGACTGCCGTTGAGGTTTCTACCGCTTTCGACGGTTTGAAGTTAGGTTCCCATTTCCGGACAGTGAGGTAGTGATTAAGAATAATCCAGGGACCTCCGTTTAGGGCCTAGGAGGCATCTTGTTTGAAATCGAATTTGATCAGAAAAAATCCATCATCCAAATCTATCAATTCGAAATCACCCTGTAGATCTCAGAGAGATTTGAGTTTTGTAGAAAGAGCTCTAAATCCAATTGTTTTTCCCAATAGTTTGATAATGATGCACTCCTGCCATTATTCTTTAATGGATTGGATTAGTATTGCTAGTAAGGAGATTTCGGGAATGGTTCCATCTCCAAGGGGGTGTGCTCCTACAATTTATGTCTCTCCGTCAACGATGTCATCTTCCATTTCCTCGATAAAGTAAATAGCTTTATCAGATTGGCTGTTATTGACCACATCTTTGTAGGACTTGGTTCTAGTCGGTTCTTGGGTGCACTGTGGGGATCCATGGCTGGGGACCAGCTCATTTCTCTCTTGATTTGGGAGCAACGATTCCATAGATGGGTTGGATATGGGGCAAGAATTATTGTCTGGCAGTATGTCAGATACGCCAACCCGAGTCCCTTTTTCAACCTCTCTCATGACAATATATGTCTCCTGTTTTCTTTGGCCTTCGTCAACATGTAGGTGTTGGAGGGCTTTGTTGTTTTTCTTGGGTTTTCTCACACCACCATTAATAACCAGGGGTTGGGAATTTATGGCGGTGGAACTATCTTGGTTCAAACTAAGGTATTTATTGATGTTTGGTTGTGATATTTCCATTACATAGTCAGACATTTCCTCCTCCTCTGCATCTTCAGATGGCTTCCAAAATTTTCCAGATAAACAAGGTGTGGGCGGTGGATCACGACGAGGTGAACTGAGATGGGGCGATTCAGAGATGTTGTTAGCAAGCGGAGACTCATCGCCGACCAAAGGGGAGTGGGGGGAAGAGGGGGGGGGGGGGGTAGGGATGTTTCTCAGAGTGGACATCTTTCTCGAATACATGTAGTATAGACCTGCATTTACAGATCGTTTACAAAACTGCATGCATAACCATACTCTTTAGTGGTTTCACTACCTTAGGTCTCCATTATCTTTTTCTATTAATGGTTCCTTTCAATTGCTTTTGTTTTACAACAAAAAATCATTATCACATATTTGCAATATATGTAGTTCCATGTGTATAACTCTTTTGCAGTAACTAACATGGTTCGTTTGTTAATCGAAATTTAATTTCCTATTTCTTAACTCAACTTCTAAAAGAGGGTTGCAATTTTTTTCCGTTACCTAGTATATTACAGTTTCTAGCGTCGTGTTCATCGGCCATGTAGATTTCGACAAGTCAAGCACCACTGGTCTTCTTACATACAAGCCTGAAGGTATTGGCAAGTGCGTGGTTGAAAGTTTTGAGAAGGAAGGTGCTGAGATGAAGAAGTGTTCATTCATATATGCTTGGGTGCTAGACAAGCTCAAGTCTGAGCGCCATCGTGGTATCACTATTGGCATTGCACTGAAAGTTTGAGACCACCAAGTACTACTGCATTGCCACTGATGCCCTGGACATTGTTATGGTTGGCAATGGGGGCGGGTCGGATGCGGATCTTGTTAAATCCGAACCCTCCCCGCTAGTTCAGAAACTCCACTCCGCCTCGCCCCGCCCGACACTGGGTCAAAAGAATGGAATACCATCCCCGATCCTAAGGTAATTTAGGAAACCCGACCTCACTCCGATCCGCTCCGCTTTCCTTACTCGCGGCCGCAACCACAGTCTGAGTCATCGATGAATTTCAGAGAGATCACAGAGCATGAAAAACAACTCTAACATCGTCTAATCCTCATCACAAAGGTTAACACTGATAAGCCAAAGACATATAAATACACTGGACAACGAGCATAAGATAACTTGGTGCAGCAAATATACAGATCCAGATTATGAAAACTATGTCCCATCCACCAATTAGAGAGAGTAGAAAATCACAGCTATTTTTTCTATAACACAGATGACAAAAGGAACTGCAAAATCATGACAGCTATTTTTTCTATAACACAGACGCGACATAGACGCAGGCCCGCACTTGGCAAACTCGACCGCCACTACTCTGATGTTACGCTGTCGTCGTTCGGCATAGCCACAACGAGAGCTTCGGCCGTCCCCGTTCGACATAGCCACATCAGGATCTTCGGCACCGAACTGGAGACGGGTGACGACTGGCGGAGATAAACGTGGTACCAGGCGGGGCAGAGAGAAGGCGACGTGAGGTGGTTGGTCCGTGGAGGCCGTGACCGTTCGGCGTATGAGCTTTGAGAGAACAAAGAGAATTGAGATAAGAAAGCAGAGAGAAGACGCGGTGGCAGCGAAGAGAGGCAGAGGAGAGCAGGGTTTTGTCCACTATGTATACCATGAGATGGACGGCTGAGATTGCCTAGATCTAGGGTTAGGATAACAACTAAATATAAAACATATACAGGGCTGCGGGGCGGGGCGGAGCGGTTAAACTAAATACCAAATCCGATCCGTACCCGTTGCGGGTTTAAATTTTAGATATCATACCCGCCCCGTAACCCGGCGGATATCCACCGGTAGCGAATCAAATTGCCATCCCTAGACATTGTGACTTCATCAAGAACACGATTACCTGAAGTTCTCTGGCACATCGTGTTCTCCTCATCGTTGACTCTACCGCCGGAATCTGGAGGCTTTGAAGTTGCTTTGCTTGACTTCACCCTTAGTGTCAAGCAGATGATCTGTCAATGTTATATCGTTAAACATTGATTATTGCTCTGCCTTCACTAATTGCATCTTGACATAACCTGTGAATGTGAATTGTGTCAGGTGTCCTGGACGATTGACCAAATCTTCATAGCTATTTGACCACCATGATGTCATTTATACATTAGTTTACTTTTATAACACCAACATGCAAATGCAACTTCTAGCTTACTATAAAGAGAGAGATATTAGTTTCATATGATTGCATATTGAATGAATGAGGTTTATAATAATTGTAATTGGACTTGAGGTAAAAAAAAAAAAAAAAAATGCTATGCGAATTACGCAGCGCACACGCATAGCTGCTAGTAAAGGTAATAACCCTTTTGGTATAATACCTCTTTTGATATTACATGTTTCCTTGAGCGATAAGTGGCACAATAACTGAGTAAACATGTGACACTTAAGAATATTGAAGATTTAAACTTTGAAAAAAGTGGTATTACTATTTAGTAACCAACTTCATACAGGCATTGCATATACCACAAAAATTAGTATACAAATACCTGACGTAACTCCTGTTTGGTGTTACATTAATACTTATCTAAAATATTGACACTCGATAAAATTACATTTTTTTTTTAAAATGGCACCGAACAAAAACTTAAAAAGTAAACAATTACTTATAAGAACATGTTTGCTTTTCACAATTTAAAATTTATTTTACATAATATTGATAGTAAGCACTTAAATGTCATGCTTGATTTTTTAATAAATTTTATAGTATTTACTTTATTTATGCACGCGAATCTCTGTGTCACGGTAACTAGTACTCCCCTGGTCCCAGTAAAAATTGGTCATATTTTTATTTTGGGCTGTCTAAAACAAAAAAAAAAAAATTGATCACATTCCACTTAAGAAAGATTCAATAAGTGTTTGTTTTTATGTTTATCATTTTTAGACTTTTTTATTTTATTTCTCTTTTCACATTTTATCCTCCACCAATCTGTTTTCTCTCTCCTGGCCCTCTTCATTTCTCCTCCCCCTTTTCTCTTGGGATAGAATGAGAAACACACAATATATGACTTACTTCCTTAATATGCGTGCCAAGCCAAAATGGAGTAATTTTTTTTAGGATGGAGAGAATATTAATTATAGCAATGAGAAGATATACACATGGTAGTGAAAATGGGTAATGCGGCAGTAATAGGGAATGCGTAAGGGTAGGCAGCTCTAATAGAAGTGGCACGCAGGAAGCATGATGGGGTTTCGATTTGAAAATGAGTACGAGGGGTGCATGGCCATGGCGACTAGAGAATTGCAGCTATAAGGTGGAGACTTATCTTAAAGAAATATGGGGTGAGAGGGCAATTCATTGGAGGGAGGTTTCAATAAGTAAGGGTGAGCACGACTTTATTTGTAGGACAAACTGCAAATCAAACCATTACCTCTCGGCTTGAAAATTTTTGAACCGAACCAAATCAAACACCATCTTATAGGGTTCGATTTCTTAGATTTAAATGGTTTGTTTTGGTCGGTTTGGATTGGTTTTGCATCCATTCAAAAAAGTTATCCCTTTTGCACATTTACTGTAAGATCTAAATATTATTCAAAATTGAAGTTTTATGTTCTCTAAATTACAAATAACATTTTATTCAATATCATTTTGTTCCTGTTAACATAAGATATAAGTATTATTTCAGATATATATTAAAATACAGTTGTTATTGATAAACGAGAAAGAATGAGTAAGTATACAACATATATTGATCACTAGACTTTTGTATTATAATTGCTCTCATTATTTTCTTTTCTTTCAACTTTAAAAATTTTGTGTATTTGGATTTGTTTAATACCATGTAAAATTATCAATAAACGTCTCTAAAAATAAAGTAATATATCATAAGTCGGTTCGATTCGATTTGAAAAAAATGAAAAGTGAACCAAACCGAAGTCAGTTTGAAAAATATAAAATTGAACCGTTAAAATTTTTGTACGGATCAAATTAAATCGATTCGATTTGAACGATTTGATCGCTCGAAGGATTTGATGCTCATCGCAGTAAGTATCCCATTATTGGGCTATGACCGGTTCAGAAAGAGAGAAATGGGCTTTACAAGAGAGGTGGAGACGAGTGAGAAAAGATAAGAAACAACATAACCTTATGATATGTGTGTGTGTGTGTGCTGGAGAGGTGTAACCGTGTAAGGCTTTTGGGAAGGGGGCTGCCCAATCATGGGCAAGACTGCCCCATTCATTTCCCCGGGTAGCCGCCGACCCCATTGGTCACCCTACTTCTTTTGTTTTGTTTTTTTTTCCCTTAGAGCGGCTATAAGCCGTCGTACGTCACCTCCTAACTTTCTTTTTTGGTTTTATTTGCTGCAGCCACGTACGCGAGTAAGGCTTTGACAACATTTTTTTTAATTTTTTTAATTTTCAAAAAAATAATAATTAAAGAGCAGTTTATATATTTTTTTTTACAAAAACAAGTGAGTGTTTGATAACCCAGTNTTTATTTTGATTTTTTTTTTGGTTTGATAACCCATTTTTTATTTTGAATTTTTTTTGTGGTGGCGGTGGGACGTGACGGTGGCTGGTGGCTGCCGGAGGTTGCTGCCGGCGGTGGTGGTCGGAGTTGGCCGTCGGCAACGGCCAGTGGTGGTGGTCGGAGGTGGTCGCCGGCGGTCGGCGGTGGGAGGGTGGTGGTGATGGTTTCAAAAAAAAAAACCAAAAATGAAAAAAAAAACTTATTTTTGGAGTTTTTTTTTCTTCAGTTTAAAAAGTGGTTTTTTAAAAATGGTTGCCAAACGTAACTTTTTTTTTCAATTTCCAAAACTGGAAAAAAATAAAACTATGTCAAACAGGGCCTAAGTGTCCACTTTTTTTTTCCTTTCCTTTGGGAGTGTGTGAATGCTTTGGGCCGCCGACCCTCACACCGCCGCCTTTCATTTTTTTATCTTGGGATATGAATGCTAAAATGAAGAACGTTATTGTGAAAATCTAAACAAAGTTGCAAAGGACTTGGCTGAGCGCCTTGCTTGAAAGTGTTGTGCACGTGTCTCATTTGCAGCGACACACAATCTTTCTTTCTTTTTCCTTTTTTTTTTCTTTTTATGATTTTACAATTTCGAGTTATATGATAGTTAGTATAGAAATTCGAATTTGAGACTTTGAAATTATTTATCAAACTTTTTGTCACTTCACCCACCCCTTGGGATTGGCAACACGTATGTTAAAAGTGCAATGCTTGCATTCTTTTCCTCCTTATAAAGCCCTATGCTTTGGGGGGCTACCTGATTGTTTCAATTTTGGCGCAATTGACCTTACTGTTCTCCAATAAGTGTGCACTCCATAAATTGACGGGTTAGAGTTCAATTCTTTGGGTGCCTGTCAATCTCTTATTTAGGGCTAAGATCGTAACTTCACCCTATTTTCCACCTTGGCCGCTACATCATTGGCATTAGCCAATAAGGGGTTGATGTGTGGAACCAATTTTAGATCTTGACCACTTTCATCTTCCCCTTCATGTTCAATTGATCCACCACCCAACACCAGCAGCACCATATCCACTTCTGCTGCGACCACCCCTAACACCACCCTATCCACTCCCGCTGTCACCATGGGAACTGCATGCACAATTTTTTTCACCAACACCAACATCTTACACAAAGATAAAAGGATAATTCTTCGAATAAGTCAAATTTAGGGTTTATAATTTTGTTTTGAGGATTTACTGAACCAAATCAAAACTTTAATTTATATGGTGGTTCGAATTTCACATGGTGGCTGGCAATTTCAGAGATGAGGTGGTGGAGTTGGTGACAGTGGTTGTGGCTCAGATGTTGTGGCATGCGAACTCCTATTTGTGTCGCTGATGGGTGACACACAGCGGCCCTTTGATGACACAAAGGAAATTGTGTGTGGCACTCGTCTTACTGTTTGCAAGAAGAGTCCGCCAAAAAATCCCAACAGTTTATAGTAAACAGTGCATCAACATTGTACAAAACAGTGCACAAAGAAGTAAATTTCAACACAAGGGCAAAACGGTCCCAAATATTCTCATTACTTCAACATCGTCATTACAATTTACAGAAGGCTTTGTTTGCATCCCCAATGTGCAATCTAGCTAAACAGGCCAGCTAAAACCAAGCAAGGGACTCTCGGGTATGAGTATGCGAGGGAAGAAGATCGCAAGAAGGCAATGAAGAGAAAAATGGGGGTGGAAAGAGAAAGGAGATCTAGGTTACACAAGGATGGTGGCGGTGGTGAGACGGTGGTTAGTGGTGGTGGCGACGATGGATGAGCATGCGTGAATATACAGAACCCATTTCACCACTATACGAATAAAACCCCTAACCCATGCGTGGTGCGTGAACACGGAGAGAGAGAGAGAGAGAGAGAGAGAGAGAGAGAGAGAGAGAGAGAGAGAGAGAGAGAGAGAGAGAGAGAGAGAGAGAGAGAGAGGGTGGTTCGGTGTAGAATGTGGTGGTGCTCTTTGGGTGGGTAAAAGGTTGGGAGGGGTGTGGGGGTTTAAGAGAAACTAGAATGACTTGGCTGCCATGGTGGAGAAAAAGAATGGAGTTATAGTTTTTACCCCTAAAATATTGACGATCATCCAAAAAATTAGACTTCAGCCCGTCAATTGGTTAATCATGCACCAATTAGGGAACAATAATGTGAATTGAGCCAAAACTAAAACAGAAAGATGAAATGTGCACCCGCCCCAAAATATAAGGTTTAGTGTGCAAACGATCCCCCCTAGAATTTTTTAAACTCTAAAGTTTTAGAGTGAGAAAGCAAAAGTGTGCAAATGACTTCTAATCTCCTGAAAATGAGCTCTCTAGTCCACTATTCATAGGCAGCTGAAAATACCTTGTCACAAAATAACACATGGCATTCCCTGGAAGCGCCACTCGCCAAGGACGCACCACGTGTTGGTGTTCTCCAGACTGTTCGATCGCATACTCACTCGGCCTGCCCTACACAGCTTCGCTCTTTGTGTCTATTAATACTGGCTCACGTAACCCCAGTGTAGCTAGAGAACACCTTTAATCTAGCCACTAGTCCAAAGCATTTACTAGGTCCCACAGGGGCGTTGAGAGACGCAGAAGACTTGATATCGCTGGGGAAGGCCCAATGCCCAACTATCAAGCTCATTAGGCACGATGCCTAACTACCAAGCTCATTAGGTGCAATGTCCTCAGGAGACCTTCTCCCATCTTAGAGTATGCCGAGGGTCTTGGTCCATTGAGGTGATGATAAAGAGCCCTTAGCGCGGAGCACATAAACCAGTCATGTAGACACACTGACAGAGATATGTCTCGGAGGAGTCACTCATCCCGCGGGTGAGTTCTTGTGCCGAAGCTCTCAAAACACACCAAGGTAGTGTCCTAGACTTGTTGCTTACTCGATGGGTTAAGGTAGTGTTCTGAAGAAGTTCCCTCCCTGAGTATCGAGGTAGTGTCCCGAATGAGTTGCTTACCCGACAGGCTGAGGTAATGCCCTAGATGAGTCACTTACATGGGGAGGTGCAATAAGTGAGTGTTATGAGGGGCCACGTAAGGTCACTAGTCTAAGTGCTCCACACCGGTGGTTCGACGGATTAGGGTAGTGTCCCCAGGGAGTCTCCTATCACGTAGGTGAATCCTTGTGTTGGGGTACTCAGAATACGACAAGGTAGTGTTCTGGAAGATTCGTTTATCCCAAAGGCTAGCCCTTGTGTTGGGCGCGACATGAAGTGTGTGGTTTTGTAAGTGCGCTCAATGATGATGGCGCGAGGTGCAATAAGTGATTGTTGTGCAGGGGCACGTGACCTGGAGACGACGTGTGGGAGTGACTGATGGATACAGTGCCGATGGCATGTAGTGTGAGGACAGCGCTCGGGCGGGTTTGGGCGTCGCGCACGGGGATGCAGCAATAGTTGCATGAACATGGATCCCCTAAGAGTCATAAATTAACTCTGAGTTGTTAGTACCCAAATATGAACGCAAGGATTATGAGTTGAGTAGTAAGGGTGTATGGAACCCATGAGTGTAACTTTGGTGTCATGGTGGGTGGCATGGTGAGTTAAGTAGTGTTGGTGTGCACATTGGGTGTTGGAAGATTGTCATGGTGTGAGGAGGTGGGTTGGATGGTGGAAGGGTGTCATATTGAATTTAGGGAGGTGCATGTTGGTATATGGGTATGTAGGAAAGTAGGGTATGGCATGATAGGTTGGTGGGCTGGGTACCTACACCCACAATCCTTCACTCGGGGGCTTGGAGTGCACATCGCCGCTTGGCAGCTTCAAGTGGGGTTGTGGTGGGTTGCTAGTTGATATGTGAAAAGGTTATCATGAGGGAGATGTATGTTGGAGAGAACAAAAGAACTCCAACCCGGTGGCTACCCAAGGCGGCATGCCCTCGGATGGGCTGCACCCTAAGTAGAAGTCTATCTGGCCGCTAGTGAGGGGTGCCACGCGACGGCCTACCCAAGGGTGGTACCCTGGGTCAGTGGCTCCCAAGGGTAAGTAGTGTTACACTTTCAGTTTTTCACGTTTAAGGGTCAAATGGATATCTTTATACATGTTTGCAAATTAGCGACATGTGACATACGTGACGTATCCCGAGTTGACCGGGACAAGAGCACTTGAAGTTTGACCGCTGAATATTATGTTGATCTGTCTCAGAAAGTGAGACCCAAGGGTGGTAAACAACGAGTAGCGAAGTTGGGCTAGCAACATAGTGTCATAAAGTCGCCATCGGAGTTGTTGTTTTTTTTTTTCCCGAAAAATACATTGTTTTAAGTAGCGTTTGAAATCACTTTCATTTTGGTTTTCTGTTTCCAAAAAAATAAAGGGTTAATTACTCACGGCACCCCTGAGGTTTACCCTAAATTACACTCGGACCCCACTATCTTTGCAAATTACACTCAGCCCCAAAAATTTGAAATTCTTTGACGGGGTTAACGGCTGGTCATGAAAAGACCATTCTGCCCTCATATATAACCACACAGTGTCTCTTGGGTTTTGGAGGGAAATCAAGAGAGCAAGTGGCTCTTGGTTACAGACTTCGAGAGAGAGGAGAGAGGGAAGTTGGTAGGGAAGTTCTACCGTCAAATTTCATTGCCATTTCTTGCTTTCTGCGAAATCGAACCCAGCGGCGACGACGACGGCGACGACGGCAGCCCTGAACGGTGGTACTCGAGTGAAGATCGTGGACGGTTGTGCAAACACGAAGGTATGTTTTCATACCCTTTTCATCTGATCGCAATCATTTCTCTAGTTTCTTCATTTTTTTGAAACTGTAATGGATGATTTTTAACAAAGAAACCCTAATTTACGTCTCTGTTCTGTTTAATCACATGCATGTTGAGTCTCTGTTGTATGTAATCATGGGCATGTTGAGTGTATGGTTATTGCATGTTGAGTGCATGGTTTTTGCATGTTAAGTGTATGGTTATTGTATGTTTAGTATATGATTATTGCATGTTATATGATTATTAGCAGAAAACCCTAACTAGAGCCCTACTTAGAGCCCTAATCGAAAGCCTTAAACCGAAATCCCTAAATTGAAGCCATAATCGAAAGCCCTAAAAGCCCTAAATTGAAACCCCAATTGAAAAGTCAATTGAAACCCTAATTGACTATTTAATCAAATTGAATCCCTAATCGACATTGAAATTGAAGCCCTAATTCAATTTCGTTTTCGAAACCCCAATTGACAACTCAATTGAAACCCTAATTGACTACTTAATCAAATTGAATCCCTAATCGACACTGAAATTGAAGCCCTAATTCAATTTCATTTTCGAAACCCCAATTGACAACTCAATTGAAACCCTAATTGACTACTTAATCAAATTGAATCCCTAATCGACACTGAAATTGAAGCCCTAATTCAATTTCGTTTTCGAAACCTCAATTGACAACTTAATTGAAACCCTAATTGACTACTTAATCAAATTAAATTCCTAATCGACACTGAAATTGAAGCCCTAATTCAATTTCGTTTTCGAAACCCCAATTGACAACTTAATTGAAACCCTAATTGACTACTTAATCAAATTAAATTCCTAATCGACACTGAAATTGAAGCCCTAATACAATTTCATTTTCGAAACCCCAATTGACAACTCAATTGAAACCCTAATTGACTACTTAGTCAACTTGCCCAATTAAGAACTTAAATTAAAGCCCTAATTGACACCCAAATGGAAACCCTAATAGATAACTAATTAACATACCTAATTGACAGCTTTGTGAAAGCCTTAATTGATAAATAAAATAATATTATTTCAAATTGGCAAGTTAATTACAGCCCTGTTTGACAGCTTAATTGACATCCAAGTTAACTCTCTTTGTATATACATTACAGAAATGCATACCCTGCTGGTCCACTACTGTAACATAGCCAGAGAGATTGAGAATGTAGATCCAGACAGATACAGTTACATGGACTTGCTAAGTGATGCAACTGAGCTATGTTTGAAAGACCTCCCCCCTAGGCTAGGTTTATGCATTGACATGTACTTCATGTTGCCTGGAACTCAGGTCAGGACTGAATTAAATTCTGATAAGGCTTTAGTGGACATGTTTGCACTATATGAGAACTCTAAGGATATACATGTCTACTTAGAGATTGATAGGGCTGAATCTGGGGCAGTTTGTTATCCAGAACCAAGTAGTCAGGCAGCTAGAAATGAGGACTTGAATGAAGTAGAAGAAAGTGAAGGGGACATCAGTGATGAAGAAGAAGGAAGTGAGGGGGAAATACATTTGTCCAGTGATGATTCTGATGACTTTGATTGGCAAGGAGTAGGAGTGAGTGAGAGTGATGAAGAGTCAGGGACTAATGATGAAGACACTGAGATAGATGATGATAAGCCAAGTGATGAAATGTTGTCAGAATGTGATGATGATGAAGAAACCCCCTTGTACAACAGTGATGAGAATGTAGATGTGGCAACAATAAATGTAGACAGATTTATGAGTGGGAAGTTGTTTCAACACAAGGAAGGGGAAAAAATTGAACTGCATCAGGGTTTATTGTTTGAAGATGTAGATCATTTTAGGGCAACTTTGAAAGACTATACCATTGAGAATGGGTTTAAACTGGTGAGAGACAAGAATGAGAAGACAAGGGTGGCTGCTTATTGTGGCAGCCCTGGATGTGCCTGGAGAATACGTGCAACCAGTATCCCTGATGGCACAACATTTAAAATTAAGAAGTGTGGCCCTGAACACACTTGTGTGATGGCCACTACTAATAAAGAAGCCAACTCCACTTGGATTTCAGAGAAGATGTTTAAATACATTAGGGGAAATCCTAACATCAGTTTGGGTGGTCTGCAAGAATTGTTGGCTGAGAAGTTTGGTGTAGAGGCCCATAGAATGCAGCTCTATAGGGCCAAAAGGAAGGCACTAGAAAAAATAGAGGGGTCTCATGCTGAGTCATACAAGAAGTTGTGGAGGTATGGGCATGAAGTGATGAGGACTAACCCTGGTAGCTTGTTCAAGCTTGAAACTCAGAGGGTTAGTCCTAACTTGGATTTGCCTCACTTCCATAGGCTCTTCTTCTCATTTACAGCTATCCAAGATGGCTTTAGACATGCTTGTAGGCCCTTTCTTGCAGTTGATGGATGTCATCTCAAGGGGCCTTTTGGAGGTGTGTTATTGGCTGCTGTGGGTCTTGATGGGAATAATGGGTTGTTCCCTGTGGCTTTTGCTGTGGTTGAGAGTGAGAACACACAAAGTTGGAGGTTTTTTTTACATATTTATTCAGCATAATTGGGGATGGTTCTGGAGCTAAGCCATGGGTATTTATGTCTGATGGCCAAAAGGGTATTGAGAATGCCTTAGCTGAGATCATACCACAGGCAAGTCACAGGAGGTGCTGCAGGCATCTCTACTGTAACTTCAAGGCTAAGTACCCTGGCATCAAGTTGAAAGCATATTTCTGGGCTGCTGTGAAGGCATATAATGTTGATGACTTTAACCTTGCCATGGGTCAAATGAAGGACCACTCACCAGAAGCAGCTGAGTGGTTGAGTGGGCATAGGTTAGAGAGTTGGGCTAGGCACACTTTTGACCATGCTGTTAAGAATGAGCATGTAACTAGCAACATTGTTGAGTCCTTCAATAATTGGCTAGGGAACTTGAGAGAAAAACCTGTGCTATCTTTGGTTGATACTATTAGAACTAGGTTGATGTCCAAGGTGCATGAAAGGTTTGAAAATGCTGCCTCTTGGGATGGTAAGGTAGCTCCCAAGATTGTGAAAAAATGCAACCAAGCCATTGCTCAGTCTAGGCATTGTAGCATAGTGATGTGTGCTGGGGGTACAAAGTTTGAGGTCGTTGATCTAGGAAAGGTGCATGTGGTTGATCTTCAAAGGAGGAGTTGTTGTTGTAGGGTTTGGAATATAACTGGCATACCTTGCAAGCATGCAGCAGCATGCATCAATACTAGGAGAATGGAAGTATTAGATTTTGTGGATGTATGCTACAGCAGGGACACATACTTGAAGACCTATGGTGGGGTCATGCACCCAGTGCATGATGAGTCCCAATGGCAACCTGCTCCAGGGGATCCCTTGCAGCCTCCACCATTAAGAAGATTGCCAGGAAGGCCAAGAAAAGAGAGGAAAAGGGCTGCTGATGAACCTGCTAAGGAAGGCAAGAGGTCATGCACCATAAAATGTGCAATTTGTAAGGAAATTGGGCACAACAAAAGGACCTGTCAAAGGGCACCTGTGAGAGGCATTAGTAGGGGCACTGCTGCAGCTAGTGGCAGCCAAGCTGGTGGCAGCCAAGCTGGTGGCAGCCAAACTGGAGGCAATCAAGTGGGAGGCAGTCAAGTTAGCATGAATTTGGATGTAAGTATACTAACTGTGGTTTTGATTTTGGTTTACTGTGATTTAGTTTACTTTTGACTAAATGTAGTTTTGAATTTTTGAACAGGGAGGACCTGCTGTGGGGGGTCCTAGTCAAGGAACCATGCCTTAGCTGCTGCTAGTGTGCATCATTTTGTGTACATACATGGTGAAGATTCATTTTGTGAAGATCATTTTGTGAAGATTACAGAAACTGTGCAGATTCTTTTTGTGAAGCTTATCGAAGACTTTGAAAATGGTGTTGATTGCTGTGACTGAAGACAAATTTTTGAAGTTAAAGTCATAGTGGGAATAGGTTAACTGTAGGTTACAGTTAGGTTGACTACAATATTCAAATTGTAAACTTTAGGTTTTAGTCAACATTAATGCTTTTAATCATGTTTATCAACATTTGGATGATGTAAACATTTGGATGATGTAAACTCTATTTGCACAATGTTAACATTTGGATGATGAATGATGTTATTATTGAGCTAATGTGTACTTAGTTTCAGTATGTTGCTCAGGATTGAGATCTTACTTATTTGCACAAAATGTGAAGTGTGTTGGAAGCATTGGTTAGGGCAGGTTGTGCTTGTGTTTGAGTTTGAAAATTGTAGCTGGTAGAATTTGTGCATGGTTGGAACAAGTTGTGTATTTGAATAGTCATACTTTTGAGCATATTGGTAACTTGTTGGGGACTTGGTTTGTGTATTGTCTTGGGGATTGAATTGAGCAGGTTGTGACTTGCATTTTGTGGTTGGACCATTTGAGCAGGTTGATTGCTTGTGGTCTTTGTGCAATGTGCACAAACCACAAGCCCCCTTAAGAAGGCATAGATACTCCATTTGCTTAGAAAATAGATGACCAACCTCTTCATTTGCCTAGAAAATATATAACCAACATGTTCATTTCCCTAGAAAATTTCATTGCAGCCATAGATACTTCATTCAAATATCATTACATTCATTACATGAACCCTAGAAAATTCGAGAGTACCATTTCTCTCTTAAGGCTACATTGGTTGCATTACATAACCCTACACCACATTCATCATTTGTTAATGACAAAAACTATCATCAACATACACATCCATGATGAAATTAAAGAACTAATAACCAACATCTTCAACATTGCTTGATTAGACTCAATTAGCTGTAATTTTTTACTCCTTTCAGCTTCATTTGCCTCAAGCAAGTGCATCCTTGATTCTTCATTGGTTTCATGCCTTCGAATTTCTTCATAAACATCAGGTGAAGAGATGATTGACCTTCCACTTGGCTTCAATGTTGCTCTATCAGGATTGCACCAACTAAACATGTTACAACCACCACTTGCACAAGTGAAGAACAACTTCCCCTTGCTTGGCTTCTCATCAGATTCAACAATTCTAAGACTTGCTCTCTTTCTACACCTGCAACTTATGTAGTTAAACCTTAGATCCAACCATTCCTCACCATTTCCTGACCTTGACATTTTTTGGTTAGAAGGGAAAGAATGAAGTGAAGGAAGAAAGGGAGGAAGAAGGAGAAAGAAATGGGTCTCTGAAGAAGAGAAATAGAATGAAGAAGAAGAAGAAGAAAAAACCTAAGAAGAAAGAGGGGTTTTATTCAAGAAAGGGGGGGCATTTTGGGGATGAAAACTCCAAAAAGTGAAGTGTCAGAGCATCTTTAGACGGAGTTAGGGTCTCCGTCAATTTTTTGGGGCTCCGTGAAATGCGGGTACAAACCTCAGGGGAGAGGAGTGTAATTTTCAAAAGATAAGGGGGTCCGTGTGTAATTTAGGGTAAACCTCAGGGGGGCCGTGAGTAATTAACCCATAAAAAAAAATCAAAACCAGTTTATTATATTTTTTCTTACAAAAACAAATGGGTGTTTAATTACCCAGTTTTTATTTTTTGGTATTTGATTACACAGTTTTTATTTTGAGTTTTTTCTTTAGTGGTGGTTTGCGGTGGTGGTGGTGGGGCGTGGCGTTGGCCGACGTTGGTGGTGGCCGGCCGCCGGCGGTGGTTGCCGGTGGTGGTCTCAAAATAAAAAGCAAAACTGAAAATCGAAAACTCATTTTTGGAGTTTTAAAAACAGCCCTGTTTTAAAACTAATTTTCAAAACTGAAGAGAAAATAAAAATAAAAATTATGTTTCAAACGCGTTTATTTTTTTTATTTATAAAATTAGAGAAAAATTAAAAAAGTAAACGTCATTAAACAGAGCCGCGTGGTTGTTCCCTTTGCTGCTGTTGTCAGACTTGAAGGGATTTGGTTTACAAACAGCCAGAAAGCAACAATACTTTTTTGTGCTTCTTTCCAGGTCTCACCGCACGTTGTAAGCTCTCTGATCTCTAGAGTAGACTTTAAGAAGTTTTACAAGGGCAGTGCATATCTGACCTTAGATACACCAATCAAGTTTGTCCTTTTGCAATCATATCCTTTTGTGGAATAAAAAGCTTATGATATTGACCAATTCCTTCCTTATCTAGTCATGATTGAATGCATATTACACTACAAGGAAAATGCTCTACGCAGCAGCGCCGCGGGAAGTGGGAAACCTGCCGCTGTAGGATGATTTCACGGCGCTACGCGACCACTGCCTTTACTCGCGTTTCGATAGACTTATGCCGGCGCTCAAAGGGGTCTATACCAGCGGCCGACTGCCTCTAAAACAGCTCCCTTATTCGCCTTCTAGTGTTACTAATGACAGCGGTTTGAACCTATGCCGGCGATAACGGGCGCTGGCATATGTAAAATTTTAATTTTTCATATATTTGAATAAAATAGGAAAAGCTAGCGTTAACAAACCGCCGCCCATAAGTATCATTTTTATTTTATTTACTAGTTTGTTAACCCGTGCGTTGCATACGGAAATGAATTTTAAGAAGTGCAACAAAAAATTAATATTAAAAATCGTATGCAAAAGAACTACTCTAGGAGCAAAGATGAGAGAGATAAATGGAGATTTGAATTTTGAGTTTTAGTTATGATATGAAATTACCCTGATTAAGGAGATAATAATTAAGAGATAATATATGAATCAATTTTAAAAGAGAGTAAACAATAATGACCTAGGTTGGAAGTTCTAACCATACACAAAGTATTATGTATTGAAAAGGAAAGATAATATTTGTGTTAAATAATTAGCATTTCTTATATGAAACGTGGCAAGCGGAGAGAACTTGATTTTGGGCAAATACTTTGGGAATAAGATATTAATTAGATTAATGAGATAATAATAATTCTAGAAACTTAATTAAGGTGCAATAATTACAAACTACTTTTAAAATTTAAATTTAAAATGATAAATTTTTTTAACTGATTGGAGAGAGATACCTGAATTCAAAAATAGAAGTGATAATGATAAATAATTAAAATTAATTTATATAATAATAAATTAAATTCATACGGCGAAAAGAGAAATCTTCACGCGGTGACGTGACAATATTATCTCAGTTTCGATTTATATATATATATATAATTAGATTTGCCAAATAATTGGGCCTATGTCAACCGTTTTATGCGCCGTTAGGGCCTGAGCTACACTTGAACCGGGGTAATATAGCCCTCAAATTATGGGGAAATTAAAAAAAAAATATATATATATATATATATATATATATATATATATATAGTTTATTACGTTCTCAGCTCTCTCTTCTCCCCTGGCTCTCTGTTTCAACTTCCAAGATGTCACTGTCTCTCTCAGTTCTCACCGTCTCCTACTGTCACGGTCACGGGCGCCTCACTTCGGCAAACCGTAGACCGGCGACAGTGGCCAGAACAAGAGCCCACTACACGTCTACACGAGCCACGATCTGGGCTGTCTAGATCTACGCGCCGACGGCGACGACCTCACCTTAAGACAATCGGCATCCAGATCTACTCGCCGACGGCGACGACCTCACCTCAAGTCAACCGGCGTCGCGACGATTGACAATCAATCGTCAGTCTTCACTCCACCGGCGCGGCCAAGAATTCACCGCCGGCAACAAGGGGTATCACTGATTCAGGCATGTCTTCAAATCTCACCTTTGATAGCTCTGCCCCTGCCCTTAAATTAAAGCGCCGTTATAGGTTTCCTCTTGCATTTGTTTTCTTCGAATGATTATAATCACTGATCAGTGATTATAATAACTGATCTGATATCTGTTGCCCTATGAAGTTCTGTTAGTGTTCATTGGCTTGACTCTGGTAATACATGTACTCTTGAACATTAAAGAATGGTTGTCTCTCGAGGCCAAGAATCTCATGCTGAGACGGTACTGGAATATGACCGAACAAAAGAGCTAAAAGCTTTTGATGAGACTAAAGCTGGTGTAAAAGGCCTAACAGACACTGCGGTGGCAAAAATACCCAGAATTTTTGTAAGACCAGCTGAGGAGCTAGCCGAAGAGTTGAACTGCCGGCGGGCTGATATACAGGTTCCGGTAATCGATCTTGGTGGCATCCAGAGACTTGATCGCCGTAAGGAGATTGTTAATGAGATAAGGACTGCAGCCACGAAATGGGGGTTTTTCCAGGTGGTGGAACACGGTATCCCTGTAGGGGTGTTGGAGGAAATGATTGAGGGGGTGCGTCTGTTTCATGAGCAAGATGTTGAGGCCAAGAAGGAGTTTTATACGCGCGATAACACGAGAAGCGTGTTGTTGAACAGCAATTATGATCTGTTTACATCAAGAACAGCTAACTGGAGGGATTCATTGATCATGGCAGTTTCAGCTTATCAAAGTCTTGAGTCGAATTACTTTCCAGCTATCTGCAGGTACATACATCTAATTATCCTGCTTACATGATCCACCCCAGCTACATAAATCTGTTAGTGCATATTTTCTTCTTTTTGAAATGATAACTTCATTGCGCAAAGCTCAGGGCATATACTCCTACATGTACTAAATCAGTAAACTATTAGTTTCATTTACTTATCAAAAAGGAGAATTAGTTTCGCTCAGGGGTACGTATGTAGGCAGGATGTATGTAAGCAAGCAGAAGGCAAAGGCTGTTTTACTGCATCTCTAGCAGTAAAATTTGAGACAACATGGGAATTCCAAGTCAATCACTGCAACTTCTGTATCTGAACTGTTACTCTTGTGATTTTACCTGAAGCAAAATAGGGTGTTGATACAAGTAAAAAGCCTTTAGTTGTCCAGATTTGCATTTAATCACGCGTTCTAACCTCCTGCAATATCCCGAATTTTCAGAGAGATGGTAATGGCATACGCAAAGCATATTGAAAACCTCGCACGCATGCTCTTCCGGTTATTGTCGGAGGCTCTTGGGCTCAAAGCGGACCACCTAGAGACAATGGAATGTGCTGAGGGGTTCAGCATTGTCGGTCACTACTATCCGGCATGCCCAGAGCCAGAACTTGCTATTGGCACCTCCAAGCATTCGGACATTGGGTTTCTCACTATTCTTCTGCAGAGCCAACTCAGTGGCCTACAAGTCCTCTGTGAAGACCAATGGGTTGATGTTCCACCTACTCCTGGAGCCTTAGTGATAAACATTGGAGACCTTCTACAGGTTTGTTCCTGAACTTGAGTATTATGCGTGATTTTCAGATTTATCAAGGGATAAAAAGAAATTATAAAGTACATTACCCTGTGTTGGAAAATGGTAATCTGGAGGAATGCCTTTCCTAATTTTTTGATCTCTCGTTTTCATATTTCGACGCAGGGTAATTAATGTACTTTGTAACATAGTTTTTACCTCTGTAATTACCAGCTATCTGAATTCCTCTCTTTTGACACAGTTGGTATCAAATGACAAACTTAAAAGCAATAAGCATAGAGTGCTTGCTAACCGGGTTGGACCAAGAATTTCTGTGCCATGCTTTTTCTACGGACCTGTTCCTTCTTCAAAGCTATATAGCCCGATCAAGGAGTTGATATCAGAAGGAGAACCCTCTCCGTATAGAGAAGTCCAATTAGACAAATATATAGCCAAATTCTTTTCTACTGGACTTGATGAATATCAAGGTCTTGATTACTACAGAGGCAAGAAAACACTGCAGGGCGCTTAGTTTATGAACATATGCAATCTTGCGAACTTCTGCTGTTAGAAAGTTTCAAAGATTTGGGCTTGGATTACTTAAGGTCAAACATGATTTCATTTTCTAGCCTCCTGGGACTTGCATTGTTTGTTGTTATCCTGTGCAAGCCCAGTCAATTATGGCTTCCAATAAAGGTGATCAATATAATGACACCTAATTTTCGTTTGTTAGTCCTTTTGAATATAGCAAAAATGTAGGTACATTACAAGTTTTGTATACATATAATCGAGAATTCAAGACATGAACAAATATCAACTAGATTGAAACTCTTTCACCTCCTTCTATTTGCGAAAACCTCTCACTTCAACCTCGTGGATTTAGACAAACACGGATTTACGGTTTCTTGCGTATCTTTGACTAAAGTAAAAAGATAATAGCGAGCGAGAAACTGCGGCTGCATTTGAATATCTATTGTTGATAGTCCATATTAATAATTAATCCATAGCACAAATGGGGTTATTAAAATGACTTCCCATTCTAATAAATCGAGTAAAATGTGGCGATAAGTACAGATAGCTTGAATACCTTTTCTGTGTGGTGCAAAGCTGCAGGACTGGACATACAACGATGTCCAGTCCCTTTTCTAATATAGACCGGGGAAAGAAAGCCAAGATGTTAGGCCTGTGTATATGAGCTTCTTGTGCGAAAGCAAAGTAAAGCAATGAAACCATCAGTAGCTTGACTTTTGCAGGTGCTCAGTAATGAATTTGAACATTTACCCACCAATATTCTTTGAGGCATAATATTGATGAAACGGGCAAACTTAGCTGCTTTGCGGGTTGGGGGAAAATCTCAGTTTCAGGTTGGTTCATCTGCAAAAATGGTGCCAAATTCCCACGGAAGGTCAAAGACTCTATTCATCATCATTCTTCTTCCACGGGCAAAAAATGATATATTCCAAAGGGATACTTGTGATGAGCCTTGCGAATGTTTTTTCATGTGGAATTTATTAATTGGCATGATCGACTATAATCTGTATCGTCTCCATGCTTTCTTAATGAGACAATGTGAAATTCATATAATATTTTTTTTTTTTGTTGGGAAAAATGGCAGAAGCGTAACCTCTGATTCAACCGGCAGGGAGTATTGTGCCTCCGGAACCTACAAATTCATTTGCTTTGCTCCTTAGAAATGATGTCCAACTTCCTTTGGTGATTTGGGTGCATGGTCATAAAGTATGTTCAACCCATATTGGGTGCAAAACTATTCGTGTTAGGTTCAATCATGTTCATCAAACTTTATGGTCTTCTACGGTAACAGAATGTTTCGGTTCATCATTTCATCCAACTCCAGGCCAAGCAATTATCAAATTATTCAAATGGTAATTGAAAATGTCTTGAGAGCCATGAGTAGATAGATTGATACAACAGCTTACACTAATGTGGTCACTGGAGTTGGTTCTTCTTATAAATATCCTGCATGATTGAGGTCCTCAACTAGCCCCCAGTGCTATTTGGTAATATTTTCCGACTTGATGGGATGTAATTTTCACACAACCACAAAGCAACTGACTTATTGCTATTCTAGAAGGAAGGGTGGAAATTAAGGCCTAGTTTGACAAAAAAAATTTCCTCTTTTTTTCAGTTTTTAAAAACTGAAAAAAAAGAAGCGTTGGTAACCATTTTTTTTTCAGTTCAAAAACCAGTTTTTAAACTGAAGAGTAAAAAAGAGTGAAAAAAAAACTTCCAGAAACTGGTTTTTTTTTCCCCTTTTGGTTTTTTTTCTTAGACCACCGCCGGCAGCCACCTCAGGCGACCACCGCCGGCCGCCGGCGACCACCGCCGGAGACTGCCGGCAGCCACCTCCGGCCGCCGGCCACCACCACCACCACCGGCCACCACCTCCGGCCGCCGGCGACCACCGCCGGCGACTGCCGGCAGCCACCTCCGGCCGCCGGCGACCACCGCCGGCAGCCACCTCAGGCGACCACCGCCGGCCGCCGGCAACCACCGCCGGAGACTGCCGGCAGCCACCTCCGGCCGCCGGCAGCCACCTCCGGCCGCCGGCGACCACCGCCGGAGACTGCCGGCAGCCGCCTCCGGCCGCCGGCGACCACCGCCGGCGACTGCCGGCAGCCACCTCCGGCCGCCGGCCACCACCGCCACCACCGGCCACCACCGCTGCACCCCACCACCGCCACCGCAAACCACCAAAAAAAAAAAGTCAAAATAAAAAGGGTTACCAAACACCAAAAAAAAAAAACCTAAAAAAAAAAGGGGTTATAAAAAACCCACTCGTTTTAATAAAACAAAAAATTAAGCTGCCCTTAAAAAACTGCTCTTTAAAAACTGAAAACCAAAAAAAAAATTTTGTCAAACGAACCCTAAGTGTTCTTTTCTCTGTATTTAGCTCCCGTTTTGGACTCATGTGCAGAACCTGACAAGAGCAAGTTACCTATTAGATCTGATATCATTCAATCATATCCCATTCTGACATTAAAAGATTATAAAATTGACCAGTTCCAAACTTATTGCATCATGATTCACAAAAAATTTCTTATCTTCACTGTAAATATATGAGATTAGGAGTCCCTGCAGTGGTCTTCACTTAACACTGGTAAATACCTCTTCTCTTGCACTGAGAGAATGGCTGTCTCAGGTGTCCAAGAAACTGTCGTTGAAGCCGCCCTGAAATATGACCGAAGAAAAGAGCTAAAAGCTTTTGATGAGACTAAAGCAGGTGTGAAAGGCCTTATAGACAGTGGGTTGGTGAAAATTCCCAAAATTTTTGTAAGGCCAGCTGAGGAACTAGCCAAAGAGTTGAACTGCCAGCCGGCTGATGAACAGCCTCCGATCATAGATATTGGTGGTATCCAGGGACTTGATCGGCGTAAGGAGATTGTTAACGAAGTAAGGATTGCAGCGGCCAAGTGGGGGTTTTTCCAGGTTGTGGAGCATGGCATTCCTTTAACCGTGCTGGAGGAAATGATTGAGGGGGTACGCTTGTTCCACGAGCAAGATCTCGAGGCAAAAAAGAAGTTTTATACGCGTGATAGCACCAGAAGTGTAAGACTGAATACCAATAATGATCTATTCAACTCAAGGACCGCTAACTGGAGGGACACGTTGATGTTTTCGGATTCAGCCTCTGGAACTCTGGATCCAAATGAGTTTCCATCTATATGCAGGTAACTATCTGTGTGCATGAATACTTCCCTGTAATTATGGCTCACAACCTGCTGAACTATTTTGCAAATGAAAATAAAAATCTGTCCAACTGTTCCGGAAGAAGAAGGAGGTAACTATCTGTGTGCATGAATACTTCCCTGTAAAAATCTTCATACCAATTTTGGGGGTTGAAGTTTTGCTACTTGGGTTCCTGAGCACACCAGTTCTCAAATTTCTTTTGCAGAAAAGAAATTACTTCAAGCAAAGTGGCGACATCCCTTCTGTTGTGCAACGTTGTTTTCTATCAAGCCTTTTCCTCTTGTGTAATCTCCTAAATTTTGCAGGGATGTGGTAACAGCATATGCAAAGCACGTTCACAATCTGGGAAACACGCTATTTCAGTTGCTATCCGAGGCTCTCGGTCTCAAAGAAGACCACCTAAAGTCTGTGGAATGTACTGAAGGGTTCGGGGTGGCGTGCCACTACTATCCAGCCTGTCCAGAGCCAGAACTTACTCTGGGCACCACCAAGCATTCAGATCCTGGCTTCCTCACTGTTCTTCTGCAAAACCAGATCAGTGGCCTCCAAGTTCTGTATGAAGATCAATGGGTCGATGTTCGCCCCACTCCTGGAGCCTTGGTAATAAACATCGGAGACCTTTTACAGGTTTGTTCCTGAACTCAACACTGCTATGTGTGGTTCGGATTTATCAGCATCAAGGGAATGAAAATTTAGAGATTCCATTTGTTGGCTTGATTTCCAATCAAAACAAGGGCAAAAATAATCACACACAGACTACTTATATTCTTTCTTGAATTTTGACACAGTTGATATCAAACGACCGACTTAAGAGCAACAAGCATAGGGTGCTTGCCAGCAGGGTTGGGCCAAGGATTTCCGTGGTGTGCTTTTTCGTAGGACCTGTTCGTTCATCAAAGGTTTATGGCCCTATCGAGGAGTTGATATCAGAAGGAAATCCCCCAGTCTACAGAGAAGTCCAGTTAGACAAGTATATTACCAAATTCGGGACCACTGGACTTGATAAATATCCTGGTCTTGATTACTACAAGAAATGAAACAGAAAGACTTGGGCACTTCATGCTGAAATCTAATGTGTTCCAAATAAAATCTTTATTCCCTCGTGTAATTTGTTGAAACATAAAGACTTGGCAAGACTAAATGTTGGGTATCTGTTGAACATTATGAGAAGACTTACCATTTTGATAAGTTGAACAAAGTCTTGGAAAGTATACATTTTAGTGTGCAGCATTTCTTGTGGCGCAAAACATGCTGGTGGCATTAGATGAAACAAAAGCTGGTGGCAAAGGCCTAGTAGATGCTAGTGTTGTAAACAAATGGCCGCTCAAGCTCACACTTTGTTGCACTCAAACTCACACTCACAAATATATGATGAGGCAATTTAGAGATTTTGAGAGAATACTTTCATTCCACTTAATCAAAATGGATGATGTACATGAGTTTATATAATGCCTAAAAGTAACTCCCAAACTTACAATAACCATACCACTCACCCCACTCTCTACATAAGTACTAGACCACTACTCATCTTCGTAATCATGCAAGTAATGCATTTGTAACATATGCACCACTAACATATTATTAACACCCCACTAACATATTAGTAACACCCACTAACACATGACTAATGACCACTAACATGCCACTAACACACTAACTTTTTATTAGTGACATGTGACGAAAAAGATCAAGGTTATTATTGATTCAACACTCCGTCTTAAACTTGATCTTTGACTCCAAGCAAACTTCACTATTTGCGAAATAACTCAACTTCGAGGGGCTTGGTGAAAATATTAGCAACTTGGTCTTGTGACTCCACATACTTGAGCTCTACCTCCTTTTCGATAATGCACTTTCTAATCTAATGATACCTTGCATTGAATATGCTTGCTTCGATCATGGAACACCAGATTTTTAGCCAATGCTATTGCCGACTTATTGTCAACGAAAATCTCGGTTGACTCTTTTTGTGGCAAATGAAGCTCCCTCAACAAAAATCTAAGCCAAATAGCTTGACAAACACATGATGTGGTGGCGACATACTCCGCTTCACAAGTAGAAAGCGTCACAATAGGTTGCTTTTTTGAGTTCCATGTAAATGTCGTATCTCCCATATAGAAGACAAACCCGGTGGTACTCTTCCGATCGTCTAAATCTCCGGCCTAATCACTATCACAATAAGCCGAAAGCTTGAAGTTGTTAGAAAGAGAATAAAATAAACCGAACTCTATTGTACCTTTGAGGTAACGAAGAATTCTCTTAGCCGCTTTCATATGAGTCCCGGTAAGAGCTTCCATGTAACGACTGATAAGCCCAACTCCAAACAAAATGTCCGGTCTTGTACATGTCAAGTACCTCAAGCTTCCAACTAGGCTCTTCAAAAAAGTTGGGTCTACCTTCTCTCCAACATCTTTCTTTGACAACTTGACTCCACACTCCACGGGGGTATTCACGGGATTGGCATCATCCATCTTGAACTTCTTCAGAATTTCTTTTGCATACCCTTCTTGGGAAATAAAAATGCCATTATCTCGTTGCTTCACCTCAATGCCAAGGTAGTAGGACATGAGGCCAATGTCCGTCATCTCAAACTCTTGAGCCATTGCATTCTTGAACTCCTTAAACATGCTTGGGTTATTCCCTGTAAAAATCAAGTCATCTACATACAAGCAAACAAGTAACATATCTCCATCACCATTCACTTTTGCGTAAAGAGCATGCTCGTGAGGACACTTGGAGAAGTCATTTGCTTGGAAATACTTGTCAAGTCTACTATTCCAAGCTCTCGGTGCTTGCTTTAACCCGTATAATGCTTTCTTCAACTTAAGAACTTTGTCTTCTTGCCCTTTCATGACAAAGCCCATGGGTTGCTCAACGTACACCTCCTCTTCAAGAAAGCCATTTAAGAATGCCGATTTGACATCCATTTGATGGATTTTCCAACCATTTTGTGCCGCCAAAGAAATTATTAATCTAATAGTATCTAAACGGGCAACGGGTGCAAATACCTCATCATAGTCAACGCCATGCCGTTGGTTATAGCCTTTCACAACCAACCTTACTTTGTACCTCTCTACTTCACCTACTGCATTCTTCTTGGCTTTATACACCCATTTGACTCCAATTGCTTTTTGGTCTTTTGGAAGTGTGGTCAGCTCCCAGGTGTTGTTCTTCTCTATGGATTGAATTTCTTCATCCATCACATTTCTCCATTTCTTTTCTTTGGTTGCTTCCTCAAAGCTCAAAGGTTCATTATCACCAAAAAGACAAAAAAGAATCAAATCATCAATTCTTTGAGTTACCTCTTCCATTTCTTCATATGTGTCGCAGAGGCTCCTTGTGCGACGTGGTGGACTTTCACTTGAAGTAGGTGAAACTTGCTCTTGTGTGGATCCTTCAGGAGATGATGGAGGAGAAATGACCCTTTCCATGTCATCATCTTCTTGATCCTCCACATCAAGAAAAAGGAAAGTATTGTAACTTTCTTGTGGAGTGTTCCATTCCCATGCACTTTCTTCATCAAATACAACATCTCTGCTAACAACAATCTTACCATTGCTTGGGTTATAGAGCTTGTAGCCTTTGGACCTCGAGTCATAGCCGATGAAAACATACTTCTCACTTTTGTCATCAAGCTTGGACCGCTTCACATCTGGCACATGCGTATAAGCAATGCTACCAAAAACTTGCAAATTAGAGACACTTGGCTTCCTTCCATGCCATGCTTCTTGTGGTGTCTCACCTTGAACACTTCTAGAGGGACAACGGTTCAACAAGTAGACCGCACAATCAACGGCTTCTGCCCAAAACTCCTTGGGCATTCTTTTGGTCTTCAATAGACTCCGGGCCATGTTGAGAATGGTTCTATTCTTCCTCTCGGCGACGCCATTTTGTTGTGGAGACCTTGGAACTGTTAAAGGATGCCGAATTCCATTTTCCTCACAATACTTTTTAAAAGCATTTGATGTGAATTCGCCTCATCTATCAGATCTTATAGCCTTCACATCATAACCACTTTCTCTTTCAACAAGAGCCTTAAACTTCTTGAAAACATTAAATACCTCCGATTTTTCTTTAAGAAAATAAACCCAAGTCTTGCGGCTAAAGTCATCAATGAACAAAAGAAAATATTTGTTCTTACCAAGTGACGGCGGATTAATTGGCCCGCAAACATCCGAGTGAACAAGTTGAAGCGGCTCCAAGGCTCTTGAGTTAGCTTCCTTTGGAAAACTTTTCCGGAATTGTTTGCCAAAAATGCACCCCTCACAAAGCTAATTCGGGTGATTAATGTGAGGCAATCCTTTTACCATCTCCTTTCTAGACAACAAATTTAGTCCTCCAAAATGCAAGTGCCCGAGCCTTAGATGCCAAAGCCACGATGAATCTCTAACACAACTCTTCAAACATTTAGCAACATCACTCTGAATATTTAACAAAAACATCCGGTTTCTTGTCATAGGAACATTAGCAACCAAATTTCCAAACGGGTCTTTCATGAAAAGACTATAATTTTTCATAACAATTTCATAACCTTTTTCTAAGAGTTGTCCCAAGCTCAAAATATTATTCTTCATATGAGGCACATAGTAGACATTGGAAATGAATTGGTGCTCACCACTCTTCAAACGAATCAAAATGTTACCTTTTCCCTTTACCGGAATTTGAGATGAGTCGCCAAAAGTAACTTTGCCATTGACTGATTCATCGATCTCCACAAACATACTCTTGTTTCCGCACATATGGTTGCTAGCACCGGTGTCAAGATACCACAAATTCTTCTCGCCACTTTCTTGTCCCTTGTACGCCAACAGTAAAGTATGCTCTATTTCTTCGTTTTTGCAATTTTCGCTACTTTCAACATAATTAGCTTCATCCTCAACGTCATTAGCATCATATCCACATTCCGAAGGATAATGACCAAAATTGTTACAATTGTAACACTTAACTTAAGCTTTGTCATACCTTTTTCTGGAATAGTTTCCTCTACCACGACCTCTTACTTGCTTTGAGGTTTGGTATCGTCCTTCTTTGTTGTGGGAGCGAGCATTGCTTCCTTCTCCTCTTCCTTTTCCTTGGCCACGACCTCGACCACGTCCACCTCCACGTCCACTTCCTTGACCCTTTTGGGCTCCTTCTTACTTTCTTTCTCTTTCCTTCAAAGAAAGCTTTGTTTGTAGCACATGCTCCAAATACTCTTCTTTCTTCTTGTTTAGTCTTTCTTCATGAGCTTGCAACGATCCCATGAGTTCATCAACACTCAAGGAGTCTACATCCTTAGACTCTTCAATGGCTACAACAATGTAGTCAAACTTGGGATCTAGTGAACGGAGGATTTTTTCCACCACTCGTGCGTCATTCAAATCGTCGCCATTTCTCTTCATTTGGTTAACAATAACCAAAACTCTTGAAAAGTAGTCTGAAACTAATTCGGATTCTTTCATGCGTAAGGCTTCAAACTCGCCTCTTAGCGTTTGGAGACGAACCTTCTTCACTTTCTCCACTCCACCATGAGAAGTTTGGAGAATCTCCCAAGCATTCTTGGAAGTAGTTGCATTTGCAACCTTTTGCAACATCGCATCATCCAAGCTTTGATGGATGATTGCAAGAGCCTTTTGATCCTTCCTTCCAGTGGCTTGTAAGGCCTCTTTTTGGGTAGCACTGAGTGTAGCTTCACTTTAAGGCTCGGTAAAGCCTTTGTCTACCACCTCCCACACATCTTGCGATCCAAGAATCGCCTTCATGCGAACACACCAATTTTCATAGTTGTCTTTGGTGAATCACGGGATTTGAAATGGAACCATATTGTTTGCCATCTTTCTCTCTCTCTCTCACTCACTTGAGCACCACTAACCTGGTGCTCTGATACCACTTTGTTGTAAACAAATGACCACTCAAGCTCACACTTTGTTGCACTCAAACTCACACTCACAGATGTATGAGGAGACAATTTCGAGATTTTGAGAGAATATTTTCATTCCACTTAATCAAAATGGATGAGGTACATGAGTTTATATAATGCCTAAAAGTAACTCCCAAACTTACAATAACCATACCACTCACCCCACTATCTACATAATTACTAGACCACTACTCATCTTCATAATCATGCAAGTAATGCATTTGTAACATATGCACCACTAACATATTATTAACACCCCACTAACATATTAGTAACACCCACTAACTCATGACTAATGACCACTAACATGCCATTAACACACTAACTTAAGTAGTAACATGTGACTAAAAAGATCAAGATTATTATAATTCAACAGCTAGGGTGGCCAAATTCCCCAGGATATTCATCCGACCCCCTGATGAGCTATGTGCAGACCTTAATCATAAGAAAAATCGATCTCAACTTCCTATCATAGACCTTGATGGCATGCAAAGTGGTGACAGGTGTAAGCATACTGTTGATGCACTTCGCGATGCTTCTGAAAAATGGGGGTTTCTTTAAGTGGTGAATCACGGAATACTTTTAGACTTCATGGACAAGCCTAGCGAATCCTTACGCGAATTTCAGGAGCAAGACGCTGAGGTAAAGAAAGACTGATAAAGTATTACTCCCATGATCACACGAAAACAGTCACGTTTAGCACTAGCAATGATCTGTATATGTCGTCTAGCTAGCGCTGCTTGGACGGACACATTGACCATAACTTCTCATCCTCTTGATCCATTTTCGCCGGCTATTTGCAGGTACCTAAAATTTCAGTGGCATCTTAGCCTGTATGATTCAAAAACAGATGCAGTTCTAATTTTCTTTAGCATGGCAGAAACTTTATTAAAGTTGGCTACAAATTGCTTATAAGAACTTTTTCAAGTGTCACCACCGAAATCTACGCGGATTTTTGCTACTAGAAGTGTGGTTTAGAGAAGATTGCACCCAAACCTCTTCCTTTCTTTTCAAGTTGTGTGCGCTAACAAAATCATCTATTGAATATTGAATAAAGGGACAATGCTTGACTAGATAGAGCATGTTTGAGAACCGGGAAGTACCCTGTTTGAGCTATTATCAGAGGCTCTTGGGCTCAAACCAAGACACCTTAAAGGCATGGAATGGGTAAAAGGATGCGCATTTGGGTGCCATTACTACAGCATGTCCTCAGCCGGAACTGACTCTCGGAACGAGCAAGCATGTCGATCCTTCGTTCCTTATTGTCCTTATGCAAGATGAAATTGCTGGCCTCCAGGTTCTTCATGAAAATCAACGGGTTGATGTTCCTCCCATTCGAGGTGGCTTCCTTGTGAACATTAGGAACTTCCTCCAGATTTGTCTTGCTTCTTTACTGGTTCATATCTATATGTACTGGTGACTAACATAAATATACTCTGCTTCAACAACCATGAAGCAGATCTTATCAAATGACGAGTATAAAAGTGCACAGCACAGGGTGCTTTCCAACCATGTCGGACCTTAAAAAGTTCTGTGGCATGTTTCTTCACCGGCTCCATATTCTGTGGGAAAATGGTAATATCGAGGAAACGGCTTTTCCTTCTTTTTTTATCTCTCGTTTTCATATTCCGACGTAGGGTAATTAATGTAATTACTAGCCATCTGAATTCCTCTCTTTTGACACAGTTGGTATCAAATGACAAATTTAAAAGCAATAAGCACAGAGTGCTTACTAACCGGATTGGACCAAGAATTTCCGTGCCATGCTTTCTCTACGGACCTGTTCCATCTTGCAAGCTATATGGCCTGATCAAGGAGTTGATATCAGAAGGAAATCCCACTCTGTATAGAGAAGTCCAATTAGACAAATATATTGCCAAATTCTTGTCTACTGGACTTGATGAATATCAAGGTCTTGATGATTACTACAGAGGCAAGAAAATACTGCAGGGAGATTAGTTTATGAGACTATGCAATCATCTGAACTTCTGCTATTAGAAACTTTCAGAGTTGCATTATTTGGGATGGGATTTTCTTATGGTCAAACATGATTTCAAAGTTACAATATCTTGGGACTTGTGCAAGCCCAGTCAATTATGGCTTCCATTAAAACTGATCAATATAAATGACACCCAATTTCCATTTGGAGACCTTTTACAGGTTTGTTCCTAAACTCAACAGCTATGTTTGGTTCTAATTTACCAACATCGAGGGAATGAAAATTTAGAGAAATCCATCTTTTTGCCTTGATTTCCAGCGAAAACAGGGGCGAGATTGATTACATCCACTATTTTCAATTCTTTCTTGAATTATGACAGAGTTGATTTCAAACGACCAACTTAAGAGCAACAAGCATAGGGTGCTTGCCAGCAGGGTTGGGCCAAGAATTTTCGTGGCGTGCTTTTTATCAGGACCTGTTCTTTCATCAAAGGTTTATGGCCCTATCAACGAGTTGATTTCGGAAGGAAATCCCCCTGTCTACAAAGAAGTCCAGTTAGATAAATATGCTGCCAAATTTGCATCCACTGGAGTTGATGAAGATCGTCGTCTTGATTACTACAAGAGATGAAGCAGAAATACAAGGGCACTTCATGCTGTAACTCTATTGTCTTCCAAATAAAATCATCACCCCCACCTCTTGTAATCTATATGTATATAATATCTATATCTATATAATATATAATAAGCGAAGCAAGAAAGACATTGATGGCTTCTTTACGCGACACATCATCACTTTTTTATATGACACGTCATCAGATTCTTATTTTAAGATTAATTAACTTCTATATTAGTAAGTCTTATTTAATTTGAAAACTAATTCTAATCATTCTAAAATTCTACCTAATCAATATACTAATCTATTAAGGCTTCTTTTTAACAATTATGTCCTTAAAATTTAAAAACTAATTCTAATCATTTTAAAACTCTATCTTATCATCATACTAACTCATTAGGACTTAATACTGACTATAGTATTTTCAAAACTATTCTCTAATATGAATATAAAAACTCATATATATAAAAAACGAAAATAATACTTTTGCAATAATTGTTTGACCATCTAATCAAGACTGCAATTTTAAATGTATAAGAGACGAAGAAAATATTCTACTGGATATCGTGTTCGTATCTCAATGTTGGTGATTTCTTGAAACATTGACTCATGAAAAAGATAAGAATGGACTATGACATTAATGATTCCTACGATAAAGAAATCTTAACCTAACTTTTCAAACTAAGGGACTTGGTTTTGAAATGTTACAGGTTGGACCACTAAAAAAACTTAATAATAATATGGTCTTGACAAATTACTTGAAACTGTTACAAATAAAGTATTAAAAATTTCTTACCAACAATTATAGTTTTAGTAAAAGCAGATTTCTTTTTTTTATAAGATGTTGATCTCTTTTTGTTTCTTAAAATGTGGTATGCACTGATACACTTTTTGTAACTTTTTAAAATATTTTATTAATTTACTCGAGCTTGACTCGAGATCCTGAGTTATAATATCTAATAACTGAGGTGAGAAATGCAATGATAACTCATGACACCTCATTGCATTGTGTTTAATTTTGTGATTAATTAAATCTGCAAATAAGTAAACATTTAAATAATAGTCCTTATGCAATGTACAAACCTATTATGACTTTATTTGAATATTATATAGCGAATTCATATTTAAGAAAAATTAGGTACTATTTCAAATTCTGAAATTGAAATATGAATCTAATTTGATAAATATGTTGGTTAAAAATTTTGGTCAGTAATTTCCTTATTCTAAGGTTTTGCGCGATCTTATTTACCCGCAATGGTTAAATGTAGAAATATCATAATATGCAGATTATATATGAGATATATTTAAAAAATAGTGTAAATTTAAAACCTTAATTATTTGAGCATTTATTAAATCCAACTAATTTTATGTTGAAAAGTTTTGAACGAATTATTTTTTATGGTATTTTTATTGTGAGTAATTAAACTCTTAAGCATTCTCAATTTTGCATTAGCTATTCTATTTATGATTTTATGTTAATTTTTATAATTCTGAATATTGCATATAAAATCTAAAAAGATATTAATTATGTTGTGATGAATGTAGACTAAAACTTAGATTGAAAACTTTTATTATATCTGAAGACAAATCTTAACTGAAAGACTAATTCCAAATATCCTAAAACTCTAACTAATTAATGAACTAACTTATTAGGACTTAATTTTAACTACTGTATCCTTAAAAGTACTTTTTACTATGAATATGAAAATTCATATATAAAAAAAAAACGAAAATAACATATTAGATTTAAAAGAGGGAAAAACAATGATGTAACAATTGAGATTGAAACAATAAAATTAATATTACAATTGATTCATATTTATTTTAAGAATCCTTTTGATAAAATAAAAAATTGACCATCTTTTTTTGACTGGGACCACACGACCAATAAATGATTGTCTAATTATTATTAATTAAAATTATAATAATTATAAAACTCATTCATAAATCTGATAGTTGAACAAGATTTAAAGCTATATAAACATGTAAGTATATCTAAAGGTATGCAAATATTATTTTGGATGTAATCCATATTTAAGTTTATTTAGTTTTGCAGAAACTATGCGAGGGTTATATTAGAAAAGCCTTATATAATTTGAGAACTAATCATAAAAAAATATATATTCTAATTTATTAGGATTTAATTTTGACTATTGTGTCATTATAACTAACTCTCTCATACGATGATAAAAAATCATGTATCTAGAAAACAAAAATCACATATGAGATTTAGAAGGAAAAAATCATGTTACAGTTAATTTAAGTTTATCATAATGTAATAAATGTACATATATTTACACATAACATAATCATTGTAAAAAATTATCAATGTAATATATAAGATCAATAGTACAATTATAGGATAGTTTTTTGTTTTGATAACATCGCACAATAATCAAAGTAGCTACACCGCATACATGAGATTTTGAAAAGAAATAAGTATGTATTAAAAAAAATGTACAATTAAATCAAATAATTCTTAATTACTATATTTGAGAATATTTAAAACCTTTAGAATGCAAAAATATATCTATGTAATTATCCAAAACAAACGATTAACCAGTTTGATTTTGCATAGGGCCTTACGATAAATGAAAAAACTTTTTTATTTATACTTAATTATATTTTCATGAAAAAACAAACCCCGAGTGCATTTAGTAGATATAAAAACTACAACTTGGCGACAAGTCATCGAAGATGTTGAAAATAATTCCAACACTTCAAAACGACACATCATCTTCATCTTCATCAATTTAATTTTATTATTACTAGCATCTTACAAGAATTAAAGACACACACACACACACACACACACATATAATTTATTTATTTATTTTTACAGACAATAATAACTTATTTGAAAGTAATAACGTGTATACATAAGTCCTGTTAAATTTAACATGCAACTTTATTCCATATAGATTTCTACTCAATCACGATAATAACCTTCGAAAAACATGTAACACCTCAAAAAAATTTGAAGTTAAAGAATTATACTCATGTATAACATCTATAATTCAAAAGGGATACGTCATAGTCTCGCCATTTTTTTTAATTTCAACCACAATCTTATTTGTTATTTAGCTCTATATGGCACCAATATGACTATACTACTACTAAGTGCTAAACCAATATTCATTTGAAATATTAATTGACAACTTAATATAAAAGCCTAAAGAAGACAAATATCTAGCGGTTCCACTGTGTCGCTATCTATTCTATATAGTAAAATAAGATATTTTATTTAATAATGTTATTGTCTTTTTTTTGTCTCAAAATATGTGATACATATTAATACACTCTTTAAAATCTTATATTATACGTATTTTATAAATTGATCTGAACTTGGCTCGGGTTAATGGACTAGTATTTATAAAAAGCTGAAACCTTTACTTAAATGGGCAAGCGGTGACATGCGTAAGCA
Source organism: Escallonia rubra (assembly GCA_033065855.1). NCBI lineage: Eukaryota > Viridiplantae > Streptophyta > Magnoliopsida > Escalloniales > Escalloniaceae > Escallonia > Escallonia rubra. The sequence continues at coordinate 91,297 of JAVXUO010002468.1, forward strand.
TACTGTTGATGCACTTCACGATGCTTACGAAAAATGGGGGGTTTTTCCAAGTGGTGAATCACGGAATACTTTTAGACTTCATGTACAAGCCTAGCGAATCCGTACACTGCACGAATTTCAGGAGCAAGACGCTGAGGTAATCTCATGATCGCACGAAAACAATCACGTTTAGCACTAGCAATGATTTGTATATGTTGCCTAGCCAGCGCTGCTTGAGGGACACATTGACCGTAACTGCTCATCCTCTTGATCCATATGAGTAGCCAGCTATTTGCAGGTACCTAAAACAAATGCAATTCTAAGTTAATTTAGCATGGCAGAAACTTTAATAAAGTTGGTTAAAAATTGTTTATAAGATTTTTTTTTCAAGTGTCACTACCCAAATCTACGCGGATTTTTGCTACTAGAATTGTGGTTTAGAGAAGATTGCACCCAAACCTCTTCCTTTCTTTTCAAATTTCGTGTGCTAACAAAACTATCTATTGTATATTGTATAGAAGGACAATGCTTGACTACATACAGCTGCACGTTAGAGAACTGGGAAGTACCCTGCAGTTTGAGCTATTATTGGAGGCTCTCGGGCTCAAACCAAGACACCTTGAAGGCATGGAATGTGCAAAAGAATGCGCAGTTGTGTGACCACTACTATCCAGCATTCCCTCAGCCGGAACTGACTCTCGGAGCGAGGAAGCACGCTGATCCTTTGTTCCTTACTGTCCTCATGCAAGATGAAATTGGTGGCCTCCAGGTTCTTCATGAAAATCAACAGCTTGATGTTCCTCCCATTCGAGGTGGCTTCGTTGTGAACATTAGGAACTTCCTTCAGGTTTGTCTTGCTTCTTTACTGGTTCATATCTATATGTACTGGTGACTAACATAAATTTACTCTGGTTCAACAACCACCAAGCAGATCTTATCAAATGACAAGTGCGCAGGACAGGGTGCTTTCCAACCATGTTGGACCTTAAGAATTTCTGTGGCATGTTTCTTCACCGGCTCCATATCCTGTGTCGGAAAATGGGAATATCGAGGAAACGGCTTTTCCTTCTTTTTTGATCTCTCGTTTTCATACTCCAATGTAGGGTAATTAATCTAATTTTCAACATAGCTTTTGTCTCTGTAATTACCAGCTATCTGAATTCCTCTCTTTTGACACAGTGTCAAATGACAAATTTAAAAAGCAATAAGCACAGAGTGCTTGCTAACCGGATTGGACCAAGAATTTCCGTGCCATGCTTTCTTTACGGACCTGTCCCGTCTTCGAAGCTATATGGCCTGATCAAGGAGTTGATATCAGAAGGAAATCCCACTCCGTATAGAGAAGTCCAATTGGACAAATATATTGCCAAATTCTTGTCTACTGGACTTGATGAATATCAAGGTCTTGATGATTACTACAGAGGCAAGAAAATACTGCAGGGAGATTAGTTTATGAGACTATGCAATCATCTGAAAATCTGATATTAGAAACTTTCAGAGTTGCATTATTTGGGATGGGATTTTCTTATGGTCAAACATGATTTTGAAGTTACATTATCTTGGGACTTGTATCATTTGTTATTATCCTGTGCAAGCCCAGTCAATTATGGCTTCCGTTAAAACTGATCAATATAAATGACACCCAATCTCCATTGTTAGTCCTTGTGAATAGGGCAAGAACTGTAGGCTCATTACCAAATTTGTATATATACGTCAATGATTCAAAACATGAACAAGATTCAAGTAGATCAAAGCACTTTCACCGCCTTATATTTGTGAAAACTTTTCACTTCAACCTCATGGACTTAAACAAACACGAATTTACTGTTTCTTGCAAGTCTTTGACTAAAGTGAAAAGATAAAAGCGAGCAACTGCAGCTGCATTTGAATACCTATCATTTAAAAGCCGTATCTATAGTTATCAGTAGCACAATGGGTGTTATGAAAATGACTTTAATTTTCACTCTATTAAATTGAGTAAAATACCTTGAAAAGTATAGATATGCTTGAATACCTTTTCTGTGTGATGCACAACTGCAGGACTGGACATACAATGATGTCCACTCCCTTTTCTCATAGTGACTGGGCAAAGAAAGCCGAATTGTTAGGCCTGTCTATATGAGTTTCTAGTGCTAAAAGCAAAGTAAAGCAAGGGAACTATCAGTAGCTTAACTTTTACAGGTGCTCAGAATTGAATTTGAACATTTACCCCCCAATATTCTTTGAGGCATAATACTGATGAAAAGGGTAAACTTAACTGCTTTGCGGGCTGGAGATAATTCTCAGGTTAAGGATTTGGTTCATCTGGAAAAATGGTGTGCCAAATTTCCACGGAAGTTCGAACACCCTATTCATCATGCTGCTCTCATTCTTCTTTCACGGGCAACAAATGATGTATACCAAGGGAATAGTTGTGATGAACCTTGCAGTGTGTTTTAATGTGAAATTTAGTAATTGGCATCAGCAGCTATAATCTGCATCCTCTACTTGCTTTCTTACTGAGACAACCTATAATTTAATTTGAACTTTGCAACTTGTCCAACTTCTTTTGGTGTTCGTGGTCTTTTACAGTCAGAATGTTTCGGTTCATCAGTTCCTCCAACTCCAGGTCATGCAATTATCAAATGGTAACTGAAAATGTATTGGAGCATTGAGCAGATATTGGTACAAAAGTTTCTACTGATGTGGTCACTACAGTTGCTTCTTCTCATAAATATCCTGCATGATTGTGGTCCTCAACTAACCTTCAGTGCTATGTGGTAATATTGTCCGACACTCCGACATGATGGGATATAATTTCCACACAACGACAAAGCAACTGACTTACTGCTATTCTAGAAGGAAGGGTGGAATTCAGGTGTTCTTTTCTCTGTATTTACCTCACCTTTTGGACTTTCAGTTTTTCAAAGATAACATTTAAAAGATTAGAAAATTGACCAATTCTAAACTTATTGCATCATGATTGACAAAAAATTCTTATCTTCACTGATATATGAGATTTGAAGTCCCTGCAGTGGTCTTTACTTAACACTGGTGATTTCTCTTCTCTTGCACCGAGAGAATGGCTGTCTCAGGTGTCCAAGAAACCATGGTTAAAGCCGCCCTGGAATATGACCGAACAAGAGAGCTAAAAGCTTTTGATGAGACTAAAGCAGGTGTGAAAGGCCTTGTAGACGATGGGTTGGTGAAAATTCCAAAAATATTTGTGAGGCCAGCTGAGGAACTAGCCAAAGAGTTGAACTGCCGGCCGGCTGAAGTGCAGCCTCCGATCATCGATATTGGTGGCATCCAGGGACTTGATCGGCATAAGGAGATTGTTAATGAAGTAAGGATTGCGGCAGCCAAGTGGGGGTTTTTCCAGGTGGTGGAACATGGCATCCCTTTAACTGTGCTGGAGGAAATGATTGAGGGGGTACGCTTGTTTCACGAGCAAGATCTCGAGGCAAAAAAGGAGTTTTATTCGCGTGATAGCACCAGAAGTGTAAGACTCAATACAAACTCTGATTTATTCAACTCAAGGACTGCTAACTGGAGGGACACATTGACCATTTTAGTTTCAGTCTCTGGAACTCTGGATCCAAATGAGTTTCCAGCTATATGCAGGTAACTATCTGTGGGCATGAAATCTTCCCTACTGAACTCTTTTGCAAATGAAAATAAAATTCTGCCCAACTCTTCTTGAAGAAGAAGGTGGAGGGATAATCCTAAAATTTGTGCAGGGGCCAGCTCCCAATCTAAGTATTGTTTATCTGCACCAATCCTGTAATGAAGGAATTGAATTTTCTTCACTACTTGTCAAAATATTAAAACTCAAGTATATATCAGCAAGATCAAATTTAGAAACTTGCATCTTAAGATGACTACTCACCGTCTTGGCACAGTAGATTGGTAGGAAGTACTTGTCTACTATATCGGCGATGTGAGTTGATCATCACAGCTTTCAGACTACCCACTATGATCAGTTTTAAGTAATATGTGTACCAAAATAGCTTTGGATTCTAGGAAAATCCTTGAAGGCAAGGGTGACCGGATTGGACTCAATGTTTAAACCAGACAACGATTATGAGGGTTGAAATGTTGCTAATCAGGTTCCTGAGTAAACCAGTTCTCAAATTTCTGCTGCAGAAAAGAAATTACCACAAGCAAAGTGGCGACATCCCTTCTATTGTGCAACGTTGTCTTCTATCTAGCCTTTTCCACTTGTGTAATCTCCAAAATTTTGCAGGGGTGTGGTAACAGCATATGCAAAGCACGTTCAAAATCTGGGAAACATGCTATTTCAGTTGCTATCAGAGGCTCTCGGTCTCAAAGAAGACCACCTCAAGTCTATGGAATGTACTGAAGGGATCAGGATGGGGTGCCACTACTATCCAGCCTGCCCAGAGCCAGAACTTACTCTGGGCACCACCAAGCATTCAGATCCTGGCTTGCTCACTGTTCTTCTGCAAAACCAGATCAGTGGCCTCCAAGTTCTGTATGAAGATCAATGGGTCGATGTTCGCCCCACTCCTGGAGCCCTGGTAATAAACATTGGAGACCTTTTACAGGTTTGTTCCTAAACTCAACTGCTATGTTTAGTTCTGATTTACCAACATCGAGGGAATGAAAATTTAGAGAAATCCATCTTTTTGCCTTGATTTCCAACGAAAACAAGGGCGAGATTAATTACATCCACTAGTTTCAATTCTTTCTTGAATTATGACACAGTTGATATCAAACGACCAACTTAAGAGCAACAAGCATAGGGTGCTTGCCAGCAGGGTTGGGCCAAGGATTTCCGTGGCGTGCTTTTTATCAGGACCTTTTATTTCATCAAAGATTTATGGCCCTATCAACGAGTTGATTTCGGAAGGAAATCCCCCTGTCTACAGAGAAGTCCAGTTAGGTGAATATGCTGCCAAATTTGCATCCACTGGAATTGATGAAGATCGTTTTCTTGATTACTACAAGAGATGAAGCAGAAATACAAGGGCACTTCATGCTGTAACTCTATTGTCTTCCAAATAAAATCATCATCCCCACCTCTTGTAATTTGTTTATATTGTACTACTATCCTTGGCAAGACTGAATATTGGATACCTGTTGAATATTATGAGAATGACTTACCATTTTGATAAGTTGAACAAAGACTTGAAAGGTATACATTTGACTGTGCACCATTTTCTATTGGTGCAAAATATGCATGACTTGACATACAACGTGACGTCCAATGTTAAGAAAGCCAAATTGACGTACATGTGTATGTGTATTTCTTGTCCACAATGTGAAGCGAAGAACGAAAAGTCAGTTGAATTATCAGCAGCTTTACGGTGTTTTTTTATTTATAGAAAAGCAGAATAGCATTGATAGATTAAAATTTTGGTCACCTTATGGTGAATACAGATGATACACCTATAATTTTAGAAGGGACTCCACCTGACCTATATTACAAGAGTTTAAACAAAGCGAAATATTTACACAAAATACGTGCTCATGATACAAAGGAAGTTAGAGATCCTGTTGCGGCAAAAAAGTCATGCACTTAGTTCTGGTAGACGGCAATACGTGCATGGCAGGTAAAAGTAGCTAATGATCTGGATTCTTTGAGCTGAGACGTTGTGGCTTTGTCGAAACTGAACAGGTGGAAGTCTGATAGTACGTAACAAAAGTCATACAAAATAGGTGCAGTGGTATCAAGGATGTCCTCCATATCCAATAGCTGAGCAAACAAAAAATTGGAGTTAGTTAATATTTTGATATGCAACAACTTGTTCTTTTTTTCCTAGTAAGAGGCTGTTAGCAATCCTTTCGAAATGGCAGTGTCAATTATGAGATGCAAGAAATGATATCGCCGCTGACCCATATCAAAGACCACTCTCAGTCAAGCAGTATAGTCCTAAGCCCGATTTAGATGTGGCCATATTGAAGCAAACATTGAGTTGAACAGTTTCGAGTTATAATGTTATGACTCTAGGTTGTAGTCCTAATTAGTAATTAAACAAGTTTCATGGACTCTGAATCTAACCTTCATCTTTGTTGTTGCTGATTGTTGTTGCTAATTTCTTGGAGATTCAGCAGATTGTCCTTCATCTTTGATGTTGCTGATTGTTGTTGCTGATCTCTTGGAGATTCATCAAATTGGAGATAACCAAGATTTAGAGTGATATCCAGACACTGGCACCACAAATCATATGACTGGAAAGTCTAGTAAGTTACATAACTTGTGGCCATATAATGGTAAAGATGGGGTTATGGTTGAAAATGGTCAAAGTCTTGATATTACTCATATTGGTGATTCTAGTGTGAAATCTGGCATAAGCATTATACCTTTGAAAAATGTCCTTTTCGTTCCGGATATAAAGAAGGACTTGTTATCTGTTAGTCAATTTACTACCGATATGCCTTACATCTTTGAATTTGATAGAAATGGATTTGTGATTAGGGACAGATTCACCCGCACAGTAATAGCAACTGGGGTAAGGAAATGAGGAGTGTATGCCTTGGATGAAGGTCACATAGCACTTTATTCAAATCGATTTCGTAAGACAAATAAAGAAGGTGGCACCAACTCCTTGGACATCCTCAGTATAGAGTTGTGGATTTCTTGTCTCGTCGAAAGTTCATAGAGTTGTGTTCCAATAATGATCTCGATTTGATTTGTGACAGTTGCCAAATAGGAAAATCTTGCAGACTTCCTTTTCTTAAATCTAATGAACATTGTGACCAGCCTTTCATGAAAATCCACTGTGATCTATGGGGTCCGGCACCTATTTTATCCACTGCAAATTACAAATACTATGTTATATTTGTTGATGGGCACACTCGCTTTACATGGTTCTATCCGTTGAAAAGGAAATCTGGTTTTTTGCAAAGTTTTCAGTCTGATGAAGGAGGAGAGTTTGGTGACAAAAAGTTCTTGTCACTTCTTGCTAACCTTGGCATTCAACTCCGCTTAGCTTGTCCTAAAATGCCTCAACAGAATGGGGTTGCTGAAAGAAAGCACCGTAATGTGACGGAGTTGGGACTAACTATGGATTTTGGGTTGAATGCTTTGATATGGTAATATTTTTGATAAATCGATTGCCTACTCAAAGACTGAACATGGAATCCCATTTTTTCGGTTGTTTGGTCGGCATCCCGATTACTCTTCACTACGTGTTTTGGGCTGCAAATGTTTTCCATATCTTGGTGATTACAAGAAAAATAAACTTGAACCCAAGTCTATACCATGTGTTTTCCTTGGATACAACATAAAACACAAAGGTTACAAGTGTCTTAATCCTAAATCTAGACATGTATATATGTCTCTCGGCATGTGGTATTTGATGAGACATGTTTTCCATATAAAGCTCCGACATCTTTGTATGGAAGCCAACAGACTCAGGGGGAGATTACATCATATAAGGAGTGGTTGGAACCTCCCACTACTACTTCCAATTGTCCACTTGCAGGTAACACTAATGCAACATCTTCTGTAACGTGTGATATTATTGCACCACAATATCCTGTTGGAGATCAGTACCTTGAGCCTACTTCAAGGATCCAACAAAATGCAGAAGAATATGTCATGCCAGAGGCTAGAGAACCTGCACTTCAATCACTAGGAGAACAATTTGTTTATGACTCTTCATCTTTGTCAAATAACGAATCTGACACCGTGCTAAATGATAGTAGCACACCTTCATCCACTGATATCCAAGATGTTGATAATTATCTTGATCAAGTGGCTGTGCAAATTATGCCTTCTCGCTCTATGGCAACACGATCTCAGTATGGAATTGTTAAACCCAATCCGAGGTATGCCAGCCTACATATTTTGCAATCATCACCAGAGGTTCCTATGGAACCAAAGACGTATAAATCGGCATTAAAGCACTCCAGATGGAAAGTTGCTATGCATGAAGAGCTTAGTGCTTTTCATGATAACTAAACATGTGATTTTGTTCCACGAACTCGCGATATGAATGTTATTGGTGGCAAATGGGTTTTCAAAACCAAATTGCAGCCAGATGAGAGTATTGAGAGGCTAAAGGCTCGACTTGTTGCGAAGGGATTTAATCAGATTGAAGGAATGGATTTTTTAGAAACATTTTCCCCTATCGTCAAACCTGTCAAACTTGGAAGTATCCGCGCCATTCTTACAGTTGCCACTGCTCGTTGTTGGAAAATTTGGCAACTTGATGTGAAAAATGCATTCCTTCATGGCTACCTTTCCACCGCAGTTTACATGGAGCAACCACCAGGATTTCACGATCCCAATTTTCCTTCTCATGTTTGTCGTTTGAAGCGTGCCATTTATGGACTTAAACAAGCTCCGCGTGCATGGTTCGAAAGATGGAGAATATTTCTACTTAATCTTGGATTTTTTTGTAGTGCAGCGGATCCATCTCTATTTGTTTGTCACTCTACAAGAGGCACCCTACTCCTTCTTGTCTATGTAGATGATATGATTCTCACTAGTGATACTCCGGAATTTCCGGAATGGTTCATTCAGGAACTAGGTAATGAATTTGCTATCAAAGATCTTGGTCCTCTCCATTATTTCCTCGGTATTGAGGTCCACTCTTCAGATTCTGGACTATTTTTGTGTCAATCAAAATACACTCGAGATATTTTAACACGAGCTCAAATGATTGGTTGCAAACCGATCTCAACGCCTATGGCAATAAAAACTCGTTCTACAGCATCCTCGAGGAATCCATATCCGGATCCAACCCATTACCGGAGCATCGTTGGTGCTCTTCAGTACATTACATTCACTGGGCCTGATCTTTCTTATTCGGTCAATTTTGTGTGTCAATTTATGCAAGCTCCCACTGTTGGTCACAACCAAGCTGTTAAGCGCATTCTCCGGTATCGGTGGCACACTTGATTATGGAATGAAGGTGCTACGTCAAAGTTCCCTTGAACTTAATGCTTTTTCTGATGCTGATTGGGCCGGGTGTCCTATTACCAGGAGGTCTACCACTAGTATGTGTACATTTCTCGGAGGTAATTGTATATCTTGGTCTGCCAAAAAGCAAACCACAGTTGCTCGATCAAGTGTCGAGGCAGAATATCGATCTATGGCTTCCGCTGCCGCTGAACTTAATTGGCTCTCCACACTTCTCCGTGACATTGGAGTCTCACTACAATTGCCTTCGCTCCTTCACTGTGCTAATCTCAGTGCTTTGCATATGACATTCAATCCGGTGTTCCATGGTCGTACGAAGCACATAGAACTTGATTACCATTTCGTACGTGAGAAAGTTGCTCTTGGTAATCTTGTTACGCGGTATGTTAGTTCAAAGGCTCAAATCGCTGACATATTCACTAAGCCTCTATCTCGAGAATCGTTTCAATTATTACGCAGCAAATTAGGCCTTTGCAAACAGCATCGACCAAATTTGAGGGGCAGTAATAGCGATGAATTTGCTGAATCTCCAAGAGATCAGCAACAACAATCAACAACAGCAAAGATGAAGGGCAAAGATGAAGGACAATCTGCTGAATCTCCAAGAAATCAGCAACAACAATCAGCAACAGCAAAGATGAAGGGCAAAGATAACGGACAAAATCATGGGCTGAAACGATTTGCCCATGTTCCTTGTGTTAGACATGTATTTCTTGTATATCTTTGTAATTGATTTCCTTAACTATAGCTCCTTAACATTAATCTCAGATGTACACACACCTATAAATAGTGATAACTTCTCTTTCTCTCCTCACATTGAGAGAGAAAATCCAAAGTGTTGTGTTCTTCTTTACTTTATATATGTTGCCTAGTGACGCTTGGAGGGACACATTGACCATTTCTCTGAAAACTGCTCATCCTCTTGATCCATATGAGTCGCCAGCTGTTTGAAGGTACATCAAACTTCAGTGTCATCCTAGCCAATATGATTCAAAAACAGATGCTATTCTAAGTTTCTTTAGCTTGGTAGAAACTTTAATTAAGTTGGCTACAAAGTGTTTATAAGATTTTTTTTTCCAGTAATTGCTACTAGAAGTGTGGTTAGAGAAAATTGATTCCTAACTTCTTCTTTTCTGTTCAAGTTTTGTGTGCTAACAAAACCATCTATTGAAAATTTTGTAGAGCAACAATGCTTGACTACATACAGCATGTTAGAGAACTGGGAAGCACCCTGTTTGAGCTATTATCAGAGGCTCTCGGGCTCAAACCGAGACATGAGTTGAAGGCATGGAATGTGCAAAAGAATGCGTATTTGTGTGACCACTACTATCCAGCATGCCCTCAGCCGGAACTGACTCTCTGAGAGAGGAAGCACGCTGATCCTTTGTTCCTTACTGTCCTCATGCAAGATGAAATTGGTGGCCTCCAGGTTCTTCATGAAAATCAACGGGTTGATGTTCCTCCCATTCGAGGTGGCTTCGTTGTGAACATTAGGAACTTCCTCCAGGTTTGTCTTGCTTCTTTACTGGTTCATATCTATATGTACTGGTGACTAACATAAATTTACTCTGGTTCAACAACCACCAAGCAGATCTTATCAAATGACAATTATAAAAGTGCACAGCACAGGGTGCTTTCCAACCATGTTGAACCTTAAAAATTTCTGTGGCATGTTTCTTCACGGGCTCCATATCCTGTGTCAGAAAATGGTAATATGGAGGAAACGGCTTTTCCTTCTTTTTTGATCTCTCGTTTTCATATTCCGACGTAGGGTAATTAATGTAATTTTCAGCATAGCTTTTGTCTCTGTAATTACCAGCTATCTGAATTCCTCTCTTTTGACACAGTTGGTATCAAATGACAAATTTAAAAGCAATAAGCACAGAGTGCTTGCTAACCGGATTGGACCAAGAATTTCCGTGCCATGCTTTCTTTACGGACCTGTCCCATCTTCGAAGCAATATGGCCTGATCAAGGAGTTGATATCAGAAGGAAATCCCACTCTGTCTAGAGAAGTCCAATTGGACAAATATATTGCCAAATTCTTGTCTACTGGACTTGATGAATATCAAGCTCTTGATTACTACAGAGGCAAGAACATACTGCAGGGAGATTAGTTTATGAGACTATGCAATCATCTGAACTTCTGCTATTAGAAACTTTCAGAGTTGCATTATTTGGGATGGGATTTTCTTATGGTCAAACATGATTTCAAAGTTACATTATCTTGGGACTTGTATCATTTGTTATTATCCTGTGCAAGCCCAGTCAATTATGGCTTCCATTAAAACTGATCAATATAAATGACACCCAATCTCCATTTGTTAGTCCTTGTGAGTAGGGCAAGAACTGTAGGCTCATTACCAAATTTGTATACATACGTCAATGATTCAAAACATGAACAAGAATCAAGTAGATCAAAGCTCTTTCACCACCTTATATTTCTGACAACCTTTCACTTCAACCTCATGGACTTAAACAAACCCGGATTTACTGTTTCTTGCAAGTCTTTGACTAAAGTGAAAAGATAACAGCGAGCAACTGCAGCTGCATTTGAATACCTATCATTTAAAAGCCGTATCTATAGTTATCAGTAGCACAATGGGTGTTGTTGCTGCTAAAAACATGCTCCGCGTATATTGCGAAACCCGAGCCTGAACCAATGACCTGCAAGACAGAAAACGAGTGACCGCCGGATGGGGTTCCTGGCGGAGAACTCTCCGATGCCTAAGTCAGAGCGCAGCTACATGATAATAACTCTGAAAAAGCATGAATTGTGTAATCTCCCTGATACCTGGAGGGGTAGACCCCTTTATATAGCTGTAGGAGGAGAGTCCTAGTAGGACTGGGCCGTTGACTAATCCAATCAGGATCGTGTTAGGATCCTCGAGGATCACGTCACAATCTTTAAAGACTCTTTTTAGAATCCTGATAAGATAATCATAAATCTCCCAGTTTGACTAGGATTCGCCGGGTGTTCCCCAATTATTGGAAGTTATATTTGAGCTATATCATAAGCCCCCCACTTCCTTAGCTAAAACGTTTGGCTGAGGAAGTTTATACCTGGTGTCTCGAGACACGCGTCAGATTTGTAAGTGATTCTCATCCACTTGTAGGGGTAACAATATTTCTCTCCTCCATGTGCTCCGACCTAAGCGGGAGCTTAAGCCTTGGAACTTTGCCCAAGTAGAGTGCTAGAACCCTAGCTCTCGAGAGCCAAGTCTTAGAGTGTCGCCCGAACAGGCTATTCAGAATCATCTTTCGGAAGACGAATCATGAAATTTCAAGATCCTTTACAGGCTGTGCCCCATGGTAGCCTAACACAAAGCTGTGCATGCAAGTTGTTGCATGTGCTAAGTGTTTGAATGTCCCCTTGAGGGGTCACCTCTCCTTGGAGGGTGTTCATTTTGTGCAAGTGTGTGTTCTTTGGCTCGAGCCGACCACATCATGCTTGCGTTTTACTTTGTCGCGAACTCTTATCATCAGCTAAGAGATGGCAAAGAAGCCTCGCACTCACGCTTGGCTGGGTTTTGAATTGACAAAGAATGGTGGGGGGATGAATTCCCATAATCCTTTGCCGTTTCACGGGTTAGAACTGTAGCTAAACCGTTCGGATAGAACTCGAGCTCTATCCTATTGCCCTTGAGGGTGTTTGTCCCTCGAGGGACCACCCTTGAGGTTTGACGGAACTTAAAGTCCTCATCATACGTGCCCTCGGGGGCAGACGGAGCGCAAAGCTCATGAATATACCCTCGAGAGTTTGACGGAACTTTAGAGTTCTCATCATACGGGCCCTCGGGGGCAGATGGAACCCTCGAGGGTTTGACGGAACTTAGAAGAGTTCTCATCATACGGGCCCTCGAGGGCGGATGGAGCGCAAAGCTCATGAATATAGCCTCGAGGGTTTGACGGAACTTAGAGTTCTCATCATACGGGCCCTCGGGGGCAGATGGAACCCTCGAGGGTTTGACGGAACTTAGAAGAGTTCTCATCATACGGGCCCTCGAGGGCGGATGGAGCGCAAAGCTCATGAATATAGCCTCAAGGGTTTGACGGAATTTAGAGTTCTCATCATACGGGCCCTCGAGGGCGGATGGAGCGCAAAGCTCATGAATATACCCTCGGGGGTTTGACGGAACTTAAGAGCTCTCGTCGTACGCGCCCTCGGGGGCAGATGGAGCTCGGAGCTCATGAATATACCCTCGGGGGTTTGACGGAACTTAAGAGCTCTCGTCGTACGCGCCCTAGGGGGCGGATGGAGCTCGGAGCTCATGAATATACCCTCGGGGGTTTGACGAAACTTAAGAGCTCTCGTCGTACGCGCCCTCAGGGGCGGATGGAGCTCGGAGCTCATGCAGATACCCTCGCGGGTTTGACGGAACTTAAGAGCTCTCGTCGTACGCGCCCTCGGGGGCGGATGGAGCTCGGAGCTCATGAATATACCCTCGGGGGTTTGACGGAACTTAAGAGCTCTCGTCGTACGCGCCCTCGGGGGCGGATGGAGCTCGGAGCTCATGAATATACCCTCGGGGGTTTGACGGAACTTAAGAGCTCTCGTCGTACGCGCCCTCGGGGGCGGATGGAGCTCGGAGCTCATGAATATACCCTCGGGGGTTTGACGGAACTTAAGAGCTCTCGTCGTACGCGCCCTCGGGGGCGGATGGAGCTCGGAGCTCATGCAGATACCCTCGGGGGTTTGACGGAACTTAAGAGCTCTCGTCGTACGCGCCCTCGGGGGCGGATGGAGCTCGGAGCTCATGCAGATACCCTCGCGGGTTTGACGGAACTTAAGAGTTCTCGTCGTACGCGCCCTCGGGGGCGGATGGAGCTCGGAAAAATACCCTCGAGGGTTTCGGTCGAAGCAACGTAATATGGCCGCTACTATGAAGCCCCCCTGTCTGAGAAGGCACAGGGCATTAAGCTCGTAATATTGCTGACATCATAAGATATGAAACTCCCTGCCTTTGAGAAGGCGTAGATATATAAAGACGTCTTTTCGGCTTATATGTAGGGCCTAATCGCAAGAAGACCAGATGCGTTGGTAGCATGCGCTGGTGTGAACATTTGACCGTTCATAGTCGGTCACTGTATGACAGGATAGATCACAAGATAATAAGAAATGCCGAGTCGGCAAGATGCTGCAGCAGAAACCCTAGGCATGACTTCCAGTTGCAGGGTGCTGTGAATTTGTTCTTCGCTTTATGAAGCGGTTTATACGTCACCATTTAATGTTTGTTGGTGCGGTCTAAGCCCTTAATGCTTTTAAAAGGTGTGGCATGTGTGAAATAAAGGAGACCTCGTGGGTCTAAAATATAAATATGCCTTTTTGTCTGTCCCCTTTCTTTCATTGACAGAAGTAGAGTTGTCAAATGGGCCGGGCGGCCCGCGGGCTGGCCCGACCCGGCCCGGTTCTGGCCCGGCCCCGTCCATGAACAGTAGCGGCCCTGCACAAGGGGGCTTGGGGCCTGGGCCTGGACCAGGCCTTCAGATTCTGCGAAAAAGCCCGGCCCGGCCCGGCCCGGAAACGGCCCGGTTTTGGCCCGGCCCGAATCCAGCCCGGTTTTGGCCCGGGCTTGGCCCGGTTCTGCGGCCCGGTTCTGGCCCTGTAGGCCTGTTTGGCATTTTCTGTTTCATTTCTCTTCTATGTTTCTTGTTTTCTTGTTTTTTTGTTTTCTGTTGGTTCTTCTTTCTTTCCCATAAGGGAAAGGTTTTCCCTTTTTTTTTTCTTTCATTATCTTCCACCCAATGCATCCATTATCCACATATCTCATATTTTAACATTTAACTAACATAGTAATTGTAAGTTGTAACAAGGAGGAGGTGGCAAGACTATAAAACATGGTTTTTTTTAATTATTTTTTATAAAATTACACAAATGTCCCTAAACTTTACGTATTTATAAAAGCACCCCAAACTTTGAGAGTCATGGTGATATTATTGAGAAACGTCTCTATAAGAATATTGTTGCTCCGCACTTAGGATAATTAGCAATCATTTTTCAGTAGACTTTCGGACAAAGAAACGTAATCTTGGGACATATTTTGAGATCGAGATTTGTGTACTATTCGAATTATACTTACAAGATTTTCTTTGATTGCACGATTTTGACAAATCTCATATTCACGTCTCTTACGAAAACAACAAGAATTGGCACACAAAAAGAAAACATTTTTTTGCTTCTCGCTTTTGCTCTAGTTCTTTTTTAGTATTGAGGAATGATAATGGTAAAATATAAGAGCGCATCAACAATAAAGTTTTTCGAGCCTCAACCCATTATTAAAAGTAAAAGTAGCCTACAACAGTTTGCTCTATATAACCATCATTGTCGCTAAATGTTATTAGTGTCATTTTGCATGCATTCTTTTAACAATTGTTTTAGCATTACAATCGTTTTGCATACGTTATTTTAAGAATTGTTTTAGCGTTATAAAATAAAAGTTACTAGACATATTTAAAAGGAAATACTCATGTAGTAACCAATTCTTTTTTCCCAATTCAAGATAAATTCATGAGGAAGTTGTATCTCTAATAAAACAACATTATGAGTAAAGAGGGATAATTATAGCCAATTAAAGAAAGAAATTACACAAAAAAAAAAAAAAAAATGGGCCCGGGCCCGGCCCAAGCCCGGCCCTAAATATTGGGCCTAGGGCCAGGGCTTGGACTGGGCCTAGCATTTCTCCCAGTCGGCCCGGCCCGGCCCGGCCCGGTTGGCAGCCCCACAGGCCCGGCCCCGGCCCGGCCCCACAGCAGGCCCGATGGGCTTGGGCTGGGCCGGCCCAAGCCCGGCCCTTTGACATCTCTAGACAGAAGAGTAGGGAGCTGGTGGCCAAGCGATGCCGTCGCCGTTTGCTCACGGTGGACGACGCGACGTTGGGAAAGGTCGCCGGCGTGATGACGGCAACGGTGCGGATGCGGATCTGCAGTGCCATCTGCCGCGTGGCGCCGATCGTTGTAGACGACGATGTTCCGGCAGCGAGTCGCGGTGGTGATGGCGCTCATCGCAATGGTGGCGATGAAGCCTTTTAGTAATGTTGTACCAGGTACCGTGGTGCCTCTGCGAGTTTTGCGGTGGCGCTGGTGACCGTCTATGGCGGTCAATCGGCGAGGCGGCGCTAATCCGGTAGCCATTGCTGACGGCAACGTCGGAGGCTCTCTCTTTTTTACCGAGTGTCTTTTTTACCGAGTGATGGTCATGATTATGGGCAGATCTAACCACCATCGGAGGAGGAGGTTGCGGCGCTCCGGCATGGCAGCGACGGCGCGAAATTGCCGGCAATGGCCATGGATGGCGACGAACAGAGATGGTGCTCTTCCAGGGGCAGCGGTAGTACAGATCGGGTGCACACCGTTATTGGCTTATGCGTGGCGTCTGTGCCCTTGCCGGCGGCAGTGATGATGGCGCCTTTTGATTCCGGCGATTGTACCTTATTTGCGCTTGTGGTGGCACCAACTATGTCGGCTGGTGTGGCAGTCGCCTGGAGGCGTCGCCACTGCTGATCATGGTAGACGGTGCAATGAGGCCGCGGCGGTGCGGCACCGGTGTACAGCGGCGGCGATTTCTCTTCTCTGTTTGGTTGTTGGTTATTGTGGCAATAGCTTCACGACGGTGGCGATATGTTGTGAAGAGTGACGCGCTGGCGCCGTGGAGGTTGTGGCGATGCCGATAGCGCCGGTATGGCGGCGCTGGCTCCGTTTGGCAGTGACGGCCTTGTCGTCTCTTCGATTCTTTTTTATTCTTTTTGGTTGTTGAGTTGTATTGTGCAGCTGCTCCGGCAGCTTAGCGGCGGTGGTCGGCGGTTTATGGTGCCCGCGATCCCGTTGGTGATGAGGGACTGTTTCTCCGTCGGCCATCTCGAGTCTTCTACAAAATCGGTGGCGATGGCGCGATGTCAAGGTGCTTGGCAGTGGTGCCATTGTCGTAGGTTGCCGTGGAATGGCTTCTCCATGGTTCTCTTTTCTTTGTTTGGCAGAAACTTGAATATGAAACCTGTGACGATAATTCAATCTGGAAATTTGTGGTGGCGGCGGTGGTTGTGTCAGTGGTTCCAACACGTTGTCGCCGGCAATTTGGGATAAATTGTTAAATTTTCTTGAGATCAACGGTTAGGCTGTTGGGTCCCACGGATGGCGCCAATCTGTTGCTGCTAAAAATATGCTCCGCGTACATTGCGGAACCCGAGCCCGGACCGATGACCTGCAAGACAGAAAACGAGTGACCGCCGGGTGGGGTTCCCGGCGGAGAACTCTCCGATGCCTAAGTCAGAGCGCAGCTACATGATAATAACTCTGAAAAAGCATGAATTGTGTAATCTCCCTGATACCTGGAGGGGTAGACCCCTTTATATAGCTGTAGGAGGAGAGTCCTAGTAGGACTGGGCCGTTGACTAATCCAATCAGGATCGTGTTAGGATCCTCGAGGATCACGTCACAATCTTTAAAGACTCTTTTTAGAATCCTGATAAGATAATCATAAATCTCCCAGTTTGACTAGGATTCGCCGGGTGTTCCCCAATTATTGGAAGTTATATTTGAGCTATATCAGGTGTTATGAAAATGACTTTAATTTTCACTCTATTAAATTGAGTAAAATACCTTGAAAAGTATAGATATGCTTGAATACCTTTTCTGTGTGGTGTACAACTGCAGGACTGGACATACAACGCTGTCCACTCCCTTTTCTCATAGTGACTGGGCAAATTTGTGGATAACAGAGTTTTTTATAGCCTTTTAGAAGAAATGTAATATAGCTAAACTACATTAAGTATTTTGTCAGAAATTTAACCTTTGTTTTAAATTTTGTATTACATATATGTATGTCGAGGCGTATGCTACACATTTGAATTATTATGTATGTATATATATTTAAATGCAAAAAATATTAGTACATTGAAACTAACATAAAACAAAAGTTTAATTCCAGATTTTAAAATACGGACATATTGGTTTAATAAAACAATTGTTAAACTAGAGCTTTTAAAAAAATTTAAATGCGCTCCTAAATATAATTTGAGTTCGTGGCAAGTAAATAATTCTATGTTAGTATTAGAGTTATTAGACTACACCCATATTTGCATGACAACATGTTCTTCATATCACTATTATCTTTGTATATTCCACTATTATAAGTGATAGGAATGTGAAACCGAATTTATAAAGATTCCAATTTATATGAGTTCAAATTAATAACATTTTTTTTAGTTTGAAAACTCTCAAGTTTAATACGTAAGGGATTAAATGACTAAACTTTTGTTTTCTTGAAATACTCCTTTAAGTTCACTAATGTGTCCTTTAGTGACAAATGACTATGAATATAAAGAAAACTGGTAAATAATCTTTTGTTAAAAATACCCATTTTAAATTTATAAAGATTTAGGGTATTTTTAAATTTTAAAAAGATGAGGCTAAACTACAATATTTTTGGCTAAATTTAAATAATCTACTGCTAAAAGAGGTTAAAAGTTCACCAATGCATCTTTACTGACAAAGATTGAATGAATATAACTAAAACCGTATAAAAAGGATTCCAAGGGGTTAAATGCTAAACATTTTTTTCTTAAAAATGCCCTTTTAATTTTTTATATTTTTATTTTAATAAATTGAGACGAAATTACACGTTCTGGGTAAATTTTAGCATTTAGTAGCTGAAGAGGTTATAAATTCACTAATGTATCTTTTAGTGACAAAAGAATTGAATTCAACAAAAGTGGGACTAGACTTAACCCATTCGTCTATATATGATTCTACGTCTCCGTTCAAGTTTTGAAGAAAACCTGTCAAAACCTTACCTTGACACCCACATCAAAATCAATAAAATGAACACGTTAATTTTCACTGCTTATTAGAGAACCGCTCCTAAGTTTAGGTATTATTATGCTCTTCATATATATACAATATTTTTTTAAGGTGGATCGGCTATTGCATCTACTAACTTTTGCATATGACTGTAAATTTAAACTTACTGGTATAGATACAAGTGAGAATATCTACAAGTTTGACTACGCCTTTTTTTTTCCAACTTTTATGATGAATATATGTGTTATTTTGTATTTGGTAAAATATTGGGTTGTTATGGTTTTCTTAACTCTAATAACCTTATGCAATAGTTATTTTTTTTTCTTTTTATTTTGATGATACAGGCCATATTATCCAATAAATGATCTGGGTTAGAAATTAATTTTGATTTTGAAGGTGAAAATTTTAGGTTTTCAAACATTATTATAATTATTTCGTTCATTACCATTATCTCATATCAACTTCACACATATATTTGGTAGTATACATTTCAAAACGACACACACGCGCGCGCGCACACATTGATTTTATATGTGAGTAGGTGTGGTATTAATATATAAATCATTGTTAAAAATAATATGGCAAATATATGTTAAATTACACGCACGACTAATGTAATAGCCTTATTATACTACAAAGATGAACAAGATCATGTTAGGTAAAAATAAAAGAGCGTTTCAAAGTACACTATAGACTTTTTAATTGAAAAGTAGAAAAAAGAGAGAAACATTAAGATTAATCGCAGTTTTAGACAAATTGTACTCAAATTTTGAAACTTAAGCTAGAAAAAATTGGAAAAGGACTTCTATGTATGTTAATGTTCAAATAAATGATAAATAAAAACTATAATAGACTAGATAATTACCAAAAGAAAATGAAATGCAGAGGTTACTTCGACCCCCAACAATCATCGCTACAAGAAATGATAATCACATGAATGGTACTGAAAGTTCTAAGTGATGATATTTTCAACTTTAGTGGTGATGCTTGCTAGGTTTTTTTGAGTTCATTTGATTCTTGATTTTGAAGATGCAACATTTAAGCTCCTAACTCCTTTGTTTTACAAAATTTTATATGTATTTATTTATCATAACTTCTTTTTGACTGTATTATAAGAAATTGGACAACTCCAATATACACACTTGGTATTAATTGTCTCTATAATGCCTTCTTCACTTTTATTACTGCAATGTTAAAGTTGTAGTATTTCGTGAGAATTACTTATTTATGAAATATGTTTGAAACTGATTACAATGTCAGTGTACCGTGGACAACATGATATAATATGAACTTTGCAACTTGTCCAACTTCTTTTGGTATTCGTGGTCTTTTACGGCCACAGAATGTTTCGGTTCGTCAGTTCCTCCAACTCCAGGTCTTCCAATTATCAAATGGTAACTGAAAATGTATTGGAGCATTGAGCAGATATTGGTACAAAAGTTTCTGCTGATGTGGTCACTACAGTTGGTTCTTCTCATAAATATCCTGCATGATTGTGGTCATCAACTAACCTTCAGTGCTATTTGGTAATATTGTTCGACATGGTGGGATATAATTTCCACACAACGACAAAGCAACTGACTTACTGCTATTCTTGAAGGAAGGGTGGAATTCAGGTGGTCTTTTCTTTGTATTTACCTCACCTTTTGAACTTTCTGTTTTTCTAAGATTCCTATTAGATTTGACATCATTCAGGTATCCCTTTCTGACATTAAAAGATTAGAAAATTGACCAATTCTAAACTTATTGCATCATGATTGACAAAAAAATCTTATCTTCACTGATATGTGAGGTTTTGAGTCCCTGCAGTGGTCTTTACTTAACACTGGTGATTTCTCTTCTCTTGCACCGAGAGAATGGCTGTCTCAGGTGTCCAAGAAACCATGGTTAAAGCCGCCCTGGAATATGACCGAACAATAGAGCTAAAAGCTTTTGATGAGACTAAAGCAGGTGTGAAAGGCCTTGTAGACGATCGGTTGGTGAAAATTCCAAAAATATTTGTGAGGCCAGCTGAGGAACTAGCCAAAGAGTTGAACTGCCGGCCGGCTGACGTGCAGCCTCCGATCATCGATATTGGTGGCATCCAGGGACTTGATCGGCGTAAGGAGATTGTTAATGAAGTAAGGATTGCGGCAGCCAAGTGGGGGTTTTTCCAGGTGGTGGAACATGGCATCCCTTTAACCGTGCTGGAGGAAATGATTGAGGGGGTACGCTTGTTTCACGAGCAAGATCTCGAGGCAAAAAAGGAGTTTTATTCGCGTGATAGCACCAGAACTGTAAGACTCAATACAAATTTTGATCTATTCAACTCAAGGACTGCTAACTGGAGGGACACATTGATCATTTCAGTTTCAGCCTCTGGAACTCTGAATCCAAATGAGTTTCCAGCTATATGCAGGTAACTATCTGTGCGCTTGAAATCTTCCCTACTGTACTCTTTTGCAAATCAAAATAAAATTCTGCCCGCATTATCAAGTAGAACATTTTAATTCAAGTTTGTGGAGCACTAATATCAATTAGTCATACCAAATTACAGTAATTATCACCTACCCGCATTATCAAGTAGAAAAAAGTATCATAGCTTGCACGAACAACCTTTGTATCCTCCTCCATCCTTTTTGCGTGTCATAAGAATGTTCATATATTCATTATTGCATGTCCGTTTTCTGGTCCAATTCATAGACTGTGTTTTGCTCCATGTTTTAAATTTTTTGAAGTCATATGTGCGTGGCCTGGTGAAAGTACTGTTAAAAGATTGTTCAGATCATAATAATCCAGGATATGTAAAAGGAATTTTCAACGTGTGACCAATAGGTGCAAAAGCTGGATCGTGAGTATAGCCTTTCTAGAGAAATTCTAAGAGTTCTTAGTCATGGCTAAGATTTAAGAAACTCTCCAACTTACTTAGCATATGTTCATTTAGAGTCATTAATCAATTTGACTCGTGAATCAGTTCCAAAGTTAACTCTAAAATGAACGAACATAGAACTCTGGGACAATGAAAAACTGAATCTACTCAAGTATTGAGAGGTGTAGCAATGAATATTAAGATGATGATACTTTATTTTTCAATTTACGTGGGAAATGAAACAAAAGAATAGGAGGTTTGGGAATAGCTTAGCTTAAAGGGGCAGCAAAGGCCACAAGGCAGCTGCTTAGGAAGGCATTCTAGCAAAATGGGCAATTGCGCTACACACACAAAGCCTGATCCTGGTCCCTTGGACTACCTCGATTGATTTTTTTTTTTTTTAACTTTTTCAAGCCTGACCTACTGAAAGCACGACAAATGGAGAGAAACGTGGATCAAAATAATACTTTCAAATCCTGATGGTGGCCACTTGTAGTGGGGGTTCCTTCTAATGAGTAAGTCCAATTCAAATTAGTACAGGTATGCTTCGACCTCTTCTTCTGTACAGCTTCACTTCTGGATCTTAGCTTTGCTGTAACTTAGTCAAAGCTCGCCTCACTTGTGTGCTTGCTCGGTTAGAGGTTCTTCCAAGAACGACTTGCCATGACTTGAATGTTCAAGCACTCGGGTGGTTCTGTTTTTGAGTTTAAAATGCCATAGCAACATTCAGTGGAATCATCTGGCCTTGAAAAGATTTTGGATATGTCATGCACACTCCTTCAGCTCATACGACTAAAATGGGCCACAAGGCACGTAGGATATGCGAAGTGTGTGATAAAAATACTTTGATCAAGCTGTTTTGCATATATTTCATCCAATGAAAGACTTCCTTTTTATGTTGTTCTAGGGCACGAGTACACACACACAATTGCACAAGCCTCTTGCTTTTGTTGATTCCTAATTAGGACTGTTTTTAAGCTTGATATATGCATGAAAAGAAAAAAGAAGAGATAGAGCATGTGAATTAATATTGCAAAATTTCTAGTACTACTAATACCAAGCTCTTATACACATGCTTGATCAGGTTCTTGTACACATGCTTCATCCAAGAAAATATTTCCCCTTCCTGTTGAGTTTAAGCATGAGTACTCTCGCAAACAAATGCACACGACCATCCTTCGAGTTTTCTTTCTCATGCCTATAAAGGACATGAGAGAGGGAGGACGAAATAGAGAAAATGAGATAGAACCTTGAGAGAAGAGGAGATACAGCCTGTTACTTACAATCGTTTAAGAGAAGGCTAAAAGATAATTGTTGACAAAGAGTCCAAAATTGCATAAATGATTGTTTGCAAACAGATAGCATCTAAGATAAAAGTGATGATAAAGGTTCAACGAATGTAGGAAAGACAATGGTTCAACGAACTTAGAAATGATAAAGGTTCAAAGAACATAGAAATGACAAAGAGGTGAAGATCAGAAGTCAATTTGCATCATCTTAACGGAAGGAAGAGATTTCAACTATGAGGAAATGGAAGAAGAAAAGGCACCAGGTAGAAGAAAAGGCAGGAAGGAAGCAAGGAGAGAGAGAGAGAGAGAGAGAGAGAGAGAGATTGTGAGAGAGGAAGAAGGAAGATAGAAGCTAGAAGACAGGTGAAACAAAATAGATAATGTGGGTATTAAGTGCATGAACAATAAGATGTCCAAATCTATTACAATATGATTACATTTTCAGATTGATTATAATATGAAATCCAAATTCGAGGCACTTCTGATTAAAGACATCATATGGTAGTTAAATTCGAGGCACTTGTTAGTCCAGATTCAATGTCACCTCAGAACTAACTATATGGCAGAGAATTTCAATAAAGAACTCGGCTTTTACATTGAGATGACGATTTATATTGATATTGATATTGATATTGATTGATTGATATATAGCAAAATAGCTTTGGATTCTAAGAAAATCCTTGAAGGCAAGGGCGAGCAGACTCAATGTTTAAACCAGACACCGATTATGAGGGTTGAAATGTTGCTAATCAGGTTCCTGTGTAAACCAATTCTCAAATTGCTGCTGCATAAAAGAAATTACTTCAAGCAAAGTGGCGACATCCCTTTTTGTGCAACATTGTCTTCTATCAAGCCTTTTCCTCGTGTAATCGCCTCAATTTTGCAGGGATGTGGTAACAGCATATGCAAAGCACGTTCAAAATCTGGGAGACACGCTATTTCAGTTGCTATCAGAGGCTCTCGGTCTCAAAGAAGACCACCTCAAGTCTATGGAATGTACTGAAGGGTTAAGGGCGGTGTGCCACTACTATCCAGCCTGCCCAGAGCCAGAACTTACGCTGGGCACCACCAAGCATTCAGATCCTCTCTTCCTCACTGTTCTTCTGCAAAACCAGATCAGTGGCCTCCAAGTTCTGTATGAAGATCAATGGGTCGATGTTCGCCCCACTCCTGGAGCCCTGGTAATAAACATTGGAGACCTTTTACAGGTTTGTTCCTAAACTCAACTGCTATGTTTGGTTCTGATTTACCAACATCGAGGGAATGAAAATTTAGAGAAATCCATCTTTTTGCATTGATTTCCAACGAAAACAAGGGCGAGATTAATTACATCCACTAGTTTCAATTCTTTCTTGAATTTTGACACAGTTGATATCAAACGACCAACTTAAGAGCAACAAGCATAGGGTGCTTGCCAGCAGGGTTGGGCCACGGATTTCCGTGGCGTGCTTTTTCTCAGGACCTGTTCTTTCATCAAAGGTTTATGGCCCTATCGACGAGTTGATATCGGAAGGAAATCCCCCTGTCTACAGAGAAATCCAGTTAGATAAATATGCTGCCAAATTTGCGTCCACCGGACTTGAAGGTCGTGGTCTTGATTACTACAAGAAATGAAGCAGAAAGATAAAGGCACATCATGCCGTAGCCCTAGCGTGTTCCAAATAAAATCTTCACCCACCTCCTGTAATTTGCTTATATTGTACTACTATCCTTTGCAAGACTGAATATTGGATATCTATTGAATATTATGAGAATCACTTACCATTTTGATAAGTTGAAAAAAGCCTTGAAAGGTATACATTTGACTGTGCACCATTTTCTATTGGTGCAAAACATGCATGACTTAGATATATATACAATGTGACGTCCAACGTTAAGAAAGCCGAATTGTCGTACATGTGTATTTCTTGTCCACGACGCGAAGCGAAGAATGAAGAGTCGGTTGAATTATCAGCAGCTTGACTTTTACGGTCTTGAACTGTTTCGAGTTATAATGTTATGACTCTAGGTTGTAGTCCTAATTTCTTAGTAATTAAACAACTTTCATGGCCTTTGAATCTAACCTTAGTGTGGAGTCTTGTGAGCGCGATAAAGAGCTAAAGGCATTTGATGACACAAAAGCTGGTGTCAAAGGCCTAGTAGATGCTGGGGTGGCCAAAATCCCAAGGATATTCATCCGACCCAACGATGAGCTCGGGCATAAACATATTTTTTATGGCATCCAGAGTGGCGACAGAAGGGCATAAGACTAGCGAATCCGTAAGCGGATTTCATGAGCAAGACGCTGAGGTAAAGAAAGAATATTACTCTTGTGATCGGTCGAAAACGGTCACGGTTAGCACTAGCAATGATCTTTATATGTCGCCTAGTGCCGCTTGGAGGGACACATTAACCATTTCTCTGAAACTGCTCATCCTCTTGATCCATATGAGTCGCCAGCTGTTTGCAGGTACCTAAAATTTCAGTGTCATCTTAGCCCATATGATTCAAAGACAGTTAAACATATAAAATTATTTCGCTGAAATTCTCGGTTTATTAAGTATGGTACAAACTTTTAATTACAGTGTTTCTAAGATATTTTGCAAGTGTCACGCTATGCATGAAAATCAAGGCGGATTTTTTCTACTGGAAGTGTGGTTAGAGAACTAGGAAGCACCCTGTTTGAGCTATCAGCAGAGGCTCTTGGGCTCAAACCAAGACAACTTGAAGGCCTGGAATGTGCAAAAGGATGCGCATTTGTGTGCCACTACTATCCAGCATGCCCTCAGCCGGAACTGACTCTCAGAGCGAGCAAGCACGCCGATCCTTTGTTCCTTACTGTCCTTATGCAAGATAAAATTTCTGGCCTCCAGCCTCTTCGTGAAAATCAGCGGGTTGATGTTCCTCCCATTCGAGGTGGCTTTGTTGTGAATATTGGGAACTTTCTCCAGGTTTGTCTTGCTTCTTTACTGGTTCAAATCTATATGTACTGGTGACTAACATAAATTTACTCTGGTTCAACAACCATGAAGCAGATCTTGTCAAATGACAAGTATAAAAGTGCACAGCACAGGGTGGTTTCCAACCATGTCGGACCTTAAGAATTTCTGTGGCATGTTTCTTCACCGGCTCCATATCCTGTGTCGCAAAATGGTAATATCAAGGCAACGGCTTTTCCTTCTTTTTTGATCTCTCGTTTTCATATTCCGACGTAGGGTAATTAATGTAATTTTCAGCATAGCTTTTGTCTCTGTAATTACCAGCTATCTGAATTCCTCTCTTTTGACACAGTTGGTATCAAATGACAAATTTAAATGCAATAAGCACAGAGTGCTTGCTAACCGGATTGGACCAAGAATTTCCGTGCCATGCTTTCTCTACGGACCTGTTCCATCTTGCAAGCTATATGGCCCGATCAAGGAGTTGATATCAGAAGGAAATCCCAATCTGTGTAGAGAAATCCAACTAGACAAATATATAGCCAAATTCTTTTCTACTGGACTTGATGAATATCAAGGCCTTGATTACTACAGAGGCAAGAAAATACTACAGGGAGATTAATTTATGAGAATACGCAATCTTCTGAACTGCTGCTATTAGAAACTTTCAGAGTTGCATTAATTGAGATGGGATTTTCTGATGGTTAAACATGATTTCTACGATACATTATCCAGGGACTTGTATCATTTGTTATTATCCTGTGCAAGCCCAGTCAGTTATGCCTTCCATTAAAACTGATCAATACAAATGACACCCAATCTCCATTTGTTAGTCCTTGTGACTAGGGCAAGATCACTGTAGGGTCATTAGCAATTTGTATACATACGTCAATGATTCAAAACATAAACAAGAATCAAGTAGATCAAAGCTCTTTCACCGCATTATATTTGTGAAAACCTTTCACTTCAACCTCATGGACATAAGCAAACACGGATGTACTGTTTCTTTCAAGTCTTTGACTAAACTGAAAAGATAGCAGCGAGCAACGGCAGCTGCATTTGAATAACTATCATATATAAGCTGTATCTATAGTTATCAGTAGCACAATTGGTGTTTGAAAAGTATAGATATGCTTGAATACCTTTTCTTTGTGGTGCACAACTGCAGGACCGGACATACAAGGATGTCCGCTCCCTTTGCTCATAGTGACTGGGCAAAGAAAGCCGAATTGTTAGGCCTGTCTATATGAGTTTCTAGTGCTAAAAGCAAAGTAAGCAATTGAACTATCAGTAGCTTGACTTTTACAGGTGGTCAGAATTGAATTTGAACCTTTACCCTCCAATATTCTTTTAGGCATAATACTGATGAAAAGGGCAAACTTAGCTGCTTTGCGGGCTGGAGATAATTCTCAGGTTAAGGATTTGGTTCATCTGGAAAAATAGTGCGCCAAATTTCCACGGAAGGTCGAACACCCTATTCATCATGCTGCTCTCATTCTTCTTTCACGGGCAACAAATGATGTATACCAAAGGAATTGTTGTGATGAGCCTTGCAATGTGTTTTAATGTGAAATTTAGTAATTGGCATCAGCGGCTATAATCTGCATCCTCTACTT
>JAVXUO010002547.1:0-45819 GCA_033065855.1 Escallonia rubra
TCATATTCACGTCTCTTACGAAAACAACAAGAATTGGCACACAAAAAGAAAACATTTTTTTGCTTCTCGCTTTTGCTCTAGTTCTTTTTTAGTATTGAGGAATGATAATGGTAAAATATAAGAGCGCATCAACAATAAAGTTTTTCGAGCCTCAACCCATTATTAAAAGTAAAAGTAGCCTACAACAGTTTGCTCTATATAACCATCATTGTCGCTAAATGTTATTAGTGTCATTTTGCATGCATTCTTTTAACAATTGTTTTAGCATTACAATCGTTTTGCATACGTTATTTTAAGAATTGTTTTAGCGTTATAAAATAAAAGTTACTAGACATATTTAAAAGGAAATACTCATGTAGTAACCAATTCTTTTTTCCCAATTCAAGATAAATTCATGAGGAAGTTGTATCTCTAATAAAACAACATTATGAGTAAAGAGGGATAATTATAGCCAATTAAAGAAAGAAATTACACAAAAAAAAAAAAAAAATGGGCCCGGCCCGGCCAAGCCCGGCCCTAAATATTGGGCCTAGGGCCAGGGCTTGGACTGGGCCGAGCAGTTCTCCCAGGCGGCCGGGCCGGGCCCGGCCCGGTTGGCAGCCCCACAGGCCCGGCCCCGGCCCGGCCCCACAGCAGGCCCGATGGGCTTGGGCTGGGCCGGCCCAAGCCCGGCCCTTTGACATCTCTAGACAGAAGAGTAGGGAGCTGGTGGCCAAGCGATGCCGTCGCCGTTTGCTCACGGTGGACGACGCGACGTTGGGAAAGGTCGCCGGCGTGATGACGGCAACGGTGCGGATGCGGATCTGCAGTGCCATCTGCCGCGTGGCGCCGCTCGTTGTAGACGGCGACGTTCCCGCAGCGAGTCGCGGTGGTGATGGCGCTCATCGCAATGGTGGCGATGAAGCCTTTTAGTAATGTTGTACCAGGTACCGTGGTGCCTCTGCGAGTTTTGCGGTGGCGCTGGTGACCGTCTATGGCGGTCAATCGGCGAGGCGGTGCTAATCCGATAGCCATTGCTGACGGCAACGTCGGAGGCTCTCTCTTTTTTACCGAGTGATGGTCATGATTATGGGCAGATCTAACCACCATCGGAGGAGGAGGTTGCGGCGCTCCGGCATGGCAGCGACGGCGCGAAATTGCCGGCAATGGCCATGGATGGCGACGAACAGAGATGGTGCTCTTCCAGGGGCAGCGGTAGTGCAGATCGGGTGCTCACCGTTATTGGCTTATGCGTGGCGTCTGTGCCCTTGCCGGCGGCAGTGATGATGGCGCCTTTTGATTCCGGCGATTGTACCTTATTTGCGCTTGTGGTGGCACCAACTATGTCGGCTGGTGTGGCAGTCGCCTGGAGGCGTCGCCACTGCTGATCATGGTAGACGGTGCAATGAGGCCGCGGCGGTGCGGCACCGGTGTACAGCGGCGGCGATTTCTTTCTCTTTTTTTGTGGGTTATTGTTGCAATAGCTTGACGACGGTGGGGATATGTGGTGAAGAGTGACGCGCTGGCGCCGTGGAGGTGGTGGCGATGCCGATAGCGCCGGTATGGCGGCGCTGGCTCCGTTTGGCAGTGACGGCCTTGTCGTCTCTTCGATTCTTTTTTATTCTTTTTGGTTGTTGAGTTGTATTGTGCAGCTGCTCCGGCAGCTTAGCGGCGGTGGTCGGCGGTTTATGGTGCCCGCGATCCCGTTGGTGATGAGGGACTGTTTCTCCGTCGGCCATCTCGAGTCTTCTACAAAATCGGTGGCGATGGCGCGATGTCAAGGTGCTTGGCAGTGGTGCCATTGTCGTAGGTTGCCGTGGAATGGCTTCTCCATGGTTCTCTTTTCTTTGTTTGGCAGAAACTTGAATATGAAACCTGTGACGATAATTCAATCTGGAAATTTGTGGTGGCGGCGGTGGTTGTGTCAGTGGTTCCAACACGTTGTCGCCGGCAATTTGGGATAAATTGTTAAATTTTCTTGAGATCAACGGTTAGGCTGGCTGGTCACATGGATGGCGCCAATCTGTTGCTTCTAAAAATATGCTCCGCGTACATTGCGAAACCCTAGCCCGAACCAATAACCTGCAAGACAGAAAACGATTGACCGCCGGGGTGGGGTGGCGGAGAACTCTCCGATGCCTAAGTCAGAGCGCAGCTACATGATAATAACTCTGAAAAAGCATGAATTGTGTAATCTCCCTGATACCTGGAGGGGTAGACCCCTTTATATAGCTGTAGGAGGAGAGTCCTAGTAGGACTGGGCCGTTGACTAATCCAATCAGGATCGTGTTAGGATCCTCGAGGATCACGTCACAATCTTTAAAGACTCTTTTTAGAATCCTGATAAGATAATCATAAATCTCCCAGTTTGACTAGGATTCGCCGGGTGTTCCCCAATTATTGGAAGTTATATTTGAGCTATATCAGGTGTTATGAAAATGACTTTAATTTTCACTCTATTAAATTGAGTAAAATACCTTGAAAAGTATAGATATGCTTGAATACCTTTTCTGTGTGGTGTACAACTGCAGGACTGGACATACAACGCTGTCCACTCCCTTTTCTCATAGTGACTGGGCAAATTTGTGGATAACAGAGTTTTTTATAGCCTTTTAGAAGAAATGTAATATAGCTAAACTACATTAAGTATTTTGTCAGAAATTTAACCTTTTTTTTAATTTTGTATTACATATATGTATGTCGATGCGTATGCTACACATTTGAATTATTATGTATGTATATATATTTAAATGCAAAAAATATTAGTACATTGAAACTAACATAAAACAAAAGTTTAATTCCAGATTTTAAAATACAGACATATTGGTTTAAGAAAACAATTGTTAAACTAGAGCTTTTAAAAAAATTTAAATGCGCTCCTAAATATAATTTGAGTTCGTGGCAAGTAAATAATTCTATGTTAGTATTAGAGTTAATTAAATTACCCATATTTGTATGACAACATGTTCTTCATATCACTATTATCTTTGTATATTTCACTATTATCAGTGATAGGAACGTGAACCCGAATTTATATAGATTCCAATTTATATGAGTTCAAATTATTAACTTTTTTTTTAGTTTGAAAAGTCTCAAGTTTAATACGTAAGGAATTAAATGACTAAATTTTTTTTTCTTGAAATACTCCTTTAAGTTCGCTAATGTGTCCTTTAGTGACAAATGACTATGAATATAAAGAAAACTGGTAAATAATCTTTTGTTAAAAATACCCATTTTAAATTTATAAAGATTTAGGGTATTTTTGAATTTTAAAAAGATGAGGATAAACTACAATATTTTTGGCTAAATTTAAATAAGCTACTGCTAAAAGAGGTTAAAAGCTCACTTATGCATCTTTACTGACAAATATTGAATGAATATAACTAAAACCATATAAAAAGGATTCCAAGGGTTTAAATGCTAAACATTTTTTTAAAAAAAAAGCCCTTTTAATTTTTTATATTTTTATTTTAATAAATTGAGACGAAATTACACGTTCCGGGTAAATTTTAGCATTTAGTAGCTGAAGAGGTTATAAATTCACTAATGTATCTTTCAGTGACAAAAGAATTGAATTCAACCAAAGCGGGACTAGACTTAACCCATTCGTCTATATATGATTCTACGTCTCCGTTCAAGTTTTGAAGAAAACCTGTCAAAACCTTACCTTGACACCCACATCAAAATCAATAAAATGAACACGTTAATTTTCACTGCTTATTAGAGAACCGCTCCTAAGTTTAGGTATTATTATGCTCTTCATATATATATAATATTTTTTTAAGGTGGATCGGCTATTGCATCTACTAACTTTTGCATATGACTGTAAATTTAAACTTACCGGTATAGATACAAGTGAGAATATCTACAAGTTTGACTACGCCTTTTTTTTTCCAACTTTTATGATGAATATATGTGTTATTTTGTATTTGATAAAATATTGGGTTGTTATGGTTTTCTTAACTCTAATGACCTTATGCAATAGTTATTTTTTTCTTTTTATTTTGATGATACAAGCCTTATTATCCAATAAATGATCTGGGTTAGAAATTAATTTTGATTTTGAAGGTGAAAATTTTAGGTTTTCAAACATTATTATAATTATTTCGTTCATTACCATTATCTCATATCAACTTCACACATATATTTGGTAGTATACATTTCAAAACAACACACGCGCGCGCGCACACACTGATTTTATATGTGTGTAGGTGTGGTATTAATATATAAATCATTGTTAAAAATAATATAACTAATATATGTTAAATTACACGCACAACTAACGTAATAGCCTTATTATACTACAAAGATGAACAAGATCATGTTAGGTAAAAATAAAAGAGCATTTCAAAGTACACTATATACTTTTTAATTGAAAAGTAGAAAAAAGAAAGAAACATTAAGATTAATTGCAGTTTTAGACAAATTGTACCCAAAATTTGAAGCTTAAGTTAGAAAAAATTGAAAAAGGACTTCTCTGTATGTTAATGTTCAAATAAATGATAAATAAAAACTATAATAGACTAGATAATTACCAAAAGAAAATAAAATGCAGAGGCTACTTCGACCCCCAACAATCATCGCTACAAGAAATGATAATCACATGAATGATACTAAAAGTTCTAAGTGATGATATTTTGAACTTTAGTGGTGATGCTTGCTAGGCTTTTTGAGTTCATTTGATTATTGATTTTAAAGATACAACATTTAAACTCCTAACTCCTTTATTTTACAAAATTTTATATATATTTATTTATCATAACTTCTTTTTTACTGTATTATAAGAAATTGGACAACTCCAATATACACACTTGGCATTAATTGTCTCTATAATACCTTCTTTACTTTAATTACTGCAATGTTAAAGTTGTAGTATTTCGTAAGAATTAAATAATTCTGAAAAATGTTTGAAACTGATTACAATGTCAGTGTACCGTGAACAACATGATATAATATGAACTTTGCAACTTGTCCAACTTCTTTTGGTATTCGTGGTCTTTTACAGCCACAGAATGTTTCGGTTCGTCAGTTCCTCCAACTCCAGGTCTTCCAATTATCAAATGGTAACTGAAAATGTATTGGAGCATTGAGCAGATATTGGTACAGAAGTTTCTGCTGATGTGGTCACTACAGTTGGTTCTTCTCATAAATATCCTGCATGATTGTGGTCATCAACTAACCTTCAGTGCTATTTGGTAATAATGTCCGACATGGTGGGATATAATTTCCACACAACGACAAAGCAACTGACTTACTGCTATTCTTGAAGGAAGGGTGGAATTCAGGTGTTCATTTCTTTGTATTTACCTCACCTTTTGGACTTTCTGTTTTTCTAAGATTCCTATTAGATTTCACATCATTCAGTCATCCCTTTCTGACATTAAAAGATTAGAAAATTGACCAATTCTAAACTTATTGCATCATGATTGACAAAAAAATCTTATCTTCACTGATATATGAGATTTTGAGTCCCTGCAGTGGTCTTTACTTAACACTGGAGATATCTCTGCTCTTGCAGCGAGAGAATAGCCGCCTCCGGTGGCCAAGAAACCTTGGGTAAAGCCTCACTGGAATATGACCGAACAAAAGAGCTAAAAGCTTTTGATGAGACTAAAGCAGGTGTGAAAGGCCTTGTGGACGATCGGTTGGTGAAAATTCCAAAAATATTTGTGAGGCCAGCTGAGGAACTAGCCAAAGAGTTGAACTGCCGGCCGGCTGAAGTGCAGCCTCCGATCATCGATATTGGTGGCATCCAGGGACTTGATCGGCGTAAGGAGATTGTTAATGAAGTAAGGCTTGCGGCAGCCAAGTGGGGGTTTTTCCAGGTGGTGGAACATGGCATCCCTTTAACCGTGCTGGAGGAAATGATTGAGGGGGTACGCTTGTTTCACGAGCAAGATCTCGAGGCAAAAAAGGAGTTTTATTCGCGTGATAGCACCAGAACTGTAAGACTCAATACAAATTTTGATCTATTCAACTCAAGGACTGCTAACTGGAGGGACACATTGATCATTTCAGTTTCAGCCTCTGGAACTCTGAATCAAAATGAGTTTCCAGGTATATGAAGGTAACTATGTGTGCGCTTGAAATCTTCCCTACTGAACTCTTATGCAAATCAAAATAAAATTCTGCCCGCATTATCAAGTAGAGCATTTTAATTCAAGTTTGTGGAGCACTAATATCAATTAGTCATACCAAATTACAGTAATTATCACCTACCCACATTATCAAGTAGAAAAAAGTATCATAGCTTGCACGAACAGCCCTTGTATCCTCCATTTTTTTTGCGTGTCATAAGAATGTTCATATATTCATTATTCCTTGTCCGTTTTCTTGTCCAATTCATAGATTGCGTTTTGCTCCCTGTTTTAATTTTTTTGAAGTCACACGTGCATGGCCTAGTGAAAGTACTATTAAAAGATTGTTTTGATCATAATAATCCAGAATATGTAAAAGGAATTTTCTGCGTGTGCCCAATAGGTACAAAAACTGGATCATGAGTATAGCCTTTCTAGAGAAATTCTAATAGTTCTTAGTCATGGCTAAGATTTAAGAAACTCTCCAACTTACTTAGCATATGTTCATTTAGAGTCATTAATCAATTTGACTCGTGAATCAGTTCCAAAGTTAACTCTAAAATGAACGAACATAGAACTCTGGGACAATGAAAAACTGAATCTACTCAAGTATTGAGAGGTGTAGCAATGAATATTAAGATGATGATACTTTATTTTTCAATTTACGTGGGAAATGAAACAAAAGAATAGGAGGTTTGGGAATAGCTTAGCTTAAAGGGGCAGCAAAGGCCACAAGGCAGCTGCTTAGGAAGGCATTCTAGCAAAATGGGCAATTGCGCTACACACACAAAGCCTGATCCTGGTCCCTTGGACTGCTTCGATTGATTATTATTATTTTTTTACTTTTTCAAGCCTGACCTACTGAAAGCACGACAAATGGAGAGAAACGTGGATCAAAATAATACTTTCAAATCCTGATGGTGGCCACTTGTAGTGGGGGTTCCTTCTAATGAGTAAGTCCAATTCAAATTAGTACAGGTATGCTTCGACCTCTTCTTCTGTACAGCTTCACTTCTGGATCTTAGCTTTGCTGTAACTTAGTCAAAGCTCGCCTCACTTGTGTGCTTGCTCGGTTAGAGATTCTTCCAAGAACGACTTGCCATGACTTGAA
The DNA here is from genome assembly GCA_033065855.1 of Escallonia rubra. Classification (NCBI taxonomy): domain Eukaryota; kingdom Viridiplantae; phylum Streptophyta; class Magnoliopsida; order Escalloniales; family Escalloniaceae; genus Escallonia; species Escallonia rubra. Next base: position 7,168 of record JAVXUO010002547.1, read on the forward strand.
TGTTCAAGCACTCGGGTGGTTCTGTTTTTGAGTTTAAAATGCCATATCAACATTCAGTTGAATCATCTGGCCTTGAAAAGATTCGGGATATGTCATGCACACTCCTTCAGCTCATACGACTAAAATGGGCCACAAGGCACGTAGGATATGCGAAGTGTGTGATAAAAATACTTTGATCAAGCTGTTTTGCATATATTTCATCCAATGAAAGACTTCCTTTTTATGTTGTTCTAGGGCACGAGTACACACACACAATTGCACAAGCCTCTTGCTTTTGTTGATTCCTAATTAGGACTGTTTTTAAGCTTGATATATGCATGAAAAGAAAAAAGAAGAGATAGAGCATGTGAATTAATATTGCAAAATTTCTAGTACTACTAATACCAAGCTCCTGTACACATGCTTGATCAGTTTCTTGTACACATGCTTCATCCAAGAAAAGATTTCCCCTTCCTGTTGTGTTTAAGCATAAGTACTCTCGCAAACAAATGCACACGACCATCCTTCGAGTTTTCTTTCTCGAGCCTATAAAGGACAGGAAAGAGGGAGGACCAAATAGAGAAAATGAGATAGAACCTTGAGAAAAGAGGAGATACAGCCTGTTACTTTAAGAGAAGGCTAAAAGATAATTGTTGACAAAGGGTCCAAAATTGCATAAATGATTGTTTGCAAACAGATTGCATCTAAGATAAAAGTGATGATAAAGGTTCAACGAATGTAGGAAAGACAATGGTTCAACGAACTTAGAAATGATGAAGGTTCAAAGAACATAGAAATGACCAAAAGGTGAAGATGAGAAGTTAATTTGCCTCATCTGTTAAGGAAGGAAGAGATTTCAACTATGGAGAAATGGAAGAAGGAAAGGCACCAGGTAGAAGAAAAGGCAGGAAGGAAGCAAGGACACAGAGAGAGAGAGAGAGAGAGAGAGAGAGAGAGAGAAGATAGAAGCTAGAAGACAGGTGAAACAAAATAGATAATGTGGGTATTAAGTGCATGAACAATAAGATGTCCAGATCTATTAGAATATGATTACATTTTCAGATTATTTATAATATGAAATCCAAATTCTAAGTACTTCTGATTCAAGACATCATATGGTAGTTATGGTATGGTAGTTAAAAGGACTATGTTAGTCCAGATTCAATGTCACCTCAGAACTAACTATATGGCAGAGAATTTCAATAAAGAACTCGGCTTTTATATTGAGATGACGATTTATAATTATATTGATATTGATATTGATTGATTGATATATAGCAAAATAGCTTTGGATTCTAAGAAAATCCTTGAAGGCAAGGGCGAGCAGACTCAATGTTTAAACCAGACACCGATTATGAGGGTTGAAATGTTGCTAATCAGGTTCCTGTGTAAACCAATTCTCAAATTGCTGCTGCATAAAAGAAATTACTTCAAGCAAAGTGGCGACATCCCTTTTTGTGCAACATTGTCTTCTATCAAGCCTTTTCCTCGTGTAATCGCCTCAATTTTGCAGGGATGTGGTAACAGCATATGCAAAGCACGTTCAAAATCTGGGAGACACGCTATTTCAGTTGCTATCAGAGGCTCTCGGTCTCAAAGAAGACCACCTCAAGTCTATGGAATGTACTGAAGGGTTAAGGGCGGTGTGCCACTACTATCCAGCCTGCCCAGAGCCAGAACTTACGCTGGGCACCACCAAGCATTCAGATCCTCTCTTCCTCACTGTTCTTCTGCAAAACCAGATCAGTGGCCTCCAAGTTCTGTATGAAGATCAATGGGTCGATGTTCGCCCCACTCCTGGAGCCCTGGTAATAAACATTGGAGACCTTTTACAGGTTTGTTCCTAAACTCAACTGCTATGTTTGGTTCTGATTTACCAACATCGAGGGAATGAAAATTTAGAGAAATCCATCTTTTTGCATTGATTTCCAACGAAAACAAGGGCGAGATTAATTACATCCACTAGTTTCAATTCTTTCTTGAATTTTGACACAGTTGATAACAAACGACCAACTTAAGAGCAACAAGCATAGGGTGCTTGCCAGCAGGGTTGGGCCACGGATTTCCGTGGCGTGCTTTTTCTCAGGACCTGTTCTTTCATCAAAGGTTTATGGCCCTATCGACGAGTTGATATCGGAAGGAAATCCCCCTGTCTACAGAGAAATCCAGTTAGATAAATATGCTGCCAAATTTGCGTCCACTGGACTTGAAGGTCGTGGTCTTGATTACTACAAGAAATGAAGCAGAAAGATAAAGGCACTTCATGCCGTAGCCCTAGTGTGTTCCAAATAAAATCTTCACCCACCTCCTGTAATTTGCTTATATTGTACTACTATCCTTTGCAAGACTGAATATTGGATATCTATTGAATATTATGAGAATCACTTACCATTTTGATAAGTTGAAAAAAGCCTTGAAAGGTATACATTTGACTGTGCACCATTTTCTATTGGTGCAAAACATGCATGACTTAGATATATATACAATGTGACGTCCAACGTTAAGAAAGCCGAATTGTCGTACATGTGTATTCTTGTCCACGACGCGAAGCGAAGAATGAAGGGTCGGTTGAATTATCAGCAGCTTGACTTTTACGGTCTTGAACTGTTTCGAGTTATAATGTTATGACTCTAGGTTGTAGTCCTAATTTCTTAGTAATTAAACAACTTTCATGGCCTTTGAATCTAACCTTAGTGTGTGGAGTCTTGTGAGCGCGATAAAGAGCTAAAGGCATTTGATGACACAAAAGCTGGTGTCAAAGGCCTAGTAGATGCTGGGGTGGCCAAAATCCCAAGGATATTCATCCGACCCAACGATGAGCTCGGGCATAAGCATATTTTTTATGGCATCCAGAGTGGCGACGGAAGGGCATAAGACTAGCGAATCCGTAAGCGGATTTCATGAGCAAGACGCTGAGGTAAAGAAAGAATATTACTCTTGTGATCGGTCGAAAACGGTCACGGTTAGCACTAGCAATGATCTTTATATGTCGCCTAGTGCCGCTTGGAGGGACACATTAACCATTTCTCTGAAACTGCTCATCCTCTTGATCCATATGAGTCGCCAGCTGTTTGCAGGTACCTAAAATTTCAGTGTCATCTTAGCCCATATGATTCAAAGACAGTTAAACATATAAAATTATTTCGCTGAAATTATCGGTTTATTAAGTATGGTACAAACTTTTAATTACAGTGTTTCTAAGATATTTTGCAAGTGTCACGCTATGCATGAAAATCAAGGCGGATTTTTTCTACTGGAAGTGTGGTTAGAGAACTAGGAAGCACCCTGTTTGAGCTATCAGCAGAGGCTCTTGGGCTCAAACCAAGACAACTTGAAGGCCTGGAATGTGCAAAAGGATGCGCATTTGTGTGCCACTACTATCCAGCATGCCCTCAGCCGGAACTGACTCTCAGAGCGAGCAAGCACGCCGATCGTTTGTTCCTTACTGTCCTTATGCAAGATAAAATTTCTGGCCTCCAGGCTCTTCGTGAAAATCAGCGGGTTGATGTTCCTCCCATTCGAGGTGGCTTTGTTGTGAATATTGGGAACTTTCTCCAGGTTTGTCTTGCTTCTTTACTGGTTCAAATCTATATGTACTGGTGACTAACATAAATTTACTCTGGTTCAACAACCATGAAGCAGATCTTGTCAAATGACAAGTATAAAAGTGCACAGCACAGGGTGCTTTCCAACCATGTCGGACCTTAAGAATTTCTGTGGCATGTTTCTTCACCGGCTCCATATCCTGTGTCGCAAAATGGTAATATCAAGGTAACGGCTTTTCCTTCTTTTTTGATCTCTCGTTTTCATATTCCGACGTAGGGTAATTAATGTAATTTTCAGCATAGCTTTTGTCTCTGTAATTACCAGCTATCTGAATTCCTCTCTTTTGACACAGTTGGTATCAAATGACAAATTTAAAAGCAATAAGCACAGAGTGCTTGCTAACCGGATTGGACCAAGAATTTCCGTGCCATGCTTTCTCTACGGACCTGTTCCATCTTGCAAGCTATATGGCCCGATCAAGGAGTTGATATCAGAAGGAAATCCCAATCTGTGTAGAGAAATCCAACTAGACAAATATATAGCCAAATTCTTTTCTACTGGACTTGATGAATATCAAGGCCTTGATTACTACAGAGGCAAGAAAATACTACAGGGAGATTAATTTATGAGAATACGCAATCTTCTGAACTGCTGCTATTAGAAACTTTCAGAGTTGCATTATTTGAGATGGGATTTCCTGATGGTTAAACATGATTTCAACGATACATTATCCAGGGACTTGTATCATTTGTTATTATCCTGTGCAAGCCCAGTCAGTTATGCCTTCCATTAAAACTGATCAATACAAATGACACCCAATCTCCATTTGTTAGTCCTTGTGACTAGGGCAAGATCACTGTGTGGTCATTACCAATTTGTATACATACGTCAATGATTCTAAACATAAACAAGAATCAAGTAGATATAAGCTCTTTCGCCGCATTATATTTGTGAAAACCTTTCACTTCAACCTCATGGACATAAGCAAACACGGATTTACTGTTTCTTGCAAGTCTTTGACTAAAGTGAAAAGATAACAGGGAGCAACTGCAGCTGCATTTGAATACCTATCATATATAAGCCGTATCTATAGTTATCAGTAGCACAATTGGTGTTATTAAAATGACTTTTCACTCTAATAAATTGACTAAAATACCTTGAAAAGTGTAGATATGTTTGAAAACCTTTTCTGTGTGGTGCACAACTGCAGGACTGGATATACTAGGATATCCGCTCCCTTTGCTCATAGTGACTGGGCAAAGAAAGCCGAATTGTTAGGCCTGTCTATATGAGTTTCTAGTGCTAAAAGCAAAGTAAGCAATTGAACTATCAGTAGCTTGACTTTTACAGGTGGTCAGAATTGAATTTGAACCTTTACCCTCCAATATTCTTTTAGGCATAATACTGATGAAAAGGGCAAACTTAGCTGCTTTGCGGGCTGGAGATAATTCTCAGGTTAAGGATTTGGTTCATCTGGAAAAATAGTGCGCCAAATTTCCACGGAAGGTCGAACACCCTATTCATCATGCTGCTCTCATTCTTCTTTCACGGGCAACAAATGATGTATACCAAAGGAATTGTTGTGATGAGCCTTGCAATGTGTTTTAATGTGAAATTTAGTAATTGGCATCAGCGGCTATAATCTGCATCCTCTACTTGCTTTCTTACTGAGACAACCTATAATTTTATTTGAACTTTGCAACTTGTCCAACTTCTTTTGGTGTTTGTGGTCTTTTACAGTCACAGAATGTTTCGGTTCATCAGTTCCTCCAACTCCAGGTCATGCAATTATCAAATGGTAACTGAAAATGTATTGGAGCATTGAGCAGATATTGGTACAAAAGTTTCTACTGATGTGGTCACTACAGCTGGTTCTTCTAAAAAATATCCTGCATGATTGTGGTCCTCAACTAACCTTCAGTGCTATTTGGTAATATTGTCCGACACTCCGACATGATGGGATATAATTTCCACACAACGACAAAGCAACTGACTTACTGCTGCTATTCTAGAAGGAGGGGTGGAATTCAGGTGTTCTTCTCTCTGTATTTACCTCACCTTTTGGACTTTCGGTTTTTCTAAGATACCTATTAGATTTGACATCATTCAATTATCTCTTTCTGACATTTAAAAGATTAGAAAATTGACCAATTCTAAACTTATTGCATCATGATTGACAAAATGTTCTTATCTTCACTGATATATGAGATTTGAAGTCCCTGCAGTGGTCTTTACTTAACACTGGTGATTTCTCTTCTCTTGCACCGAGAGAATGGCTGTCTCAGGTGTCCAAGAAACCATGGTTAAAGCCACCCTGGAATATGACCGAACAAAAGAGCTAAAAGCTTTTGATGAGACTAAAGCAGGTGTGAAAGGCCTTGTAGACGATGGGTTGGTGAAAATTCCAAAAATATTTGTGAGGCCAGCTGAGGAACTAGCCAAAGAGTTGAACTGCCGGCCGGCTGAAGTGCAGCCTCCGATCATCGATATTGGTGGCATCCAGGGACTTGATAGGCGTAAGGAGATTGTTAATGAAGTAAAGATTGCGGCAGCCAAGTGGGGGTTTTTCCAGGTGGTGGAACATGGCATCCCTTTAACCGTGCTGGAGGAAATGATTGAGGGGGTACGCTTGTTTCACGAGCAAGATCTCGAGGCAAAAAAGGAGTTTTATTCGCGTGATAGCACCAGAAGTGTAAGACTCAATACAAACTCTGATCTATTCAACTCAAGGACTGCTAACTGGAGGGACACGTTGCTCATTTGGGTTTCAGCCTCTGGAACTCTGGATCCAAATGAGTTTCCAGCCATATGCAGGTAACTATCTGTCTGGATGTATAATTCCCTATAATTGTGGCTCACAACCTAGTGAAATATTTTGCAAATGAAAATAAAAATCTTTTCAGGAAGAAGAGGGAGGTTTGGTGGAGTGGGGTGGGGGGATTAATCCTGAAATTGGTGCTCCTTTAAGTCTCTAACCATTGAAGGGCTCAGCTCCCAATCTAAGTAATTGTTTATCTGCACTAAGCCTGTAAAAAAGGATTTAAATTTGCTTTATCACTTGTAAAAATATCAAAAGATAAGTATGTATTAGCAAGATCACATTTAGAAAAGTTGCATCTTGAGAGATAACGACTCAGTCTTTGCACAGTAGATTAGTGAGGAAGTACTTGGCCACTATATCCGCAATGTCAGTTGATCATCGCAGATTTCAGACTACGCACTATGAGTTTTTTAGTAATCTATGTGCCAAAATATCCCGTGGATTCTAGGAAAATCCTAGAAGGAGAGGGCGACCGGACTCAGTGTTTAAACCAGATACCAGCTTTGGGGGTTGAAATGTTGCTACTTAGGTTCCCGAGCACACCAGTTCTCAAATTTCTTTTGCAGAAAACAAATTACTTCAAGCAAAGTCGCGACATGCCTTCTGTGGAGCACTGTTGTTTTCTATCAAGCCTTTTCATCTCGTGTCATCTCCCAAAATTTGCAGGGATGTTGTTACAGCCTATGCAAAGCACGTTCAAAATCTGGGAAACACGTTATTCCAGTTGCTATCCGAGGCTCTTGGTCTCAGAGAAAACCACCTAAAGTCTATGGAATGTACTGAAGGGTTGAAGATGGCGTGCCACTACTATCCAGCCTGCCCAGAGCCAGAACTTACTCTGGGCACTACAAAGCATTCAGATCCTGGCTTCGTCACTGTTCTTTTGCAAAACCAAATCAGTGGCCTCCAAATTCTGTATGAAGATCAATGGGTCGATGTTCGCCCCACTCCTGGAGCCTTGGTAATAAACATTGGAGACCTTTTACAGGTTTTTTCCTGAACTCAACTGCTATGTGTGGTTCTGATTTATCAACATCAAGGGAATGAAAATTTAGAGAATTCCATTTGTTGGCTTGATTTCCAATGAAAACAAGGGCAAAAATAATCACACAGACTACTTGTATTCTTTCTTGAATTTTGACACAGTTGATATCAAATGACCAACTCAAGAGCAACAAGCATAGGGTGCTTGCTAACCGGGTGGGGCCAAGAATTTCCGTGGCGTGCTTTTTCTCAGGACCTGCTCTTTCATCAAAGGTTTATGGCCCTATCGTCGAGTTGATATCAGAAGGAAATCCCCCAGTCTACAGAGAAGTCCAGTTAGACAAGTATATTACCAAATTTGTGACCACTGGACTTGATGAAGATCTTGGTCTTGATTGCTACAAGAAATGAAACAGAAAGACTAGGGCACTTCTTGCTGAAATCTAATGTGTTCCAAATAAAACCTTCATTCCCTCCTCGTGTAATTTGTTTATAGGGTACTACTATCCTTGGCAAGACTAAATGTTGGATATCTGATGAGCATTATGAGAATGACATACCATTTTGATAAGTTGAACAAAGTCTTGGAAAGTATACATTTTAGTGTGCAGCATTTCTTGTGGCGCAAAACATGCATGACTTGGCATACAATATGCCGTCCACGGCGCAAAGCAAAGAACGAAAAGTCTGTTGAATTATCAGCAGCTTGACTTTAACTGTAATGAAATATTTCAGGTAATGCTTATAAGTCTAGGTTGTGGTCCTATTTTTTCAGTAATTAAACAACATTCATGGCCCTCTGAATCTAGATATAGTGTTGAGTCTTATGTGCGCGATAAAGAGCTAAAGGCATTAGATGAAACAAAAGCTGGTGTCAAAGGCCTAGTAGATGCTGGGGGGGCCAAATTCCCCAGGATATTCATCCGACCCCCTGATGAGCTCTGTGCAGACCTTAATCACAATAAAAATCGATGTCAACTGCCGATCATAGACCTTGATGTCATGCAAAGTGGTGACAGGCGTAAGCATACTGTTGATGCACTTCGCGATGCTTCCAAAAAATGGGGGTTTTTCCAAGTGGTGAATCACTGAACACTTTTAGACTTCATGGACAAGCCTAGCGAATCCGTACACGAATTTCAGGAGCAAGACGCTGAGGTAAAGAAAGACTGAAAGAGTATTACTCTCGTGATCGCACGAAAACAGTCACGTCAAGCACTAGCAATGATCTGTATATGTCGCCTAGCTAGCGTTGCTTGGAGGGACACATTGACCATAACTGCTCATCCTCTTGATCCATATGAGTTGCCAGCTATTTGCAGGTACCTAAAACAGATGCAATTCTAAGTTTATTTAGCATGGCAGAAACTTTAATAAAGTTGGCTAAAAATTGTTTATAAGATTTTTTTCAAGTGTCACTACCCAAATCTAAGCGGATTTTTGCTACTAGAAGTGTGGTTTAGAGAAGATTGTACCCAAACCTCTTCGTTTCTTTTCAAATTTTGTGCGCTAACAAAACCATCTATTGGATATTGTATAGAAGGACAATGCCTGACTACATACAGGCATACAGCATGTTAGAGAACTGGGAAGTACCCTGTTTGAGCTATTATTGGAGGCTCTTGGGCTCAAACCAAGACACCTTGAAGGCATGGAATGTGCAAAAGAATGCGCATTTGTGTGACCACTACTATCCAGCATGCCCTCGGCCGGAACTGACTCTCGGAGTGAGGAAGCACGCCGATCCTTTGTTCCTTACTGTCCTCATGCAAGATGAAATTGGTGGCCTCCAGGTTCTTCATGAAAATCAACCGGTTGATGTTCCTCCCATTCGAGGTGGCTTCGTTGTGAACATTAGGAACTTCCTCCAGGTTTGTCTTGCTTCTTTACTGGTTCATATCTATATGTACTGGTGACTAACATAAATTTACTCTGGTTCAACAACCACCAAGCAGATCTTATCAAATGACAATTATAAAAGTGCACAGCACAGGGTGCTTTCCAACCATGTTGAACCTTAAAAATTTCTGTGGCATGTTTCTTCACGGGCTCCATATCCTGTGTCAGAAAATGGTAATATGGAGGAAACGGCTTTTCCTTCTTTTTTGATCTCTCGTTTTCATATTCCGACGTAGGGTAATTAATGTAACTAGCCCAGAATCCCGTGCCAAGCACGGGACAGTTTATTAACAATAATTTATCTTAGTAGTCTTGAAATACATAATAAAATATATTGCACAATTTTATTATTTTATTATGGTTATTTCATCAAAGATAGTTACTTTAATTTTTGTCTTGAACTCTCTTGTAATAAAATAAATTAATCCTTATGGTGAAATATCATTAAGCAATGTCCTTGTGCATATTTCTTAATTCTGATTTGGTAATTATGTAGATGAACAAAAATTAAAAGTTCACTTAATAAACAAAAAAGTAAAAGTAAATTCTCTACTGATAAATATATGCGGAGAACATATTGAGATCAATTTGCTATTGCTCAAGACATTTTTATTATTTTCTAAGAACTTTTTAAAAATAATTTGTACCTTGAATGCGTTACCCATAACGTTAATTACATATTAGTTTAATTTTGATAGAGAAGAATTTGGTCCATATATTTGTTTATAGCATAAACTAATTAAGTAAGGATGATGTGCAACTTTCAAAAGCAAATGTAATCTACCAACAAAGTATACAGAGAATATAGTAATCACTGCATGAGGTAATTATATAAATTTTAACTAACATGACTACATAGGATAGCTCAAAAACCTCGTAGTAAGGAAATTGTTGAATAAAATTTAACCAAGATTTCACAAAGCATACAATAAGCATGCTTACTAAGTAAGATTTCTCTTCAGAGATAATAAGGTTTTTAATCTAAATTTTAATTTACATTCATCACAACATAACTCATATCTTTTTAGATTTTATATTTAATTCTATTCAAAAGTATAAAAGTTAACATAAAATCATAAATGGTATTATGCTAATATAGAATTTAGAATGCTTAAGAGTTTAATTACTCACAATAAAAGTACCATAGAAAAAAATTGGTTCAAAACTTTTCCAACATAAAATTAGTTGAATTTAAGAAATGCTCACATAATTAATGTTTTAAATTTACACTATTTATTTAATTTATCTTGTATAGAATCTGCATATTATGGTAAATATGCATTTAACCATTGTGACAAAATATGATAGCGCAAAACCTTAGAGTAAGGAAATTATTGACCAAAACTTTTAACCAACATATTTAGTTATATTCATATTTGAATTTACGGGAAACTTAGATATCAATTTTAAATAGTACCTATTTTTTCTTATTAAATATTTAAAGTAATTTTTGTTTTGCAGGTTAATATTTCATGCTAGAGAGCTTTCGATATATAATATTTAAATAAAGTCATAATAGTTTACTATATTGGTTAGAACATTTTGAATGTTTTCGAATTGTTTTTTGGAATTGTATAAGGTTTATTATTTAAATGCTTACTATATTTGCCGATTTAATTAACTGCAAAATTAAGAATCCGTTCAAAGTAATGTTTGGAGATCTTTCGTAACATTAATATGTTTAAGCTTAGTTTTTATAACTCTTATTATATTAGAAACACAATACAAAGACGTGCCATGAGCTATAATTGCATTTCTCGCCTCATTTATTAGATATTATAATTTGGGATCCTGAATCTAGTTCGAGTAAATTAATAAAATATTTTTAAAAGTTACAAAAAGTGTATCAATGCATACCACATTCAAGAAACAAAAAGAGATTATCTTATACTTTTACTAAAACTATAATTGTTAGTAAGAATTTTTTAATACTTCATTTGTAAAAGTTTCAAGTAACTTGTTAAGACTATATTTATTAAGCTCTTTTAGTGGTTCAACATGTAACATCTCAAAATCAAGTCTCTTAACTTCAAAAGTTAGGTTAAGAGTTCTTAATCTTTGGAATCGTAAATGTCAAGGTTCGATCTTATCTTTTTCATGAATCATTGCTTCAAAAAAATTACCAATTTATTAAGATACAAACATGATATCCAGTAGAATATTTTTTCGTCTCATACACTTCTAAAATTACAGTCTTGATTAAATGGTCATACAATTGTTGCAAAATATTTGCTAGGTATATATGTTTGCTTTAGTTCCTCTGAACTGTAAGTTTAAAGAATAATAAGTAGATTGTGTTACAATGTCATGGCTAGATTTTTGCGTTCTTTAAGTTTTTTTTTTTTACATCATCAGGCAGTTCTGTAACACAATTTACTCATTTTTGTTTCAACTTACAGTTCAAAGGAACCAAATCAAATATGTATGCGTATGCAAATATTACACAAGAATTGCATAACAATCTAATCAAGGTTTTAATAGTCAAAATTAGAGCCTAATACATAAATATGTCTGTAGCATAGAGTTTAAATGTTTTACAATTGATATTTATAAGGTTTACAAATATCGCGACAATTATACCACGAATTTTTCAACAATAAATAGTAGTAAAGAGTTTGATTTGTTTTCTAAATTCTTAAATATGGGATATAATCAGTTTGGTGGTCGCGAGGTCTTATTTAAAAATACTTACTTATAATTCGTTTATTAAATCTATATATCACATTATTAAAGATGACTATCTTATGTGTGTGTGTGTGTTATATATAGAACATTTGACTTAATTAGAACATGTTTTCCCCTCTTCCAGATCTAATATGTTATTTTCATCTTTTTTTTATATATGAATTTTTATATTCACATTAAAGAGTAATTTTAAAAATACAATAGTTAAAATTAAGTCATAATAAGTTAGTGTATGGATTAAGTTGAGTTCTAACATATTTAGAATTAAATTTTAAATTATACAACCCTTATTATTCTTGCAAAATTAGTCAAATTTAAATTGAAAGGCACCTATCAAAATTATGTTTAGATCATTTTTTTCCCAAGTCTCGTAAGTTGTTTAATCTTAATTGTAACATTATTTTTTTTTCTAAATCAAAAGTATTATTTTTGTTTTTTTACATTTATATTAGAGAGTAGTTTTAAAGCTACAATTGTCAATGTTAAGTCCTAATAAGTTAATATAATGATAAGATTAAGTTTTAGAATAAATAGAATTAGTTTTGAATTTTAAGGACATAGTTGTTAGAAAGAAGCCTTAATAGATTAGGTAGAATTTTAGAATGATTGATCATGTTTTTTATTCTAAATACCATAAGTCATTTTTTGAGTCTATGAATTTTAATTTTCATATTAGAAAATACTTTTAAGGACATAATTGTCAAAATTAAGTCTTAATAGATTAGTATATTGATTAGAAAACACTTTTAAAGACATAATTGTCAAAATTAAGTTTTAATCTTAATTGTAACATTATTTTTTTTCTAAATCAAAAGTATTATTTTTGTTTTTTTACAAATATGAATTTTTATATTTATATTAGAGAGTAGTTTTAAAGCTACAATTGTCAATGTTAAGTCCTAATAAGTTAATATAATGATAAGATTAAGTTTTAGAATAAATAGAATTAGTTTTAAGGACATAGTTGTTAGAAAGAAGCCTTAATAGATTAGGTAGAATTTTAGAATGATTGATCATGTTTTTTATTCTAAATCTCATAAGTCATTTTTTGGGTCTATGAATTTTAATTTTCATATTAGAAAACACTTAAGGACATATGCAATCATCTGAACTTCTGCTATTAGAAACTTTCAGAGTTGCATTATTTGGGATGGGATTTTCTTATGGTCAAACATGATTTCAAAGTTACATTATCTTGGGACTTGTATCATTTGTTATTATCCTGTGCAAGCCCAGTCAATTATGGCTTCCATTAAAACTGATCAATATAAATGACACCCAATCTCCATTTGTTAGTCCTTGTGAGTAGGGCAAGAACTGTAGGCTCATTACCAAATTTGTATACATACGTCAATGATTCAAAACATGAACAAGAATCAAGTAGATCAAAGCTCTTTCACCACCTTATATTTGTGACAACCTTTCACTTCAACCTCATGGACTTAAACAAACCCGGATTTACTGTTTCTTGCAAGTCTTTGACTAAAGTGAAAAGATAACAGCGAGCAACTGCAGCTGCATTTGAATACCTATCATTTAAAAGCCGTATCTATAGTTATCAGTAGCACAATGGGTGTTATGAAAATGACTTTAATTTTCACTCTATTAAATTGAGTAAAATACCTTGAAAAGTATAGATATGCTTGAATACCTTTTCTGTGTGGTGCACAACTGCAGGACTGGACATACAACGATGTCCACTCCCTTTTCTCATAGTGACTGGGCAAAGAAAGCCGAATTGTTAGGCCTGTCTATATGAGTTTCTAGTGCTAAAAGCAAAGTAAAGCAAGGGAACTATCAGTAGCTTGACTTTTACAGGTGCTCAGAATTGAATATTGGATATCTGTTGAATATTATGATTTATGAGAATGACTTGCCATTTTGTTAAGTTGAACAAAGCCTTGAAAGGTATACATTTGACTGTGCACCATTTTCTTGTGGTGCAAAACAGGCATGACTTGACATACAACGTGACGTCCAATGTTAAGAAAGCCGAATTGTTGTACATGTGTATGAGTATTTCTTGTCCACGACGCAAGAAAGTCAGTTCAATTATCAGCAGCTTGACTTTTACGGTATAGAAATGTTTCAAACTTATAATGCTTATAAGTCTAGGTTGTAGTCCTATTCTTTCAGTAATTAAACAACTTTCATGGCCTCTGATTCTAAACTTAGTGTGGAGTCTTATGAGCGTGATAAAGAGCTAAAGGCGTTTGATGACACAAAAGCTGGTGTCAAAGGCCTAGTAGATGCTGGGGTGGCCAAAATCCCAAGGATATTCATCCGACCCGCCGATGAGCTCGGTGCAGACCTTAATCACCAGAAAAATCAATCTCAACTTCCTATCATAGATCTTAATGGCATCCAGACTGCGGACGGGCGTAAGCATATTGTTGATACGCTTCGCAATGCTTCCGAGAAATGGGGGTTTTTCCAAGTGGTGAATCACGGAGTACCTTTAGACTTGATGGACAAGACTAGCGAATCCGTAAACGAATTTCATGAGCAAGACGCTGAGGTAAAGAAAGAATATTACTCTCGTGATCGGTCGAAATCGATCACATTTAGCACTAGCAATGATCTCTATACGTCGACTAGTGCCGCTTGGAGGGACACATTGACCATTTCTCTGAAAACTGCTCATCCTCTTGATCCATATGAGTTGCCAGCTATTTGCAGGTACCCAAAATTTCAGTGTCATCTGAGCCCATATGATTCAAAGACAGTTAAACATAAACAATTATTTTGCTGAAATTATTGGTTCATTAAGTATGGTAAAAAATATTATTACAGTGTTGATAAGATATTTTGCAATTATCACTACGGAAATCAAGGCGGATTTTTGCTACTAGAAGTGTGGTTAGAGAAGATTGCATCCAAACCTCTTCCTTTCTTTTCAAGTTTTCTGTGCCAACAAAACCATCTATTGAAAATTCTATAGAGGGACAATGCTTGACTACATAGAGCATGTTCGAGAACTGGGAAGTACCCTGTTTGAGCTATTATCAGAGGCTCTTGGGCTCAAACCAAGACACCTTGAAGGCATGGAATGTGCAAAAGGATGCGCATTTGTGTGCCACTACTATCCAGCATGTCCTCAGCCGGAACTGACTCTCGGAGCGAGAAAGCACGCTGATCCTTCGTTCCTTACTGTCCTCATGCAAGATGAAATTGGTGGCCTCCAGGTTCTTCATGAAAATCAATGGGTTGATGTTCCTCCCATTCGAGGTGGCTTTGTTGTGAACATTGGGAACTTCCTCCAGGTTTGTCTGGTTTCTTTACTGGTTCATATTGATATGTACTGGTGACGAACATGAACTTACTCTGCTTCAACCACCATGATGCAGGTCTTATCAAATGACAAGTACAAAAGTGCACAGCACAGAGTGCTTTCCAACCATGTCGGACCAAGAATTTCTGTGGCATGTTTCTTCACTGGTTCCATTAACAGACCCGAAAGGCGCTATGGACCTATAAAAGAACTCACATCAGAAGAAAACCCCCCTTTGTATAGGGAATTCCAGTTGAGCGAGTATATCGCCAGCATTACGTCCAAGGGGCTCACCAAGTCTGGCAAGGACTACTTCAAGCTATGAAATGAAACTAGTAATATTGGGTGCATGAGATTCCAAATACCGCGCCCAGAACTTAATATAGTTGGTCCTGCCTTGTTTTAATAGTTATTGGCCCTGGGATCATTGGTCCCGACGATCAAGAACCGTTTGGTCAATTATAAAATCATCTCCTGCCTCTCTCAATCCCTCTTCCTAACTAACCCATCAGCCTTCTTTGATACAACGGTACTAGATGGTCGGGATCAATGGTCCGGAACTATGCATGTTTTCTTGAATTTTTTATACTTGGTAGCTGATAATGCGTACTAGGCATGTGTATATACGGATGAATAAAATTTTTGAAGCTCCTACTTTGTGACAAGCTAGGAAATCACCGATAAATGATTTATTTTCTTTTGTTTTGGTTTTTTACTAGACTTCTACATGATTTAGAATTTTATTTTAGCTTTTTCATCACCATTTTGTTCTCACTTTTTTTGCTTGGTAAAATTGTCTTGGTGAAACCATCCAATTATACACTTCAATACATGGAAGGTAGAAAAGCAGCAATTTTGATGACTTCAAATTTGTGTGCACAAGCCCTGGTTTAAAAGGGCTTTTCAACACATTTTGTTGACAACCAGACTCTGTTCCTTTGTTTGGTCTACGATACATTTTACTTCAATACAAATTGTCCAGTAAGCTTGGGCCTGGCAGATAAGAAAGGAGCATTACAGAAGGTCTAGAGCAAGCATTTTTAACCCTTCCTTTCTATTCTTATGCATGCAAAATGAAAGGTTTGGCCTCCAGGTTCTTCATGAAAATCAATGGGTTTATGTACCTCCCATTCGAGGTGGCTTCGTTGTGAATATTGGGAACTTCCTCCAGGTTTGTCTCACTTAAAAAAGCCCTATTCGCTAGGTGTTCTAAGGATTGTTCTAAGTTCTGTTGCAGCTGTTGTGCCGGAAGCCCACGCTATAGTGACAATTTTGCCAACATTTAATAGCTGCACCAAATTTGGCAAGTCGCCGCTATAAGAAATATAGAGAGGCCTTTTTTATACTAAAAGTGAGTTCGCAGCAAAATTTATTTCATGGGATTCTAAATATCATGCCCTAGTAATATTATGTGCATGATATTCTAAACATCGTTCCCTGAACTTGATATATTTGGTTTCATTTGTTTTTAAAAATATTGTGCGGCGTAGAACCCATTGTCCTGACATCTAGAGTTGTCGGATATATATCTTGAAACTATTCCCGGTCTCTCTTAGCCCCACCTTCTATCTCATCAACCTTTGTGATCAAATGATCCTAAATGTTTAGAACCAATGGTCGAAACTATGAAATATTTATTCGAGCTATTTACCCTCGGTAGTTGATAATGTGAATGTACGTACCAACTAATAAAACATTTGAAGCCCTTGCTTTTTGACCAGCCGGGACACAAAAAAAATATATTATTTTTTTCCTTTTATGGAAGAAAGATGTTTCAGTTTTGGTACAAAATTATTCGCAGCACCACATTGACGCTACAATAAAAGATTTGGGTGTCATTGCTAAATGAAGATTCACAGGGTTCTATGGCAATTCAACGGTATTAAAAAGATAGGAATCTTGGAATCTACTACGTTTTCTCAGTAATTACCATGGTTATGCATGACAATGGCATTTAGTGTAGAGATAGGAGGGAGAGAGAGACAACTGTGGTCTCAAATTTCCAAGACATTTTCTCATCTTCACGACCATTGGATCAAGCTGTACAGGACGTTCTTGACATTGTTTGGCCAAAATTTCTTCTGAAATGCACGATTTCCTAACTCGTCCTTTTTTCGCTTGCGATGTATACTCTGTCCACCTCTCTATGTATCCTACTAAGTCCCCAGGTCCTTATGGTATGCCTGCACTATTCTTCTAACATTTTTGGCATATTGTCAGAAATGATGTGAACATCATGGTGTTATCTTTCCTAAATCAGGTTCACTTGCTAGGAAAATTAACTATACTCATATTGTGTTGATTTTAAAGTGCCAAAATCCAAAAAAAGTGTTACAATTTCGGCCTACAAGTCTTTGCAATGTCGTATATATAATGTCTCTAAGACTAGCCAATTGATTCAAAGTTGCTCTTCCTTCTTGCATTTATGAGTTTCAAAGTGTGTTCATGCGGGGTCGTCTTATCCCTGATAATGTGTTAGTAGCCTATGAATTAAATCATTACTTGAAGTGTAAGTTAAAGGAAAAAGAGGGACTGGCAGCAATTAAACTAGACATGAGCAAGGTTTATGATAGTGGAACGGATCTTCTTGAGTGCAATGTTAGATAAGATGGGTTTTGACAAGAAATGGATAGCTCAAATAATGCTCTGCGTTTCTAAATTTTCCTATTCCGTCTTATTGAACAATGAGCAATGGGATAATTTTTGCCTAAAAGGGGATTCGTCAAGGAGACCCCCCTTTACTTACGTTTTTTTAATGTGTGCAAAAGGCCTATCATCTCTTTTTCAAGCTACCTAAGCAAAAAACTCCATTCACGGTGTAAAGGTGAACCGAGATTGCCCTGCAATTTCACATCTATTTTTTACAGACAACGATTTGTTTTTCTTTAACGCTACAACAGAGAAAGCTGTGGAAGTCTCGAGAATGTTAAAGCTTTATGACGAGGTGTTGGGCCAGCAAGTTAATCTCCAAAAATCCAACATTGTTGTCAGTAAAAATCCACCAGCTGCCGCAAAGGATGCCGTAAGTGACCTGTTTGGAATTCAAGTCGTGGATTTGCACGAGAAGTATTTAGGATTACCAACGGTAGTATGAAAGTCCAAAAGTGAGGTGTTTAGCTCCATCAAGGAAAGAATGTGGAGGAGAACAGAATGATGGTCAAGTAAATTTTTGTCGAAAGTGGCTAAAGGGATTCTTATCAAATCAGTATTGCAAGCGATCCCAACATATACTATGGGATGTTTCAAACTCCCAAACTATTTATGTGTTGAACTAGAAGCCATGATGAGTAATTTTTGGTGGGGGATGGACAAGGGGCATAAGAAAATGCATTAATTGAGATGGAAAAAGCTTTGTTGTAGAAAGGATGAAGGAGGTTTAGGATTATGTTGCCTCAAAGTTTTTAATTTAGCCCTACTGGCAAAACAAGGGAGGAGGTTGGGTACAAATCAACATTCTTTACTATTTCGTATACTTAGTGCAAAGTACTCTCCAGAAGGTGACTTCTTCAAGGCCTAACTTGGCTGTCGACCGTCACTTACTTGGAGAAGTATCATCGGTATTGGTAGGAACAAGGTGGAAGGTTGGAGATGGAAGGAACATACAAATATGGCATGATAGGTGGATATTCTTACCAGCTACATTCAACGTTCAATCTCCAACTAGTCATTTGTGCAAGGAAGCGACAGTTGAAGAACTGATTGACAAGAATACTAGAAGATGGAAAACATATCTTATTAACCAATTTTTTGCCCCCATGAAGCTTTACTAATTACAAAAATTCTCATTAGTAGTTAACCTTGTAATGACAAGTTGGTTTGGCACTACAATGAAGACAGGCAATTCTCTGTTAGTTGTGCCTATATGGTGGTGATGGATCAGGGACTAGCACGAAAAATGCACCTTGTAATATGAAAAGCTAGTCATAGTGGGAAAGCAACATGGAACTTCTAATGGAAATTGAGAGTCCCAAATAAACTCAAACTTTTTGGGCGGCGTGCTTGTTCAAATATACTGCCTACGATGGAGAATCTTCACAAAAGGAAAGTATGGGCTCAACTGGAATGTCCAATATTTGGAAACGACAAAGAAACTATCTTTCACACTCTTAGATAGTGTTCCTTGGCTAGACAAGTCTGGGCACTTTGCTCTCATAGCCTTTACATTGACAAAATGAAATCCCAAACAGTGCTTTGGTGGTGGAATGTTGCTGGTCAGGTGAATGGAGTGGAAATGAAAATGCTGATAGTTCTATGCTAGCAACTGTGGTGCAGCAGGGATGAAATCATTTTTAAGGGACTCAAACAAATACAGAAGTGCACTAGAGATATGTACAAAAGCTTCCAGATTCATTGAAAAATACAGAAGTGCACAAATCTCTATCTCATAAAGGATGGACACAGTACCAAAGACATAGCAACCACCTTTAGAGAATGTTGTCACAATTAATTTCGATGCGGCATTATTTCAGGAAGATAATTCTATGGGACGCGAAGTAATCGTATGAGAGTGTAATGGTACGTTACTAGCAGCTATGTCTAAGAACATTTCATTAATATGGGAAGCAGAGCATGCAAAGACGCTGACGGCTTATAAAGCGGCAAAATTTGGCTTGGATTGTGGATTTTGGTTTGCTCAACTTAAAGGTGATGCATCAAGTATCATTCAAGCTTCGACTTCTTCAAAAGAAAATATATCTAATATTGGGTACATTATAGATAATACCAAAAATCAGTAGTTCACTGTTATGACTCTTGTATGTTTTTGCTGGTTAGGCGTACCAGCAATTGTGTAGCTCGTGAATTAGCGAGATTTGCACGGAATATAATAGATTTTAAAGTCTGGATGTAAGAGGCATCATACTTTATAATGTATGTCATCCACAAATATAGTAACCCTCCTCATGAATAAACACCGCTATCTTTGATATAAAAAAAATCATATTGATTAGTTTACCTTTCTTTGCTTGGTAAATTTGTCTTGGTAAAACGTCCAATTAAACCTTTTAAATTTATAGAGGTAGGATACAACAATCTGATGAATTTTAATTTGAACAAGTCTTGTGATTAGAGGTGAGCACTGTTCGATTGGGGGGTCAAACCGTAAAACCAAACTGTTACCTCTCGGTTTGAAAAATCTTGAATCAAACCGAACTAAACACCATCGGTTTGGACGGTTTGGTTTAGTCGGTTTGATTTGGTCCGTTTGGATCGGTTTGTGCCCATTTAAAAAAGTTATCCCTCTACAAACTTACTATTAGGTCCAAATGTTATTCGAAATTGAAGTCAGTTTTTTATAAATTATACATAACCTTATTACATTCAATATCTAACTGTTCGTATTAACATATGATTTAAGTATTGTTCAAGACGTATATTACAAAAAAAAAACTCAGTTGCGTCTTTGTGATTGATGTTCAAGAAACAATGAATAGATATACAAGACATATCGATGATTGGACTTTTGTGTTATAACTACTTTTTTATTTTATTTTTCTTTTAACTTTTAAAGTTTGTTTATTTAGATTTTCTTTGTACCATGTATATAAAAATCATCAAAGAATGTCACTAAGAATAAATTAGTAAATCATAGGTCGGTTCGGTTCGGTTAGTGATTGGCTTCAAGAAAGTGAACCGCGAACAGAATCGAACTGAGGTCAGTTTGAGAAATGTGAAATCAAACTGTTAAGATTTTTGTATGATTCGAATTGGATTGATTCGGTATAAGCGATTCAGATCGATTTGAATAGTTTGGTGCTCACCACTTCTTGTGACGAAACACCTAGATCAATCCATCACGACCAAGGGCTCTTCAACACAATTTGTTAACAATCTGACTCTTTTTCTTTGTTTGGTCTAATACAAATTGTCCAGTAAGTTTTAGGCCTTTTGCAACCTAAGTCCATATTCCGTCCAAGTAAATGCATAAAAAGAAGAGCAATAAAGGTCCAAGTATAAGTCCCCTCACTTAAAATTTGCCGCTAAAGCTGAGTGGTCTCATTATTAGAGTAGACGGAGTATTCTAGGTTTTGGAATATGTGTAGGTTAGGTTGAGATAATGACCAATCCGTTATGCTAGGTTTGGAATTAGTACACGTGCTCAAAATTGACTTAATCCTGTTTCAATCAAGTTTTTTTGGGGGGTTTGATAAATATATAAAACTGATTAAATCAGTTTATAAAACTAAAAACGGATTTAGTTATAATCCAAGAAAACGAGTACTATGCAGTCGTAAAGTAGAATGTCCCTACTAATTACGAAGACTTTGTAGCACCTTTTATCTTCATCAATCCATATCTTAAAGCTAATGTTGAAAAAAGATTAAGATTTAATTCGAAACTTGCTTTCGAGAATCAATTTCAGACAAGTAAGAAATCTTATCTTGTTTATCATCTGCGCCTATAAATATAAAACATGTCTTGTACTCAACCAATTAATCAATGAGATCCTATTGCAAATGGAATCAGAGTCAGCATAAAGTTCTTTTTTGTTTTGATAATTGTCTGGTTTTTCCCGCATTTCCGTACAGCCGGCAAATTGTTCCTTTTCTTTCTTAATTAGCTTACATTTTAACCCAAAAAAATTAGGTTACATTATCCAAGTGTATCTCAAGCAAAGAAACACAACAGTTATTTGTTATTTCGTATTCGTTCATGCGCAATCACAATCTACGAAATATTTATAAACTTCTCTACTTTTTGCGCTTTAAAGCGCTAATTCAGAGAGACAAAAAAAGACATAATTAGTCATTCTCAGCTCGCCAAACTGCAAGACTATTTCTCTTGCAAATTTGTCACCCATGTGGATTGTACACCATTTTTTCTACAAGACTAATCTTCTTGTGACTTTGCTACCCCGGTGGAGGTACACAATTTTTTTCCTCATGCAAGATGGAAGAGCAAGGAATAACAGAGCCGTGCTAGCAAATTTCACTTCTTTGAGAGACTTCTCTTTGAAGTGAAAATTTTGTTGAACCACCAAGGAGGTGAAAATTTCACTTAATTTTTTTTTTTTCCGACAAAACAATCAACCATTGCTAATGTGTGGCAAGTGTTTACAGAATTGATCTCTCGAATGGCAGTCATTTTCTAAAACATAATAATAAATAGGTGCTATGAGCTACCGGCAATAGAACCTTTTGCTCATCTAATTTTCTAAAAGCAGTAAAAGTTGTTTTTAAAGATTATTTTCACAGCCTACAACCCACCTTATTCCATTTTTGCCGCCATCCACCACCACCGCCTACCCTGTAGCTGCCAATGCCCACCACTGCTCACTACCCACCACCTCATCCCAATGACTGCCACCTCGTCCTATGTTCGCCTACCTGCCAACCCTTATCCCCTTTCCACATTTCTTTTTGTAATCTGCCATCATTGTTGCATAGCCCCTTTAAAAACACCTGCTTGTATTCAAGGTAGCGTTTAACAGAGTTTTCGGTAGCGTTTGAAATCACTTTCAATTTTGATTTTTCTGTTCCAAAAAAATAAAAATCAATTTATTTATTTATTTATTTTTACAAAAACAGATGAGTGTTTGACTATCTAATTTTTATTTTGAGTTTTTTTTTGTGGTAGTTTGCGGTGGCGGTGGTGGGGCGTGGCGATGGCCGGCGACGATGGCTGCCGGCAATGGGAGGTGGTGCGGTAGCTGTCTCAAAATAAAAACCAAAACTGAAAACCCAAAACTCTTAAATGGAAGCTTTAAAAAATAGCTCTGTTTTAAAAAAATTGGTTTTCAAAACTCAAGAATTTTTTTTTTTGAAAACTGTGTGCCAAACGCGTTTATTTTTTCCAGTTTATAAAACTGGAGAAAAAACTGAAAAAATAAACGTTACCAAACAGAGCCGAAGACTTTTAATTTTTTCTTCAGTTTGTAAACTGATGAAAAAACTAACGTTTGGTAGGCAGTTTTTTTTTTTTTTACCCTCAGTTTTTTAAACCGGTTTTTAATTTTGGCTTGTTTTTTAAAACTCCATTTTGGAGTTTTCAGTTTCCAATTCTGATTTTTATTTTAAGATCTAGCCTTCATACTCTATTAAAAGCAATACATGAGCCAATTTTAACAAAACCACCCATTTCTTTAGGTGGTAACTTTTAACACTGCCAGCATTCACTTCCACCTAGACACCCCATCCCCTACTTGCCTCCTCCACACAGCCACCCCACCACCACCAAATCTATTACCCTTTAGCCACCATTACCCCCCTCGCCCACAACCCTACCCACACAACAACAGCACCACCACCACCAGCTGTTATCCATGGCCACCATCCCATTTTCCCAGCCCCACCACACAAACACACAACACCATTATCGGTTGTTGCCATCCTTTTCTCCTATCCCCCCACCCCACACACGAGCACCACCACCGGTGGCTATAACCATACCACCTACTGTCGCCAACCAAATATTTAGGCCACCACCGTCGATTCCTCATGTTCCACCACAATCAATTCCTCTCGTTACCACCAATATGATCAGCCGTCAAATTTCTTACTGAGTGCCAGTTTACCACCATCAAATATGGGTTTTAAAGGGTCAATAATGGTGCCTCTTACTATGAAGGCGAAGTCGTCGTCGACAGCAGTGGAGGTCCTTGCCTAGCGCTAGTTTACCACCATTAGATATGGGGTTTAAAGGGCCAATAATGGTGCCTCTGACTACAGAGGCCAAATCGTCGTCGACGGCGGTGGAGGCCAAGTCGTCAGAGGCGGCGATGGTGGCCAAGTCATCGGCAGTGGAAGCCAGCTCCTCTTCGACGACAGTGAATCAGTTTATGTGGTGGCAATGGGCGGTGGTGTTGGATCGGAAAAAGCTTCTGCCGTGGTGGTTGTGATTGATGGTAGTGGGCAATGTTGTGTGTTGGCGCGATGGCGGAGGATTGTTGGGCAAGGTTAGGTGGTGGTGAAGGATTGTTGGGTGACGTTGGGTAGTGGTGGAGGAATGTTGGGCTGTGGTGTCCTAACAATGACAGAAAGAATAGAAAAAAAAGAAACAAAAATGTAAAGGAAAAAAAAACAGCAACATTTCAATCAAACATCACACTGTGTTTGTAAAAAAAAAAAAAAAACTAAACTGGTTTTGGTTTTTATATTTTTGAAAATAAAAAACTAAAACTGCAAATGATTTCAGACAGACCTTAAGTTTTTAAAAGAATTTTTAAAAACACTTAGCATAATTACTAGCATTAAAAGAAATTTTAAATACATTTTTAGTCAAAAACAGTTACTGTACATGAACAAATGATCACTTGAAAACAAAATTAATGAAAATAAAAACACAAAAAAGAACGAAAATTATAGATGTGTTGTCATACATTGCCCGAGTCTCTTACTTTTTCTTCATATAGTTGAAAAAGCTTTTGTGATTAGTGATGGCACAAAGAAGTGCCTAGTTATGCACAACAGCATCGATAACATGCAATGGCGTTGTGGTAACATCTAAACCACCTTAGCGGGGGGCACACGCCACGTGATTTGCGTGGCTAATTTCTACTGGTTGCCGAGACTCTTGCACCTAAGAATCTTTTTGATCTAACTCAAGAAAAAGCATGAGAAAGACAAAGGGTACTAACAATTTCCATGTGATTCAAAGATAGATTTATGAAAGTGAAAAAACCTATCATATATCTTATGTGATTAGTGATGGCACAGAATTTTTCTTGGGCATGTACACAATCAATGACTTGTAGCGGTGCCATGGTGGCATCTGCATCACCTTAGCTAGTTTCACATGATAGGGTTGTGTGTATTTATATTTAAGTGACGAATTATTAATTGCCTCGTGACTCTTCGCCTAAAATTCTTCGCCAGACCATGAGAAAACTAACCAGCAATTGACCTTCAGAGCGCGTGTTTTGGCAGCATCTCATTCCCCCCTTCTGGGATCTTGCTGACGCGAAGTTGACTGTTGGTGATTGGTTATAAACAACTTTTAATAAAGCTGTTTCGGTTTGGTAATCAGTGCATCACGCCATTATCACTTTGTGCTTAGCTCTTTCCATAATTGCTCCGTTTAACACCTGCTCCATCCCAACTCCACCATCATTTTCTAGCAGCCCAGAAAGCAAAAATTCTCATCAAACACCAAGTTCCAACATCTGGGTATTTCACTATATTTGGATACAATTGGTGGGGCTCCTTTATTTCCCTTCCTGGGCTCTTATCTCTTGAATGGTAATTTGAAAGGTCTTGTTTTTCTTAGTTTTTCTTGGCAAAAGGGTATTCTTGGATAATTATGATACATGACCCATCAAGAGTCTGGGATTTTATTGAATACTAAGAGAGAAAATGAAGGATTTTGCTGGGACCCCTGGTACTGTGACTGGGCTTGTTCTTCGGATTTCACAGTGCTTGTTTGCAGCTGGTTCGATTGGTTGTATGGCCACTACTAGGACCTTCTTCAATTTCACAGCTTTCTGGTAATTGTTCCTTCCTTGTTCATATTTTCTATTTCTACTTGAGTATTTTGTTTTGTCTTCCCTCTTTGCGGAGTTTTAGTGTTTGAGATGCATGTCATCTAATCCAGAATTATTCTTTTGTTTTTTTTCTTATTTTTCATTTTTGAGTTAGAAACTGTAAAATCAACTGATATATTAGTAATCTGGGTAGACAATTTATTTCCGTAGTGGCCTCAATAGCTTTGTAGGAATGTTTGAGCTTGACAAGGGGTTTACCTAAATTGAATGAAAGCGAACTTGTTATGAGAGGTAAGCCTATGATGAACTGAAAACTATTGCTCATGTTTAGCTTGGTCCACTCTCCTGGCTAGAAAAAAACCTTCTATCAGCTTAGAATTCATCTATGACTATGACATTCTATTTCGGAGCAATCTATACCTAAGCTCCTCCATATCACAGGCCTAGTTGAGAAGGCTTTTGCAGTAGGGACTTGATGTTGCTGAAGTCCAAAGACCATCACTAAAAAGTCATTTAGGAGTGGAACTCAAACGGATAATGGACCGCATTTCAATTTCCCCAAAAGGTAATTGTATTGCTTTAATTTGTGTAAATAGTTATATTACCACACCTAGGTTTTCTCCTGAGGAGGAGTCTGCCCTTTATTCTTTGTAAAATCAAGGAATGGCAGGTACAGTTCTCCTGTACTTGTCTCATTCATCTATAATCCGAATATTACTCCACCTAAAACCTCCTCCTGAGGAGGTTCTTTCCTTTCTCCATTGTTTCCAATATTATGGAATGGCAGGATCTTCACATGGTTCAAATTTCTGGCTTATGGTTTTGTTTCCCTGCCGCTATCACCTTCTAAACCACTAAAGTAAAACGAGGAGCTCATATTATTTCAATTCACCCTTCCTTTTCTCGTCAAAATGGCTATCTAATCAGAAGCTTTCTTTTTTCATTTGTCTTAAGCCATATCTTTTAGCACTTGAACCTAAATTTCTAACTGAATGTTGAAAACGGTAGTAGACTGACAAAACTATGTTCATGAATTTGTACCCAATCTTCTCACCAACTAAACTAAGGGAATCTTACTATAATCTGGATTCTTCAAATAGTTGCTATGGTCAGAATACTTGCTTGGCGCTGAAATAAGAAATACTGGAATAACTTAGGAAGCCTTTTTTTTCCTAAGTCTCAACTATTTGAGCGGCTAGGAAAATTTCATTCATTGTTTGTAGTCTATTCAGCGCTGAACGATTCGTCAGCTTGTGGCCATGCTTGCCTTCTTCTCCTTGCAACGCTTTAAATCATTCTTTCCACTCGTTCAACTGTTGGTTTTATTGGGATTGTCAATACCCTCTGAATTTTAGTTATGGTTCTTGTCTTCACCTGTCGCTGCCCCGATTTTATTTTCGTTACGGGTTTCGTTCTTTCCCTGCTCTTTATAAATTTGCTCTTCATGAGAATTTTAGTCCCTTTCATCTTATTATGAGTATTAGTGTACCTTTTTTCCAATTTTGAAGAAAATATGCCGTTTGCCTTAATACTTTGAAATGACCCTGTTCCATTGTATGCTCAATCGCCTCATATTTGATTTTGTAGTTTTGCTAAACTTATGAGATATTGTGGTCTTCCGTCTTACTATACTTGCTCTTCATTCTGTGTATAAAAAAACAAAATAACCCCCCCCCCCCCCCCAACCCCCCAACCCCCGGGGCCGGAAAGAAGATCTGTATCTATGCCCCATCTATTAGGACTTCCTTCTACTAAAAAACGTGAGTGCTTGTAGGGGTTTGAGTCATGTTGACTTCAATCACGGCCTTTGGCTCATGTCTGGATTATCTCACTTTGATGCTTATTGATCCCACAGTTTAGTTCTTCCAGTACCATGTTAGATTACATTCTTTGGAACACTGTACTTTTTTCGGTTCACTTTGATGGCTATTAATCCCATTTGTTAGTTCTTACAATAGAAAGTGACAACTTCATGAAACAATTGGTTCTATGCTTGTTTAGGCACTTGGAAAATTTGTTTAGAACTGTTGACATACTTCCTTACTAGAGAATAGAGATTCACTATGTGCCTATTGTTTGCAAGTCAAACTCTTTTCTTTGCCATTGAAATTTGGTAATCAATGCCTATGCCCATATTGCCTTTGCAGTTACCTGATTGCTTCAATGGGTTTACAAGTCGTTTGGAGCTCTGGGCTCGCATTCTTGGACGCATATGCTTTGGCAAAAAAGAAAGTCGTGCACACTCCTAGTCTAGTCGGCCTCTTTGTGGTTGGAGACTGGGTAAGCCCCAATAAACTTTTTTCTTATATATTTGATCCTTCTTGCCATACATAATTTATTTAGGAAAAGCTTTGGTTGGCAGGTTACAGCTACATTGTCCCTTGCAGCAGCATCGTCCTCAGCCGGTATAACAGTGTTGTACTTCAACGACTTTGGTACATGTAGTTTTGGACCAGAATGCCAAAAATACCAGATGGCAGTTGCATTGGCCTTCTTGAGCTGGATAACTATTGCAGTATCATCTTTAATTATGTTTTGGCTTTTGGCTGCAGGTTAGACCTTTTCTTTACTGGACAGATTGGATATAGAAGTTCTGATATTGTATTTTTTTAAACATTCCACAGGTTAAACTTTAACGAGTGTGCATAGAAACAGCGAACATGAGAAATAGAGATACTTGCAACATTTGCAATCCCCATCTAAAGTATCCGAAAGATAAGCTCATGGCATCAGCCAGAGTTTTGCATTTTGAAACCTTTTCACTTCTTGGGTATATATACAGATACTCTTTTTTTGCTTGTTACACTGATTATAAATAAGGAGGATGGAAGATGCTCGGAGACAGGTACCAATTACAAGTCAGATTAACAGTACATTTGATAATTCTTCATAGTATTGGGCCGCTGATTTGACAGAGTCCACCAGAACAGTTAACACTCACCTTGGGCAGTCGACGCAGGGGATGGGGGTGGGGGGTTGTCTATGTATTTGTCGAATCTTTTTTATGCTACCTTTGCCTTTTTGAAGTGGATGCCATGAAGGGATTGAACTAGGTACATCCAGGTCGAAGAGACCGTCTTATAATTGAGCTCCAGCAGTCATTGGTTTCTCTTGACCTCGCTTGATTTCTTTTTTTGGGAATATGCCGATGTGCATTTCTACCTCATCATGCTTCCAAGTTTTTTCTTCCTGCTTCGCCAGGCCCACCTCTCGTGTCTGTTAAGGTTGCAGCAAACACATGTATAAGTATGCTGGGCAATCATTTGTTCTTCTTTTCCAAACAATTCAAACGCACAAGCACTCTTTAGCCTCCGACTCTCACAGTATTATGAAAAATACAAAATTATCAAACTTAAGTGAAACAGAACGGAACAATGCTGCGCAGTTTTGAACATTGAATTTGATTTGAGGCGATGGCGGAGAACAGGTGACATTGACAGGATAAGCCGTGGACAGTAAAGAAGACATGACAGAAGCACGGGGAATTAAGGGAAAACAGGGGAGGGGGGAGACGAAACGAAAGATGGACGGGCATGGCAACTCGGAGGAAGTTTTTTTTTTTGTTCTTTCAGGGTGCGGAAATAGTCGCACCCTTAAAATATCGTAGTTCTTTCTGACTGTCCCACCAAAGAGAGGTGAAAGAAGAAACTTGTGATTTCCATAGCATCTAACTCAAGTCTTTATGAAGAATATAAGTTGGGGAAATTCTTAATCTGCAAAGAATAGCAACCAAGCAAAGATGATGATAGATCACCCTAGTTAATTTTGATTCCAGTCTCAAATCAGGCAAAGAAAAGAAACAAAATCAATCACTCGACATGGAATTGAAACATCCACCCACATTGACATGTATAGTTTATGACTTGCATCGGTGACATATATAAGAGCATCCCACCATGCGAATGAATTCCATTGATAGCTGTTTGGTTTGCTAGTAAGTGCTCTACAATAATTTTGTCGGGTCCATTGACGCCCACTCGAGTTCAGACATATGCAAAAAATTATCTAAATGATCTATCTTTGATCTGCTCCGCAAAATAAATATAATCCACTCGTGCAACATGGAGTATCATACATGAGATGCAGATGCCTTGTACAAATATGGAGGGTTACAAGTGAATCGAACTTTTCGAAAAAAAACCACGAGCTCGTTCGTTAAACGAGCAAACCGAGCTTGAAAAAATTGAACTCGTTTAATAAGTCAGCCGAACATGAACAACCAAAATCGTGCATGAACAAGTTCATGAACAGCTCGTTTATTATAAACTCAATTATTTCAGAAGGATAATTACTTTGTGAACCCAATCCAGATAGCCTAAATCTAAACATAATCATTGATTGTTTATTGTGACATTATTTACTGTCACTAGTGTCGCGCCTTTCTTGTAGATGCAAAACTTGTTCGTAAATACTATTTGTATCACTTTTGAAAGTACCTAGAGGTCTTTGTCAGATGCATTACCAAGAATGATTACCAACAATACTCCACTATTGAAAAGGGATGAAGTTTCAATCTTTGCATAAAGAAACGCATTGTCTGTGAACGTGATGCATTGTTGACACTAGTAATAGAAAAACACAGAGAGGGAAGGGGACTGAGCTTTATTTGAACTTAAAGGGAAAGCAATGTTTCTGCTATTGACCACAGAAAGCTTTCCACAACACAAACAAATGATTGCACCAGCCACGCCAAGTCCTTCAAATAACCAAAGCTCAAGCTAACTATTCATGACAACTTGAAGGTGTAGCAGTAGCAAAAACATGGCTTCGTCTCTCACTTACAGTCTCTTCCCCATCTCCTTCATCCTCTTCCTCCCAAGCTTTATCTATACCTCCACTGGAGCATTCTCCGAGGACCTCTCGGACGCCACACTAACGAAACGAATGGAGAAACACACCCACCTCCACTTCTACTTCCACGACATCCTTGGCGGAAAGCACCCGTCCTCGATAAGAATTGCGGGGAAGCCAAAGCCTGGCTCGTTTGGCGACACTTACATCATAGATGATGCACTAACCGAGGGTCCAAACGCTACGTCCAGGGTAGTCGGAAGGGCACAAGGCATGTACGCAATTGCAGCTCAAGGCAGCGAGGTAGCGTTGCTTATGGTAGTGAATTATGCGTTTGTACTAGGCAAGTATAATGGTAGTAGTATCAGTGTCTTTGGGAGGAACCCGGTTTTCCATGATGTGAGGGAAATGCCTATTGTTGGAGGCAGTGGGCTTTTCCGGTTTGCTCGCGGTTACGCGTTGGCACACACGATTTGGTTCGATTTCAAGACGGGGGATGCCATAGTTGAGTACAATGTCTACGTACAACATTTTTAGTAGCAATGGTGTTCCATGTTAAGGTCGATCTTTAGTCATGATCTAACTCCCTTCCCATGTATTCCATGCTTCATTTCTACCTATGCTTTTATGGTTTCTCTGCTGCATTCTCAGGGTGTTTATGTTTGAAGGCCAGTGATGGGCTGATGGCTACTTCCAGTGGTTGCTCTCATCCGAAGATGTAGTCCATGCATGCTAGTGTTCTTCCTCTTTGGTTTTTAGGTTTTTCTGTTGTTTGTCTGTCTTTAGAATGTGATGTTGGTTTGCCTGGGATGTGGTAGAAAAGGCTGTTGTTGGGCATTGTCAGTGTCAGTATTTTTCCAAGTAGATCCTATTTATGCCCCTTTAGTGGCCTTTAGTTTGAGTGAGGGTACAAGGAAGTAACTTTTGTTGCTTTTGCTGTTCTAGCCCATGTAACCATGTTAACCTTGAAATGGTCAGACTAATAGTATCTACTTTAGCAGCATATATTGAATTAAATTACAAATGTATATTGCATCCGGTTGATTACCTATTAGGAAAAGTGTGAGCGATATGACGCATAACTCACACGTGCCTTGCATGTGAGCATTTAACATGCCTGGGGCTAATCGAAACTAACAAAAGGACCTGATTAGACTGATCAACGAATTCAATGGTTATGTTGACACATTTATAAGTCCAATAATCAAATTGACACAAAAGATAATGTTCAGTGGTCGTCGTCGGCGTGTTTAATTAATTTAATTAATATAAGCATACTTTATTGCATTAAGAATGTTGGAATTAGTGTTGTTTTCTTTCTACTTGAAATTTCAAGTTAACTGTATCATCTAAAATGTTTTTGAGTCTCATATGCAATTTATTATTCTTGCCAATTTTATTAGTTACAAAAGTATAGCTACTTCCACAGTCATGAGGTTCCATCGAGAGAAAAAAAAAAAAAAAAGGCTTATATACTCTATCATTTTCCATAAGGATATAAAATCATACATATATGCTTTTTTGCATCAGTTAAGCTAAATTAAAAATACAATAAAATAAATATTACTAACTAACACATCATTTCTTTTTCAAATCTCATATGTTACTTTTTGTTTACCTGATATGGTTTTTTATTTTTATGTTAGAAAGTATTATTATGAATGTAATAGTCAAAATTATGTCATTGGTTAGATAGAATTTTGAGATATTTAGAATTAATTTACAAACTATATAGAGAAAAACTAACAGAAATGCCCCTGAGCTTAGCTGACGGCAGAGGCACACAAGCACTTAATGGTGCTCACCTTCAGAGAAACAAACAGAATGGGTATGATTGTCAAATCGAGAAACTGAATGGCTAATTTGACACAAATTAAAGTTCAAGTGACCAAAGTAAGAATTTTTTGAAAGTTCAATGGTCATTGACGTAGTTTTTTCATCTATATAATATTCATCAATATAATCTTTATTTACCCTGTAAAATTAATCTATATCTATATCTATACTACCTATAAAAGTATGAATCATGTAAATCATTTTATTCTATTTTTGCCCTTTATTAATAACTCCAATAGTAATCTCATCCTTTCATAAATACTATTATTAATTACTAATTTTGTAATCATTTTCGGTTTTACCCTCCGTTAGTTATTCTAATGACAACCCTACCCTTCCCTAATTAGTTTTTTTGTAATGCGTTTAATGAACATTATTAGGTCATAAATTTAATTCAAACTTACATTTACACATTGAGAAACAAAAATGTGTGGTTGTAAAAAATAGATTTATATATATGTATGTGTGTGTGTGTGTGTGTGTAAATATATATTTATACTACCTATAAAAGTATGAATGTTGTAAATCATTTTTGGCCGATTATGTCCTTCGTTAATTACGTCAATTATAGTTTTATCCTTCTTTTATTACTCCCTTTTAAATTTTGATGAAATTAAAGGAACATTGAGTAATAAATCTATTCTATACATTGGAAAATGAAAAGTGTGATGAGAAAGAAAAACAAAATAAAGAAATTCATTTATTATTTTCTTTTTATTTTGGTTTAAATAAAATAAACATTAGATAATGTACTTGTTAATGAGAACTGTAATTTTCTTTCTTACATTTTTAGGTTAGCAAACAATTAACCAATTAAAAGCTGAAAAATAAAAACAAAATAAAGAAACTGAAACACGTGAAAAATCAATTAAGAAACAAAAAATTGTTAGAAAAAAAAATGAAAAAGGGTTAAATATGCATCAAAAAACAAGGCTTCAATATGGTCCTAATTTAAACTGAAAATATGTTCGGTTATTGCAGTTTGTTCCCAAACAAATTCTGGTCGCAACCAAAGGCCCACTGGGGTCCCATTTTCCATGACATATCCGCACAAGCAACAAACATTTTCAACGATCACAATTGGTCAAAGCGTGCACGCTCAAGTCACGTGCACTTCTTACTTCTTCTACGTGACTTCATCACCAAGAAACTCATCCTAGCACGACTGCTCATCACACTTCGACCGTAGCACTTCGCATGTCGCTCATCGGCGCACCATGGCACTTGCCCAAGGAAGTTTGCCTTGGCCTTCCCCTTGGGGTCGGCCTCAACCTCCCCTTAGGAATCGGCCTCGGCCTCCCCCTAAGGGTTGGCCTTGGACTTCCCCTATGGATTAGCCTTTGGTCTCCATACTTAACACCTTCACTTCTCCTCAAGGGACCATACACAACTCCGCGACCCCCGTCGCCCGGACACGACTCCGCGACCCCGTCGCCCGAACACGACTCCGCGACCCCGTCGCACGAACACGACTCCGCGACCCCGTCGCCCGAACACGACTCCGCGACCCCGTCGCCCGGACACGACTCCGCGACCCCCGTCGCTGGCATCCGGGCACCGCACTTCAACACTCTGTCGCGCCCGTGCGCCGCACCGCTGATACAGCCGTGCCCCCAGGCTCTCAGTCACACTACCGTGCCCCCGACACGATACGCACTACGTCGCGCCCATGCGCTGCGCCACTAACAAAGACGTGCCCCCGGCACCTTACTCACTACATCGCGCTCATGCGCCCCCAATCATGTTACATGCCCCCGGGCACCACACTCATTCACCACACCATGCGCACCTTGCCTTGGTCGTGGAACATGCTTCGACCCACTCTCCGGAGTGTACATCACCCGCGGGGATATGCGACTCCTCCGGGACACTATCACCGCCAGGGAGCTCTTCAACTCCCCTTCCGCCAGGTAGACGGCTCCTCCGGGATGCTACCTCGGCCAGTCAGGTAGACGGATCCTCTGGGATGCTACCTTGACGCGCTCCGAGTGCTCCGGTACAAGGACTCACCCGCGGGGATTGGCGACTCCTTCGGGACACTATCTCCGCCAGGGAGCTCTTCAACTCCTTTTCTGCCAGGTAGACAGCTCCTCCAGGATGCTACCTCGGCCAGTCGGGTAGACGGCTCCTCCGGGATGCTACCTTGACATGCTCCGAGTGCTCCAGCACAAGGACTCACCCGCGGGGATAGGCGACTCCTCCGGGACACTATCTCTGCCAAGGAGCTCTTCAACTCTTTTTCCGCCAGGTAGACGACTCCTCCGGGATGCTACCTTGACGCGCTCCGAGTGCTCCGGCACAAGGACTCACCCGCGGGGATAGGTGACTCCTCCGGGACACTATCTCTGCCAGGGAGCTCCAAGTGCTCCGGCACGAAGACTCCCCTTTTGCCAGGTAGACGGCTCCTTCAGGATGCTACCTTGGCCGGCCAGGTAGACGGCTCCTCTTGGATGCTACCTCGGCCTGCGGAATAGGCGACTTCTCCGGGACACTATCTTCGCCAGGGTGTCTGCGTGACTGGCCTACGTGCTCCGGCACTAGGGGCTTACGTCGGCACCCCTAGGGACTATGACCCCCGGGTCACTCTGAGACGGGAGCAGGTCTTCGGAGGGCATCGCGCCTAGTTCACCTGGCAGTTGGGCGTGGGGTCTTCCCCACCGCTGCCAGACCTATGGGACTTTGCAAGGGCTTGGATTGGAGGCTAGATCAAGGGGTTTCTCTGTTCACACCGACGCGGTGGGAGCCAGTCTTTCCAGACAGACAGAGCGATGTTGTGCGGGGCAGGCCGGGTGAATATACGATCCGACAGCCCGTGGACCACCGGCACCGGTGGACCCCCCGGTGACGTGTCACTCCCGGGGAGCGCCACGTGTCGGTTAATGACATCGTCATCTCAATCTCTATAAATAGAGGTCTTAAGAATTCATTCAGGACGGTGGGACATTTTCAGAACATTTTCACTTTCTCACTCTAGAATCCTAGAGAGAGAAACATACAGGACCCTGACTCTGGACCTAAGCATCGGACTGTGACTGTCGTCGTGCATTCATCCTGTGCCATCACCCACGTAGCACTGCCACCCTCAAGCTTTGTCTGGAAAGCCCTTGGTCTCTACCCTTGTTCCACCCTTGCTGTGTCTCACATCAACATACTTGGCATCTGACTCGGACTGCATTCCTTGTGGCACCTCCACGTAGGTATGAACCCACTTTCTTTGGCATCACAGTTGAAGACCGAGTGTTTTACATTTTTTATAGATAAAATGCAAAGCACCTGGTCATGAAAATTATAAATCTTAACCATAAACTAATTTAACAGATCGATTACAAAACAAGACATATATTCATTCTTGTAATTTTTCCATTTGCTTTTATTTTCAGCAGTAACATCAAACATTTCTTCAATACAAAAACCTACAAAGAATATTTTCAAACATTAAAATGATTACAATTGCGAACATCAAATATATATTTCTTCTAAAACAAGTCACAAAAGAAATAAGAATATAATTAAATTACATTATTTTGATAAAAAAAAATTTAATAATATCACCTCTAACATTACTCTCGACTATATTCACGTGCAACGCACGTACTCTATACTAGTTTCACATAAATATATGAATTCCATCCATAGTAATATTGGGAGACTTTTAGCAACGATATGAATATATTTAGTACATGAGCTTAAAAACTCTATTTAAGTTGGAAAATATGATATGACATCGATTAGGGTGGATTTCAAAGAAGATATGCTTTCTTTGTTCGATGTGCTAGACAGACAAATTTGAAAGTGTTTCACTTTCATTTCAACTTGTCTAGATAATAGAATTTGGGTAGAGTGTGCCAATACGTGGTTAAGCAAGTAAGGTAAAGCCAAGAGGTGTTGGATTGGACGCTGCAGAAATTCGGGCTATTTGGGATGGGCTATCTCTAGCTTGGAACCCTTAACTACACGACTAAATTTTGACTCCTACCCGAGTCGTAAGAATCTTCCTCCAACTCCGTATATAGTGATAATTAATAGTCGCTAAATGTTTCTATTGGCTTTTCTTCTAACACTTTCAGCGACAATTATTAGCAGCACTTTTTTAGCGTCACTAAATAAAAGTCACTAAAAACATTTAGAAACAATTTATTATCGTTATATAGGGAGGAGTAGGAGGAAGATTACTCAAACCGGGATAGCAGCCAATTTTTTTCCTAACTACAAACAGATCTTGCTCAACCTCGACGCCAGTGTAGTGCTTTTACTCTTAAATGGAAAATCCCCCCTCCCTAAACCTTGTAACTCTGGTTCATGATTGTTGGGCACTCCTTAGGATAGAGTGGCATGCGTGAGTTGCCCATATACATGGGGAAACCAACTTTTGTGCTGAATTAATGACACAACAAGTTGGTTTTCAACAAAACTGGTAGCAGACTAGGATCATAATTCATAAGTCAATTTTTTTTTTTTGTCCAAGCTCCAGGAAACTGATATGAGAAAAGGGCTACCCTTTCGTTGTGTGACTCAACATATTGTTGAATAAATACATCGTTCCTTGGTTCCAAAAAATGAAAGCAAATAAGTTGGACATACTTAAGAAATCTAAAATCATCACAATATCAAGGTGGACAAAACGTATC
Organism: Escallonia rubra; assembly: GCA_033065855.1. NCBI lineage: Eukaryota > Viridiplantae > Streptophyta > Magnoliopsida > Escalloniales > Escalloniaceae > Escallonia > Escallonia rubra. Next base: position 44,025 of record JAVXUO010002547.1, read on the forward strand.
TTAGCACACTCCAATCACCAACTTCTCTCAAATAATGTTAGTGTCTACCACTTGTTAAAAGATTTCCTACAATCAAGTATGGCATAGATCTTTTGATGCATAGAAACTTAAAATGCTAAATCCAGGCTGATCTCGCTTTATTTCACGCCTATTTGTGTTTAGAAAGTAAAGTTGTAATGTGTGGCCTTGAATTGACAGGTTTCTTGCGCGCTTGTAGTTTTTTTTTTTTTTTTTTCCCAAGTAAAACTGTAGTAATGCGTGCTTTTGGTTGTAAGCGTCAATGGCTTCTTATGTTTTTCTGTTCGTTTTCTGTTTTGGCGCTCTCTCAGTTAATCGCTCAGGCTTTTACTATGTGTAAACTTTAGTTTTTTTCTTAATGAAATTCTTAAAGTTTGAAACAAGAGAAGAAGGTAAAGCATACACATTTTAGCAACAAACATAGACCCAAAAAGGTCATCATGAACTTGTTCATACGCTGGGATAAACTGTAAAATAAGGTCACTTTAATCACCAAGAGACACAAAAGATTAGCAAAAGATCTGACACACTTGGGTGGGCATACGGTACCATCTAGCAGCTTCTGCTTCTCTACTACCAAATTGTTGATTCTTTTCTTCGTGAAACTTCTCCAGCAATACGTTCACCAAAGTTTCCTAATTAATTATGTACCTATAAAGCCCACAAGGTGCATGAGAATATTTGTTTCTGGCATCTTATATCCTGAATCAAGTTGGAAAACTGTCCTACCATGGGAACGTAAGCAAGAACATGATGCTAACAACATGCAACAAGAATCAAAACTCAGGTTAAGTCTTCTATATATACAAATAGTTTGCAGTCTGTCAAAGAATTAAGGTGCAGAAAGAGCAGGGTGCTGATGGCAGTGCAGGCAGGTTCCCTGATGGGGACTTACAGGAGGTTCAAGCCACACCTCCTTATGGGTCTGGCTCAAGTAGGCTACACATTCCTCTACTTCATCACAGAGGCTTCCTTCAATCATGGAATGAACCCTCATGTCTACATAACCTATCGGCATATTGTAGCTGGCTTCGTGATGCTACCGTTTGCCTATTTTCTCGAAAGGTAAACCGATGTTTTCTCATAAACCACGTCAAATTTGTAGAGCCTCCCAAATGCTCGTTTCTTCATAAGTACTTTCTTTGGCCTAATGTGGATGCCATCCGTTCTTAGGTAGATGGTCTATTTGCCCTTTCAATGGGTAGGATTCGAAACATAGGATTAAATCTTCAATAAAAAAAAAAAAAAAATTCGGAACATAGGACACATGCACATATCTGCATCTTAACTGCTCAACTGGATTTATTTCCTAAATGAAGGGGATCCAAGTCCCACACTAATTGTATGATGTTTTCCTTCTCTGCAGCAAAACAAGGCCAAAGTTGACAGTGGCACTGCTTCTGGAGATTTTTGTTCTTTCTCTTCTAGGGTAATCGGATTGATGGTACATAATATCTGAGAGATTTATATGGGGTAAAATAACTTAGACATTTGATGAATACAGGGTAGGTTTGACGCTGAACATGTACTTTGCAAGCTTGAGATACACCTCTCCGACCTTTCTTGCATCAATGGTGAACACCATAGCTAGCCTGACTTTCGTGATAGCAGTTATACTCAGGTATTTCCGTACATATGAAAACATGTGCCCGAGTAACAGCATCCATATATATAGCTTAAAGCGGTCCTCTTTGCTCTCTTGCAGATTGGAGGTTCTTGATCTCCAAAAGCGTCGTGGAATAGCCAAAATTCTCGGAACCCTGATTTCCTTGGCGGG
>JAVXUO010000304.1:0-152362 GCA_033065855.1 Escallonia rubra
GGACCCCTGGTACTGTGACTGGGCTTGTTCTTCGGATTTCACAGTGCTTGTTTGCAGCTGGTTCGATTGGTTGTATGGCCACTACTAGGACCTTCTTCAATTTCACAGCTTTCTGGTAATTGTTCCTTCCTTGTTCATATTTTCTATTTCTACTTGAGTATTTTGTTTTGTCTTCCCTCTTTGCGGAGTTTAAGTGTTTGAGATGCATGTCATCTAATCCAGAATTATTCTTTTGTTTTTTTTCTTATTTTTCATTTTTGAGTTAGAAACTGTAAAATCAACTGATATATTAGTAATCTGGGTAGACAATTTATTTCCGTAGTGGCCTCAATAGCTTTGTAGGAATGTTTGAGCTTGACAAGGGGTTTACCTAAATTGAATGAAAGCGAACTTGTTATGAGAGGTAAGCCTATGATGAACTGAAAACTATTGCTCATGTTTAGCTTGGTCCACTCTCCTGGCTAGAAAAAGACCTTCTATCAGCTTAGAATTCATCTATGACTATGACATTCTATTTTGGAGCAATCTATACCTAAGCTCCTCCATATCACAGGCCTAGTTGAGAAGGCTTTTGCAGTAGGGACTTGATGTTGCTGAAGTCCAAAGACCATCACTAAAAAGTCATTTAGGAGTGGAACTCAAACGGATAATGGACCGCATTTCAATTTCCCCAAAAGGTAATTGTATTGCTTTAATTTGTGTAAATAGTTATATTACCACACCTAGGTTTTCTCCTGAGGAGGAGTCTGCCCTTGATTCTTTGTAAAATCAAGGAATGGCAGGTACAGTTCCCCTGTACTTATCTCATTCATCTATAATCCCAATATTACTCCACCTAAAACCTCCTCCTGAGGAGGTTCTTTCCTTTCTCCATTGTTTCCAATATTATGGAATGGCAGGATCTTCACATGGTTCAAATTTCTGGCTTATGGTTTTGTTTCCCTGCCGCTATCAACTCCTTCTAAACCACTAAAGTAAAACGAGGAGCTCATATCATTTCAATTCACACTTCCTTTTCTTGTCAAAATGGCTATCTAATCAAAAGCTTTCTTTTTTCATTTGTTTTAAGCCATATCTTTTAGCACTTGAACCTAAATTTCTAACTGAATGTTGAAAACGGTAGTAGACTGACAAAACTATGTTCATGAATTTGTACCCAATCTTCTCACCAACTAAACTAAGGGAATCTTACTATAATCTGGATTCTTCAAATAGTTGCTATGGTCAGAATACTTGCTTTGGCGCTGAAATAAGAAATACTGGAATAACTTAGGAAGCCTTTTTTTCCCTAAGTCTCAACTATTTGAGCGGCTAGGAAAATTTCATTCATTGTTTGTAGTCTATTCAGCGCTGAACGATTCGTCAGCTTGTGGCCATGCTTGCCTTCTTCTCCTTGCAACTCTTTAAATCATTCTTTCCACTCGTTCAACTGTTGGTTTTATTGGGATTGTCAAAACCCTCTGAATTTTAGTTATGGTTCTTGTCTTCACCTGTCGCTGCCCCGATTTTATTTTCGTTACTGGTTTCGTTCTTTCCCTGCTCTTTATAAATCTGCTCTTCATGAGAATTTTAGTCCCTTTCATCTTATTATGAGTATTAGTGTACCTTTTTTCCAATTTTGAAGAAAATATGCCGTTTGCCTTTATTCTTTGAAATGACCCTGTTCCATTGTATGCTCAATCGCCGCATATTTGATTTTGTAGTTTTGCTAAACTTATGAGATATTGTGGTCTTCCGTCTTACTATACTTGCTCTTCATTCTGTGTATCAAAAAACAAAATAACCCCCCCCCCCCCCCCGGGGGGGCCGGAAAGAAGATCTGTATCTATGCCCCATCTATTAGGACTTCCTTCTACTAAAAAACGTGAGTGCTTGTAGGGGTTTGAGTCATGTTGACTTCAATCACGGCCTTTGGCTCATGTCTGGATTATCTCACTTTGATGCTTATTGATCCCACAGTTTAGTTCTTCCAGTACCATGTTAGATTACATTCTTTGGAACACTGTACTTTTTTCGGTTCACTTTGATGGCTATTAATCCCATTTGTTAGTTCTTACAATAGAAAGTGACAACTTCATGAAACAATTGGTTCTATGCTTGTTTAGGCACTTGGAAAATTTGTTTAGAACTGTTGACATACTTCCTTACTAGAGCATAGAGATTCACTATGTTCCCATTGTTTCCAAGTCAAACTCTTTTCTTTGCCATTGAAATTTTAATCAATGCCTAGGCCCATATTGCCTTTGCAGTTACCTGATTGCTTCAATGGGTTTACAACTCGTTTGGAGCTCTGGGCTCGCATTCTTGGACGCATATGCTTTGGCAAAAAAGAAAGTCGTGCACACTCCTAGTCTAGTCGGCCTCTTTGTGGTTGGAGACTGGGTAAGCCCCAATAAACTTTTTTCTTATATATTTGATCCTTCTTGCCATACATAATTTATTTAGGAAAAGCTTTTGTTGGCAGGTTACAGCTACATTGTCCCTTGCAGCAGCATCGTCCTCAGCCGGTATAACAGTGTTGTACTTCAACGACTTTGGTACATGTAGTTTTGGACCAGAATGCCAAAAATACCAGATGGCAGTTGCATTGGCCTTCTTGAGCTGGATAACTATTGCAGTATCATCTTTAATTATGTTTTGGCTTTTGGCTGCAGGTTAGACCTTTTCTTTACTGGACAGATTGGATATAGAAGTTCTGATATTGTATTTTTTTAAACATTCCACAGGTTAAACTTTAACGAGTGTGCATAGAAACAGCGAACATGAGAAATAGAGATACTTGCAACATTTGCAATCCCCATCTAAAGTATCCGAAAGATAAGCTCATGGCATCAGCCAGAGTTTTGCATTTTGAAACCTTTTCACTTCTTGGGTATATATACAGATACTCTTTTTTTGCTTGTTACACTGATTATAAATAAGGAGGATGGAAGATGCTCGGAGACAGGTACCAATTACAAGTCAGATTAACAGTACATTTGATAATTCTTCATAGTATTGGGCCGCTGATTTGACAGAGTCCACCAGAACAGTTAACACTCACCTTGGGCAGTCGACGCAGGGGGGGGGGGGGGGGGGGTGTCTATGCATTTGTCGAATCTTTTTTATGCTACCTTTGCCTTTTTGAAGTGGATGCCATGAAGTGATTGAACTAGCTACATCAAGGTCGAAGAGACCGTCTTATAATTGAGCTCCAGCAGTCGTTGGTTTCTCCTGATCGGGCTTGATTTCTTTCTTTTGGTAATATGCCGATAACGGCATTTCTACCTCATCATGCTTCCAAGCTTTTTCTTCCTGCTTCCCCAGGTCCACCTCTCATGCCTGTTAAGGTTGCATCCAGCACATGTATAAGTATGCTGGGCAATCATTTGTTCTTCTTTTCCAAACAATTCAAACGCACAAGCACTCTTTAGCCTCCGACTCTCACAGTATTATGAAAAATACAAAATTATCAAACTTAAGTGAAACAGAACGGAACACTGCACAGTTTTGAACATTGAATTCGATTTGAGGTGATGGCGGAGAACAGGTGACATTGACAGGATAAGCCGTGGACAGTAAAGAAGACATGACGGAAGGACGGGGAATTAAGGGAAAACAGGGGAGGGGGGAGACGAAGCGAAAGATGGACGGGCATAGCAACTCAGAGGAAGATTTTATTTAGGGTTTATCGCACCCTTAAAATATCGTAGTTCTTTCTGACTGTCCCACCAAAGAGAGGTGAAAGAAGAAACTTGTGATTTCCATAGCATCTAACTCAAGTCTTTATGAAGAATATAAGTTGGGGAAATTCTTAATCTGCAAAGAATAGCAACCAAGCAAAGATGATGATAGATCACCGTAGTTAATTTTGATTCCAGTCTCGAATCAGGCAAAGAAAAGAAACAAAACCAATCACACGACATGGAATTGAAACATCCACCCACATTGACATGTATAGTTTATGACTTGCATTGGTGACATAAGAGCATCCCACCATGCGAATGAATTCCATTGATAGCTGTTTGGTTTGCTAGTAAGTGCTCTATAATAATTTTGTCGGGTCCATTGACGCCCACTCGAGTTCAGACATGCAAAAAATTATCCAAATGATCTATCTTTGATCTGCTAGGCAAAATAAATATAATCCACTCTTGCAACATGGTGTATCATACATGAGATGCAGATGCCTTGTACAAATATGAAACTCGTGGTTCGTTTAATAAAAGCTCGTTCGTTAAACGAGCAAACCGAGCTTGAAAAAATTGAGCTCGTTTAATAAACGAGTTGAACATGAACAGCCAAAATCGTTCATGAACAAGTTCATGAACAGCTCGTTTATTATAAACTCAATTATTTCAGAAGGATAATTACGTTGTGAGCCCAATCCAGATAGCCTAAATCTAAACATAATCATTGATTGTTTATTGTGACATTGTCATTACTGTTACTTTATTGTGACAATATTTACTGTCGCGCCTTTCTTGTAGATGCAAAACTTGTTCATAAATACTTTTTGTATCACTTTTGAAAGTACCTAGAGGTCTTTGTCAGATGCATTACCAAGAATGATTACCAACAATACTTCACTACTGTTAAGGGATTGAAGTTTCAATCTTTGCATAAAGAAACGCATTATCTGTGAACGTGATGCATTGTTGAACACTTGTAATAGAAAAACACAGAGAGGGAAGGGGACTGAGCTTTACTTGAACTTAAAGGGAAAGCAATGTTTCTGCTATTGACCAGAGAGAGCTTTCCACAACACAAACAAATGATTGCACCAGCCACGCCAAGTCCTTCAAATAACCAAAGCTCAAGCTAACTATTCATGACAACTTGAAGGTGTAGCAGTAGCAAAAACATGGCTTCGTCTCTCACTTACAGTCTCTTCCCCATCTCCTTCATCCTCTTCCTCCCAAGCTTTATCTATACCTCCACTGGAGCATTCTCCGAGGACCTCTCGGACGCCACACTAACGAAACGAATGGAGAAACACTCCCACCTCCACTTCTACTTCCACGACATCCTTGGCGGAAAGCACCCGTCCTCGATAAGAATTGCGGGGAAGCCAAAGCCTGGCTCGTTTGGCGACACTTACATCATAGATGATGCACTAACCGAGGGTCCAAACGCTACGTCCAGGGTAGTCGGAAGGGCACAAGGCATGTACGCAATTGCAACTCAAGGCAGCGAGGTAGCGTTGCTTATGGTAGTGAATTATGCGTTTGTACTAGGCAAGTATAATGGTAGTAGTATCAGTGTCTTTGGGAGGAACCCGGTTTTCCATGATGTGAGGGAAATGCCTATTGTTGGAGGCAGTGGGCTTTTCCGGTTTGCTCGCGGTTACGCGTTGGCACACACGATTTGGTTCGATTTCAAGACGGGGGATGCCATAGTTGAGTACAATGTCTACGTACAACATTTTTAGTAGCAATGGTGTTCCATGTTAAGGTCGATCTTTAGTCATGATCTAACTCCCTTCCCATGTATTCCATGCTTCATTTCTACCTATGCTTTTATGGTTTCTCTGCTGCATTCTCAGGGTGTTTATGTTTGAAGGCCAGTGATGGGCTGATGGCTACTTCCAGTGGTTGCTCTCATCCGAAGATGTAGTCCATGCATGCTAGTGTTCTTCCTCTTTGGTTTTTAGGTTTTTCTGTTGTTTGTCTGTCTTTAGAATGTGATGTTGGTTTGCCTGGGATGTGGTAGAAAAGGCTGTTGTTGGGCATTGTCAGTGTCAGTATTTTTCCAAGTAGATCCTATTTATGCCCCTTTAGTGGCCTTTAGTTTGAGTGAGGGTACAAGGAAGTAACTTTTGTTGCTTTTGCTGTTCTAGCCCATGTAACCATGTTAACCTTGAAATGGTCAGACTAATAGTATCTACTTTAGCAGCATATATTGAATTAAATTACAAATGTATATTGCATCCGGTTGATTACCTATTAGGAAAAGTGTGAGCGATATGACGCATAACTCACACATGCCTTGCATGTGAGCATTTAACATGCCTGGGGCTAATCGAAACTAACAAAAGGACCTAATTAGACTGATCAACGAATTCAATGGTTACGTTGACACATTTATAAGTCCAATGATCAAATTGACACAAAAGATAACGTTCAGTGGTCGTCGTCGGCGTGTTTAATTAATTTAATTAATATAAGCATACTTTATTGCATTAAGAATGTTGGAATTAGTGTTGTTTTCTTTCTACTTGAAATTTCAAGTTAACTGTATCATCTAAAATGTTTTTGAGTCTCATATGCAATTTATTATTCTTGCCAATTTTATTAGTTACAAAAGTATAGCTACTTCCACAGTCATGAGGTTCCATCGAGAAAAAAAAAAAAAAAAGGCTTCTATACTCTATCATTTTCCATAAGGATATACAATCATACATATATGCTTTTTTGCATCAGTTAAGCTAAATTAAAAATACAATAAAATAAATATTACTAACTAACACATCATTTCTTTTTCAAATCTCATATGTTACTTTTTGTTTACCTGATCTGGTTTTTTATTTTTGTGTTAGAAAGTATTATTATGAATGTAATAGTCAAAATTATGTCATTGGTTAGATAGAATTTTGAGATATTTAGAATTAATTTACAAACTATATAGAGAAAACTAACAGAAATGCCCCTGAGCTTAGCTGACGGTAGAGGCACACAAGCACTTAATAATGGTGCTCACCTTCAGAGAAACAAACAGAATGGGTATGATTGTCAAATCGAGAAACTGAATGACTAATTTGACACAAATTAAAGTTCAAGTGACCGAAGTAAGAATTTTTTGAAAGTTCAATGGTCACTGACGTAGTTTTTTCAACTATATAATATTCATCAATATAATCTTTATTTACCCTCTAAAATTAATCTATATTTATATCTATATCTATACTACCTATAAAAGTATGAATCATGTAAATCATTTTATTCCATGTTTGCCCTTTATTAATAACTCCAATAGCAATCTCATCCTTTCATAAATACTATTATTAATTACTAATTTTGTAATCATTTTCGGTTTTACCCTCCGTTAGTTATTCTAATGACAACCCTACCCTTCCCTAATTAGTTTTTTTGTAATGCGTTTAATGAACATTATGTCATAAATTTAATTCAAACTTACATTTACACATTGAGAAACAAAAATGTGTGGTTGTAAAAAATATATTTATATATATGTATGTGTGTGTGTGTGTGTGTGTAAATATATATTTATACTACCTATAAAAGTGTGAATATTGTAAATCATTTTTGGGCGATTATGACCTTCGTTAATTACGTCAATTATATTTTTACCCTTCTTTTATTACTCCCTTTTAAATTTTGATGAAATTAAAAGAACATTGGGTAATAAATCTATTCTATACATTGGAAAATGAAAAATGTGATGAGAAAGAAAAACAGAATAAAGAAATTCATTTATTATTCTCTTTTTATTTTGGTTAAAATAAAATAAACATTAGATAATGTACTTGTTAATGAGAACTGTGATTTTCTTTCTTACATTTTTAGGTTAGCAAACAATTAACCAATTAAAAGCTGAAAAATAAAAACAAAATAAAGAAACTAAAACACGTGAAAAATCAATTAAGAAACAAAAAATTCTTGGAAAAACAAAAACAGAAAAAAAAAATGAAAAAGGGTTAAATATGCATCAAAAAACAAGGCTTCAATATGGTGCTAATTTAAACTGAAAATATGTTCGGTTATTGCAGTTTGTTCCCAACCTATTCTGGTCGCACCCAAAGGCCCACTGGGGTCCCATTTTCCATGACACATCCGCACAAGCAACAGACATTTTCAACGCTCACAATTGGTCAAAGCGTGCACGCTCAAGTCCCGTGCACTTCTTACTTCTTCTACGTGACTTCATCACCAAGAAACTCATCCTAGCGTGACTGCTCATCACACTTCGACCGTCGCACTTCGCATGTCGCTCATCGGCGCACCATGGCACTTGCCCAAGGAAGTTCGCCTTGGCCTTCCCCTTGGGGTCGGCCTCAGCCTCCCCTTGGGGGTCGGCCTCGGCGTCCTCCTAAGGGTTGGCCTTGGACTTCCCCTATGGATTGGCCTTTGGTCTCCATACTTAACACCTTCACTTCTCTTCAAGGGACCATACACAACTCCGCGACCCCCGTCGCCCGGACACAATTCTGCGACCTCGTCGCCCGGACACAACTCTGTGACTCCGTCGCCCGGACATGACTCCGCGACCCCCGTCGCCCGGACATGACTCCGCGACCCCCGTCGCCCGGACACGACTCTGTGACCCCTGTCGCTGGCGTCCGGGCACCACACTTCAACACTCTGCCGCGCCCGTGCACCGCGCCGCTGATACAGCCGTGCCCCCAGGCTCTCAGTCACACTACCGTGCCCCCGGCACGATACGCACTACGCCGCGCCCATACGCTGCGCCATTAACAAAGACGTGCCCCCAGCACCTTACTCACTACATCGCGCTCATGCGCCACAATCATGTTACATGCCCCTTGGCACCACACTCATTCACCATACCATGCGCACCTTGCCTTGGTCGTGGAACATGCTTCGACCCACTCTCCGGAGTGTACATCACCCGCGGGGATAGGCGACTCCTCCGGGACACTATCACCGCCAGGGAGCTCTTCAACTCCCCTTCCGCCAGGTAGACGGCTCCTCCGGGATGCTACCTCGACTAGTCAGGTAGACGGATCCTCCGGGATGCTACCTTGACGCGCTCCAAGTGCTCCGGTACAAGGACTCACCCGCGGGGATAGACGACTCCTTCGGGACACTATCTTCGCCAGGGAGCTCTTCAACTCCTTTTCTGCCAGGTAGACGGCTCCTCCAGGATGCTACCTCGGCCAGTCGGGTAGACGGCTCCTCTGGGATGCTACCTTGACATGCTCCGAGTGCTCCAGCACAAGGACTCACCCGCGGGGATAGGCGACTCCTCCGGGACACTATCTCTGCCAAGGAGCTCTTCAACCCTCCTTCCGCCAGGTAGACGACTCCTCCGGGATGCTACCTTGACGCGCTCCGAGTGCTCCGGCACAAGGACTCACCCGCGGGGATAGGCGACTCCTCCGGGACACTATCTCTGCCAGGGAGCTCCAAGTGCTCCGGCACGAACACTCCCCTTTTGCCAGGTAGACGGCTCCTCCGGGATGCTACCTTGGCCGGCCAGGTAGACGGCTCCTCCTGGATGCTACCTTGGCCTGCGGAATAGGCGACTCCTCCGGGACACTATCTTCGCCAGGGTGTCTGCGTGACTGGCCTACGTGCTCCGGCACTGGGGGCTTACGTCGGCACCCCTAGGGACTATGACCCCCGGGTCACTCTGAGACGGGAGCAGGTCTTCGGAGGGCATCGCGCCTAGTTCACCTGGCAGTTGGGTGTGGGGTCTTCCCCACCGCTGCCAGGCCTGTGGGACTTTGTAAGGGCTTAGATTGGAGGCTAGATCAAGGGGTTTCTCTGGCCACACCGACGCTGTGGGAGCCAGTCTTTCCAGACAGACAGAGCGATGCTGTGCGGGGCAGGCCGGGTGAATATGCGATCCGACAGTCCGTGGACCACCGATACCCGTGGACCCCCCGATGACGTGTCACTCCCGGGGAGCGCCACGTGTCGGTTAATGACATCATCATCTCAATCTCTATAAATAGAGGTCTTGAGAATTCATTCAGGACGGTGGGACATTTTCAGAACATTTTCACTTTCTCACTCTAGAATCCTAGATAGAGAAACATACAGGACCCTGACTCTGGACCTAAGCATCGGACTGTGACTGTCGTCGTGTATTCATCATGCGCCATCACCCACGTAGCACTGCCACCCTCAAGCTTTGTCTGGAAAGCCCTTGGTCTCTACCCTTGTTCCACCCTTGCTGTGTCTCACATCAACATACTTGGCATCTGACTCAGACTGCATTCCTTGTGGCACCTCCACGTAGGTACGAACCCACTTTCTTTGGCATCACAGTTGAAGACCGAGTGTTTTGCATTTTTTATAGATAAAATGCAAAGCACCTGGTCATGAAAATTACAAATCTTAACCATAAACTAATTTAACAGATTACAAAACAAGACATATATTCATTCTTGTAATTTCTCCATTTGCTTTTATTTTCAGCAGTAACATCAAACATTTCTTCAATACAAAAACCTACAAAGAATATTTTCAAACATTAAAATAATTACAATTGCTAACATCAAATATATATTTCTTCTAAAACAAGTCACAAAAGAAATAAGAACATAATTAAATTACATTATTTTGATAAAAAAAATTAATAGTATCACCTCAAACATTACTCTCGACTATATCCACGTGCAACGCACGTACTCTATACTAGTTTCACATAAATATATGAATTCCATCCACAGTAATATTTGGAGACTTTTAGCAACGATATGAATATATTTAGTACATGAGCTTAAAAACTCTATTTAAGTTGGAAAATATGATATGACATCGATTAGGGTGGATTTTAAAGAAGATATGCTTTCTTTGTTCGATGTGCTAGACAGACAAATTTGAAAGTGTTTCACTTTCATTTCAACTTGTCTAGATAATAGAATGATCATATCGGTAGAGTGTGCCAATATGTGGTTAAGCAAGTAAGGTAAAGCCAAGAGGTGTTGGATTGGACGCCGCAGAAATTCGGGCTATTTGGGATGGGCTATCTCTAGCTTGGAACCCTTAACTACAAGACTAAACTTTGGCTCCTACCCGAGTTGTAAGAATCTTCCTCCAACTCCGTATATAGTGACAATTAATAGTCGCTAAATGTTTCTATTGGCTTTTCTTCTAACACTTTCAGCGACAATTATTAGCAGCACTTTTTTAGCGTCACTAAATAAAAGTCACTAAAAACATTTAGAAACGATTGATTGTCGTTATATAGGGGGGAGTAGGAGGAAGATTACTCAAACCGGGATAGCAGCTAATTTTTTTCCTAACTACAAACAGATCTTGCTCAACCTCGACGCCAGTGTAGTGCTTTTACTCTTAAATGGAAAATCCCCCCTCCCTAAACCTTGTAACTCTGGTTCATGATTGTTGGGCACTCCTTAGGATAGAGTGGCATGCGTGAGTTGCCCATATACATGGGGAAACCAACTTTTGTGCTGAACTAATGACACAACAAGTTGGTTTTCAACAAAACTGGTAGCAGACTAGGATCAGAAGTCAAATTTTTTTTTTTTTTGTCCAAGCTCCAGGAAACTGATATGAGAAAAGGGCTACCCTTTCGTTGTGTGACTCAACATATTGTTGAATAAATACATCGTTCCTTGGTTTCAAAAAATGAAAGCAAATAAGTTGGACATACTTAAGAAATCTAAAATCATCACAATATCAAGGTGGACAAAACGTATCTTAGCAACACTCCAATCACCAACTTCTCTCAAATAATGTTAGTGTCTACCACTTGTTAAAAGATTTCCTACAATCAAGTATGGCATAGATCTTTTGATGCATAGAAACTTAAAATGCTAAATCCAGGCTGATCTCGCTTTATTTCACGCCTATTAGTGTTTAGAAAGTAAAGTTGTAATGTGTGGCCTTGAATTGACAGGTTTCTTGCGCGCTTGTAGTTTTTTTTTTTTCCCAAGTAAAACTGTAGTAATGCGTGCTTTTGGTTGTAAGCGTCAATGGCTTCTTATGTTTTTCTGTTCGTTTTCTGTTTTGGCGCTCTCTCAGTTAATCGCTCAGGCTTTTACTATGTGTAAACTTTAGTTTTTTTCTTAATGAAATTCTTAAAGTTTGAAACAAGAGAAGAAGGTAAAGCATACACATTTTAGCAACAAACATAGACCCAAAAAGGTCATCATGAACTTGTTCATACGCTGGGATAAACTGTAAAATATGGTCACTTTAATCACCAAGAGACACAAAAGATTAGCAAAAGATCTGACACACTTGGGTGGGCATACGGTACCATCTAGCAGCTTCTGCTTCTCTACTACCAAATTGTTGATTCTTTTCTTCGTGAAACTTCTCCAGCAATACGTTCAGCAAAGTTTCCTAATTAATTATGTACCTATAAAGCCCACAAGGTGCATGAGAATATTTGTTTCTGGCATCTTATATCCTGAATCAAGTTGGAAAACTGTCCTACCATGGGAACGTAAGCAAGAACATGATGCTAACAACATGCAACAAGAATCAAAACTCAGGTTAAGTCTTCTATATATACAAATAGTTTGCAGTCTGTCAAAGAATTAAGGTGCAGAAAGAGCAGGGTGCTGATGGCAGTGCAGGCAGGTTCCCTGATGGGGACTTACAGGAGGTTCAAGCCACACCTCCTTATGGGTCTGGCTCAAGTAGGCTACACATTCCTCTACTTCATCACAGAGGCTTCCTTCAATCATGGAATGAACCCTCATGTCTACATAACCTATCGGCATATTGTAGCTGGCTTCGTGATGCTACCGTTTGCCTATTTTCTCGAAAGGTAAACCGATGTTTTCTCATAAACCACGTCAAATTTGTAGAGCCTCCCAAATGCTCGTTTCTTCATAAGTACTTTCTTTGGCCTAATGTGGATGCCATCCGTTCTTAGGTAGATGGTCTATTTGCCCTTTCAATGGGTAGGATTCGAAACATAGGATTAAATCTTCAATAAAAAATAAAATAAAAATTCGGAACATAGGACACATGCACATATCTGCATCTTAACTGCTCAACTGGATTTATTTCCTAAATGAAGGGGATCCAAGTCCCACACTAATTGTATGATGTTTTCCTTCTCTGCAGCAAAACAAGGCCAAAGTTGACAGTGGCACTGCTTCTGGAGATTTTTGTTCTTTCTCTTCTAGGGTAATCGGATTGATGGTACATAATATCTGAGAGATTTATATGGGGTAAAATAACTTAGACATTTGATGAATACAGGGTAGGTTTGACGCTGAACATGTACTTTGCAAGCTTGAGATACACCTCTCCGACCTTTCTTGCATCAATGGTGAACACCATAGCTAGCCTGACTTTCGTGATAGCAGTTATACTCAGGTATTTCCGTACATATGAAAACATGTGCCCGAGTAACAGCATCCATATATATAGCTTAAAGCGGTCCTCTTTGCTCTCTTGCAGATTGGAGGTTCTTGATCTCCGAAAGCGTCGTGGAATAGCCAAAATTCTCGGAACCCTGATTTCCTTGGCGGGTGTGATGACGATGACGTTGTACAAGGGACCTATTGTTAAAAGCCTGGGGCATCCTCTAATCCATTTTAGAGGAAACACAGCCAGCAACGAGAATTGGTTGAAGGGCTCGATTCTTACTGTTGCAAGCTGCATAACATGGTCCATATGGTACATAATGCAGGTTTCAGCTCTCTCTTGCCTATTCTTAAACCACCTTTTACATAGCAGATTTGTGAGTGTTACTTGACAAGAAACAGTTCAAAGATCGAGTTTGACCCCCACTCTGTTCCAATTTCTTTTCATTGCAGGCATATACATTGAAAAGATATCCAGCACAATTGTCACTGACTACATGGATGAACTTTGTTGGAGCAGCACAATCAGCTGTTTTCACAGTGATAATAAAACACAGGAAAGCAGATTGGACCATTGGTTTCAACATCGACCTCTGGTCTACCATATATGCTGTGCGTAGGGACTTCTTGATCTCACATATTTTACTCAACACTAAACTCAACAATGTCACATAGTTAACCATTAATCATGGACTTGCAGGGAGTGGTGGTTTCTGGTGTAATAATCTTCATTCAACTTTGGTGCACAGAACAAAAAGGACCAGTTTTTGTGACAATGTTTAATCCCCTGTCAACAATACTAGTGGCAGTTCTAGCATACTTTGTCCTCGGCGAGAAGCTTTACGTGGGCAGGTAACTAATTCAATTCTCCTAAATGGCTTTGCATGCATCTCGCCTTAGACGTGCGCTCGCCCAGACAACTGCGCACATGCTTCATCCTTAAAAGGAAGCTTTATGTGGCTTTGTATGTATCTATGAACATACATCAATAGATAATCATATAAGCACACAGGTGAGTCGTATATGCAATCAGATTGCAGTTTTCTAAGAATTCATCTTCCATTTTTGTGTTCAGCATACTGGGGGCAGTTATTGTAATCGTTGGTTTGTACCTGTTATTGTGGGGGAAAGAAGGTGACCAAGATATAAGGACGAAGATGACAGAGCAAACTGAAACGAACTATGAAGAGCATGAAGACCCCAAGACACAAATATTTTCTTCAACCGCAAAGCATATGAAAGAAGAACCATGAAGTTCTCTCTAGAAATGAGAAGTTGCTTTGATAGGACCAACAAACAAGTGGAGACACACTTCATATGAACATAAATTTATCTCCTGGGCTCAAAATTAAGGAGTACCTTTTTTGGGGTGTCCAATCAGAGAGACTTGCAGGGGAAAGTTGCATTGACTTCTTGCTTCCAACTCCACCTGTTATTGACCTAAAAGCATGCAGCATAGAGATAATCTTATATTCGTGGTGATCATTGTGAATTTGATGCTATAGATCTTTCCCTTCGGCTTTTAATGCAGTAGCTCCACATCTGAACTAGATAGAATCCACAAAACCCCTAACAGAAAATGGAGATTCCTAATAAACAATAGCTTTCAGTAAGAACCATAGACAAGTTGACAGTAAAATTGAAGCACATACCATCTCATTAGTTTCAGCCGAATCCAGTCACATCTATAAAAGTCCTAAGAGGGGGAACTGAAATAGAAAAGAAAAATGGAATAATAGCAAAAATATTTACAAGTTGACAAAGCATATATGAATTGCCTAGTATACTATCAGGCAGCAGGTGGCCTAAGCTCATGATCGTTAGATGTATCACGGACAGCTGGAGGTAGATACTGCCACATTGGAACCAGGCCATAACTGGGAAAAAAAGGCATCTTATGTGCCCCAGCCTGATAGGCTGAAGGGTGAGCCGGCATGAACCCAGCTGGTGAAGCAGGCGTGCTTTTTAACTGTTGCTCCATCCTAGCTTTATCTGCCTTCAGTTTCAGTTTCTCTTCACGGAGTTCATTCTTCTCAACCTGAATATAAAGAAGGCTACAAAGTTACTCTACAACGCATATTAATTAGAACTATCAAATGCGAAATGCAAACTAAAAGCAAACAATTATGACAAGATCTTAATGTAGTCCGACTACGCCTGCATTCATGAATCATGAGGGAAAAAAAAAAGGCAAAGAGATCCTCTCCCACAGCAGCCGCACTCAGACCCTCAGAAATAGAAGATGAGATTACTGAAGCAAAACCGTAACACACTTTTTATACTTGCGGTACAGATAGGGTCCCGAGTACAAGATCGGTCAAACTTTGCTGAAATCCTCCAATCAGATCATACAAAAAATTTCGCCATTGTTGGTGCTGATTCAAGTAAAATCCAAAACATCAAAACAAGATAACGAGCACTGTGGAGGTCTTGAAACGATTGGTGGTACAAAAACTTGATAATAAGGGTAATTCCGTTGTATACGCATGTCAAAACACACAACAGCAGCATATGGTTAGAATCCTCCTGCTCGTTGCGATGGTATACTCAGAAAGATACCACCTGCACTTACTTTCGCAAGAAAATAGTCACTGGTTTAGACTAAGTTGGAACAAGGCTGGACTCTCACAGCAGCAGAAGGAATACAGCAGTGGTTCACTTCTCAATCTGCACACTTCAATTGTGCAAAAAGAAAACATTGTCCTTCACCAAACTAAGGGCCCAAAATAAGGGACTTCAGATGCCTTAGATCCAACAAAATGGTATCTACCGAGTTTGTCAAGGAAACTGGAAAATAAATAAGAATTTAGGAACTTCCAACATACATGAATGATAGAATCACTAAGTAGGTGGGGACACAGTCAACATGATGCTGGAGAGGCATGACTGCAGTTCGATCTGGTGGTGTATTCCTTGGTAGTATATTAGCATACCTACTAAAACCCTACAACTTCATGGGTACCCAAACAACCCAGGTTTCTGGAGTCGTATTTATCTAGCTATGTATTTGCCTGCTCTGTACCAGTCTCCTGAACATGTTTGTTTCATATGTTTCCTTTCACTCGTAGACCGCAGGATCCACATTGCGTCCACCAACTTATTATCACACATCCTTTCACTCATTCCACAGCTACAAGCTAAACACTTGCTCACCCAATTTTCTCACAGTAACAAACTAGAAACTAGAGGAGAATCACGGAAGAAAACAAAGAACAGGGAGAAAAAGTCAAGGGTACGGACCTTTAAGATTTTAATCTCTTCTAATAGTTTTTCATTTGTCCCTTTGTACTCCTGAGATTCAGCTCTAAGCTGGTTCAGAACTCTAATAGCATCTCCAAGAATGGCCAATTTATCAGTTGAGGCAGGTCTTCCAGGTTCCAGTGTAGAGCTCAACTCTAAGAACCTGCATGAGGACTAGACGAGGTTACTCCAGTACAAGGAAAAGAGAAAAACACAGTTCCCAAGCTGCCACTCAAATGATCATATTTCCTCGATTTAGGTCCATATCTGAAATGTTCTGCTGATGACACGATTTTTCCCATATTTATCTCTTGGAGCCAATAGATCGTAAGAAGCTTAGAGTGAGTAGTAAAACCCTTAGAAAAGACTTGATTTTGTAGAAGGCAGAATAGCTTCAGTTATCTTGTCCATAAACTTAAGTGCAATAGTATGTAAGCATACGGTTACGTGACTGGCTTCAATAAAGTCAGTTTCTATGAGCAGGTAAATAAAGAAAAATGTTTATATTAAATTAAAGAAGAGTCTGATGCAGCAAGATGCCTGCCTGTCATTCAGCTTTTCCCTCCGTAGTCTCTCACGACAAGCTTTGGTCCCTACTCTGCTGCAAGCATCATTGCGTCCCCTATCAGTTATCAATAAGAAACCATGAGTACATAATTGCAAAGTGACCTATCATAACGATCTTACTAATTTAGCATGATATACAATGTCGATTTATTCTCAAACAGCTTAAAGCATAATATACAATGATGTGCCCATCCTCTAACAGCTTTTTGCACTTTTTTTATTTGTGCACTTGGAGGTGGAACATTTTAATTTATAGCACTGATTTTTCTCCACGCGCAATCAGGGGCTTGCACGTGATGAGGAATGTTAAAGCATGATGGGCCCATTCTCTTACCAGCATAATAATCTAAAAAGATGGTAAATTGATAATTACTACCGGAGGAAAACTTGAGAAGCTAAAATAAGAAACCAATACCCAAAGTTATCATTTGGCACTATAGAATTTTGTAAAACAAGGTAATCCATATAGTGATAGATGAGCAGATCTAATACAACGACCATTTGCATGGCCGACCATAGCAAGATATAGACAACCAATCACCAACCCAGGGTAATTACTATACACATATAAACAGACAGAAAAGCCATAAAAGACGAAATTGGACGGCGAAAGTGATATTGCATTGAGCCTAGAGAAAAGAAAAAAGAAACCCTAAGAAGAATTGCTGAGCGAGGGAAACTCCAGTATGAAGTAAAGGAAATGACACCCAAAGGAAGATAGGTCGAGTCTGGTACCGCTGGTTAATCTTAAACTACTTAACTTTAATAACGGTTTTTTCTTTTCTCCTCTTTAAAGGGTATTAGGGCTTCAATGTGCCAGGAAGTAATGGCTCGAGGGTGATAAAGTTGGATAGAGAGATGGGTCTATAAAGATGTTTTTTGGATAGAGGTGCATGATATTCTTTTGGTTCAATGAAGATCAGTTTGGGTCATTTTATGAAGCTTTAGAAGCTCTTCCAAGTCATGTAAGTGCCTAGAGACTTTGTACTTCTCTTATTTTTGGTTGACTTTTAGAACCCTAAAAACGGAGGTACTGTATATGAAAAGCTATATGACTTTTAGGACCCTTCCCCCACTTCTATTGTCTGCTATGAAAAGCTAGGGATACCGGTATATAAGAAGCATCTTCAAAGACAACTGCGAAACTAGAGTGCAGCGACTCTGGAAGGACTCCTCAATCCATAAAAGCCAAGTACCAAAAGAACCAAACAACATAACAGCTGAACCACCTCCTAAAAGCCCCAAGTGTTCCCCCTCCTCTTATCTAACAAAAAATGCAACAGGTTCAACGACTTGAGAATCAAACATGCAATCCCAATGAGCAAAAATGCATAAGGACCATATGAGTAAAATTTTCAATTAGGTCAAAATAGAGTCAATTTCGACTGAGTAGCTTTTACCATGAAATGCATGACAAAGCAAGCTTGTCAATACATAGAACTCTCAAATTTTAAGAGCTCAAGGAACTAATTTCTACTGATATGAATATGACAGACCTCTTTCGCGGGCATTCTCTTTCTATACATTCTTTGTCTTGTGACGAGCCACCAGTATGTGAAGCACTAATTTCTGCTATAGCACTGCCACTGAACAATCAGAGGAATCATAAAAGTCATGAAAGTATTGCCACATTATTTCATGAACAAGACAAATTCTGGATATAGATATGACAACAGTTCTTGCTTAAAAGAGAGCTTAAGTAAAACAAAATCAGCTGCTCTTAGTAAGCCGGGTCCTCAATTATCGATCACAACTTATATGTTACTGCCAATCTACTAAGGATCAAGGTACTCTAGTCTGGAATTAACCAAGTCCAATAGAGGCCATAACAATAGAGGCCATAATGTGAAAATTAAGCCACCTTGAGTCCTGGTTTTTGGGAGGGACGTCATTATATAGGTTTCGCTCTGTAAGTGCGCTTAGTTTTATCTGCCTGTGTTGTAAGGCTTTGCTTTCCCAGCTGTTAGCCTCTGCCTCAGGTGTGTAATTTATTTTTTCATGTATAAAGCTGGACTTTTTTCAGAAACCAAAGAAATGAAAGATAAGTAATTCTAATAGAGTTCCTCCAAAATTTATCAATTCAGACCTCCGGATAATGTTCCAACCAAACAGATGGAAAGAGCATAGCAAATGTGACACACATTAGGTTCTTTCATAATGTAGGGCTCCCTCATTTAAGCACGAAAAAAAAAAGATTTTATCGAATGATAACGCTATGTATAAACTCCACAGGTAAAGTTTGGTTGTTGATAGAGGATTCAGATCCATTTTCAAAAAAACACAATGTTTACGGCCCAAGACCTTGAAATGCACAAAAGGCAACATAAAACCCTTCTCCTTAAAACCCTTTCCCGTTAATCAAGACTCAGTTGTCAATTGAGGGAAACTTGCGGGGTGGAGGGGGGGCTGTTCTATCTGTTATGATTTAATGAATTCTAATCTTGCTTTGATAAACACATAGAACCAAAGCAATTAATTCTTGTTCTTTTTTTCTCACACAAGGAAGGGCAAATGTTGCCAGTGTGACACCAAGTTACAAGCTTTAACACATGAAAAGGGGTTAAACCTATAAACTGCAGGGAATGTAAACGAAGCTCTAATTAAAAAAACCTTTACCCGAAAACCCTTTTGTGCTGATCAAAGGCTCAATTGTTTAGTTCAAGGGAAAACGGGGGGGAAATAAAGATTGGCCCTAAAGTGGCTAAAACCTACGATTCTTGATAAACTAACAGAACCAAAGGAAGCTACTGTCAGAAACGATGTTGATTAATTCTTGTTCTTCTCTACTTTCTCTGTCACGAGGAAGGGCAAACGTTGCCCAATCAACACCAAGTTACAAGTTTCAACACATGAAGCAGGGGGTTTCCAAACGAAGTTGCAGATACATATCATCATCGGGTGAAATGGCTTTAAATATAGCATGCATCATGTATGTACCTCTGGTTGCCCCAATCGAAATCTGTCGATGCAACGTCGTCGATGAAACTGGAGTAGTCGATCAGATCCCAGGTGTTATTATCGAATGAGTCCATTTGATTTGATTTTCAAATGAACTTGTATTGCGTCGCAGGGATTTGAGAAACAGATTTCGATGCTTTCGGTTGTTTGACTCATGGGGCTCCTCTGCCTGATGGATTAGAATGTCAAAAGAGGCTTCCGACTCCAATGATGATACAGGGACTGTAGATTTCCTCCAGTGGTCGCAGGACACGTGGAAACGGCTCCTCTATGCGGCTCCGAATCTTTCGCCGCATTTTCCCGAATCGGACTATCTTGATCTGATTGATGTTTGATCGTGCCATTGATTGCCCTCAGCTATCGCCAATTGAACAACCCGTTATGTCGCATCGGTGGTTCAATAAAAATAAAAATTATTCATAATTTGCAAAACAAATCTTATCATTTTCCTATTCTGAAGTCACGCGTTGACTTTTGATATAACTCAAATATAACTCCCAATAATTAAAAGATACCGACATTTCTAGTCAAAGTATCTTAGAGTCATCAAAGATCGTGACGTGATTATCAAGAATCCTAACGCAATACTAACATATCTGGCCCGTGGCCTAGTGGTCTTTTATCTACGACTGTATAAAGAGGACTACTCCCACGTACGCAAACAATCACACACAGACACAATATTTCGTGCTTTCTCAGAGTTTGCTCTGATTTAAATATCGAAGAGTTTTCCACCAGGAACCTCACACGCGGTCACAGTTTCAGAGCATATTTTTAGCAACAACAGCTTTGACGGACATTTAGATTATTACTTTTTGGATTGTTAGCAACAAAATAAAGTAACCCAAGTTCAACCACTAGCGATTCCCAAATTGCTCTTTTCGTGATAATTCTTTTAGTTTTAGAGCGCCTTAAGGTACAACTTGGTGATAATACCGAAGCTCAGAGGACAATTCTTCAATATTGTGTATTATCAGAACTTGGTGAAAAAGACCTAATCATGAATTTGGGATCAATGAGAAAAGTTATTGCTGAATCAAAAAATTATAAAAGATTAGCATGTGGGATTGGTATTTCCTAAAGAAAATCATCTCGTATAGGACTGTAGACGTTCGAATCAGAGAGAGAGAGAGAGGACTATACACCTTTATAGCACAGGCTCGGTCTCACATACACACAGGGAGGGAGGGGGAGAGAGAGAGAGAGAGGGGGGGGGAGGGGGTGACTTCAAAAAGGCTAGTCCTAATGTCAAAGCATATATGACTTTTGTTAAGGTCATGTATAACTATAAGGTAATGCAATCATCTCAAACCAAGCATTTCTTTGTTTGCTTCAGCAATAAGACTAGCCAACAAAGGAAACCCAAATGTTGCATATCATCTGCATTTATTGAAAATTTTAGAAAGTAGGAACACTACTGTCAAGTTTTTCAAAGACAAGGTCTTCTTATTTCGTCTTACAAGGTTTGGTTCCAAATCTCTTCCGTATCATGTTTTGAAGTTTCCAGGCTCATTTTCCAGCTAAGAGAAATAAGAACAAATACCCATTCATGGATTCTCACAATCAAGTCTCCTTTTCTAGGGCAGCCAATTACCCTTATAGCAGTAGCCGCCAGATCAAGTTGTACAAAGGGTCAAGTCTCAATCTCCACTAACAGCAATAACCAGTAACTGGCAGTTCTGTCAACTACATGAAATCAAACAATGAGTTCCTTACAACCCAAAACAGCTTTTCTGCAGGCAGCCACCAGTGTCCCCCTTCTGATGATTCAAATTTCCACAGCTTGGTCATGCCGAGGAATAACGTAAGATTCAGAGCCTCCTTAACACAAAGGCCCTCGATTCTGAGCTTTAGTAAGAAATAGATGTGATTTCAGTAAAACAGCGCTATACGTCAGTATCGAACTTGAAACCCTGTAAATTTCGGTTCTGTGACCATCTATCATATGACACGAGCCTCATTCTTAAGCTTGTCAACCAATTCGTCCACAGAAGATAAAATAACCCCTGCTTTTCTCTTTGGGGGTTCAATGACTTGAACAGTCTCCAGATCGGATTTGATTGGCACATTCAGTTCCTCCGGGGTACATTTCTTTATGACCTTCGATTTTGCTTTCAAGATGTTGGGTAGTGTTGCATACCTTGGCTGGTTCAGCCTCAAATCAGTGCTGCGTGAAGAGCGCAATGGAGCAGAAAAAGTCAGTCCACAGATGCTAATCTTATAAAGTAGAAAAAACACTTCGCTGAGACACAGTACACAGATTTATAGACTAGGTCCAAAGTTAAAAACATGAAAATGTCAAATATAGTTGCAAGGTCTGTCGAGGCCTTCTCTTGAATGGATATTGGGTAGGACAAGAAATAACCGATCATCTGCCATTTCTGAGTGCAAAATTTTCGCCTGAGACTTTATTAGCAGAAATTGACAATCCCTACTGATCGGGTAAGATTGGATCCACTTTGTACGTCCAACCTCAATAATACACTACATTAATAATTAGTGCAGACAAGGAAGAGCACATAAGTCTATCGACAATGTTCTATTTAGCTGAATACATACTGCGCTACTTGAAATAAACACAGACGTATAGGCTAGACATGGATTTAGCATCATTATCCATCTAAGTTTGTTGGGAGAAGAGGTTGGGCGCTTTTTCAGCATGCAAGTGGGTTTGGGTTTGCCTGTACTTATTTCCAGTTTACTTGAAGGAAGAAATCTCCTTACCAAGAAGGAAGGACGATTTATTGACAAAGGGGTTTGGCACTTTTCCAACATGATACAGCATTCAGAACTCTTAAAAGGCTATACAGAGAAAGGCTCTCCTTCTTCAGCAATGATATGCATGCCTTGGGTGATTTTGGTGGAAAGCTTTCCTCGGGCATGCACATGCTTTTCTGTGGTAGACTCATCTTTGGGGTCTTCGTGGAAAGTACTTATTGACTTGGTCAATTTGCAGGGATGCCTTAAACAGGTTATACACCCAAGTCCATGTGAGCCAAGAGTTCCTTACAGATTTGCCACTTGCCAAATAACTAGTGTGTCAGCCTCATAATGCAACAAGGTGGAACATTGATCTGTGTAAGGGATAGTGTAATTAAATAACCACATCTTAGTGACAGAGAAAAAAAAAATTCTTAATAATTGTCAGTGGCAGAAATGAGCTGAGGTAATTAAGTATTCTGGTGGTCGGAGTAGCCTTTTTTTAAGGTTAGGCTTGGAGTTCATATCAACCTAGAAGATCTTATCTAACATCACAGAAACCTCAGTAATGATACTAGTTCAGTACAATACAGAGATCTAAAATGATGTTGGGACGCTTTCTACTTACCAATTGCCAACTTACTTAACTAACATTCCAAAACGGGAAGGTGCAAATATAAACAGTTCAGAGACAGGAATAAGTCAAAGGTTAAAATGCGACTGGACTTCAATATGCATTCACATACGTTAACGAGGTTCAGTTAGAGGACTTTAGACATTCAAAATGGACCAAATTTACAAGCACTACCAAGCCAGCCTTAGCAGCTCATTCAGTAAACAACCTCCCACCCCACCCCCCGATGCACACAAAACAATTAAGATCAACCACTAAAACTCAGGCTATTTGAAAGTGGCTCATTTGTTTCCCTGAGAGCTGCATTAACCTCAAAACATCTGGACTGGCACGTCTAGATCTAACTTTGTGATTCTACAGGAAAGGTTTTAAAATAAAAATCATTTTACTGCAGTAAACACACCTCTTATGATGTCCAAAAGATGGGGAATGTCCTCACCAGAAGTTTGACAAGTGACCGCTAGGAATGGCAGGGGTAAAAATCACACGCATTTTTGTCCTCTCGGAGTTTTACTGTAACTCTAAATTGTTGGGACTTAGGGTAATCTATTATTTGCTCATATTGTGTTTCTTATTGCCCATGTAGGGTTAGGATGTACTTTTACTATGCATTATAGTGTTATCCCGTGATTACACTTCGTCATTATCCCACAACTTTTTTGGCTTTGTATAGACAGTGGTTAGATAGCACATAACCTAGCCTTCAACACATGCAGCTTTGTCGAGCAGTGAGACGCCACAAGTTTATTCTTTCATTCTTGATCGCTTTGTCCTGCATTAACTTGCCATTTTACTTAGAGTACTAGCAAAGGCTGATGTTCCAATTACAACCTGCACAGGATTCATGTCTGATTAATAACATCTCATGAAATAAATAACTATTCATCATTTTATTTGCCATCAGTTGACTACAACTTTTGTCACCTATAAGTAATTTGTCCTCCTATTTATGCTAAAAAGAAGTAGAACTATACTTTGGCAAATCTTGAAGCCGCGCGCTGACTGTTGTTCATCGGTTGCGAATAATGTTTGACCATTCTCTTGATAAAACCTACTAAAACGAAGGAAGAGAAAAGGGAACAATACGAAATCCCGCAGTACTGTTTCTAACACAATAAGAATGTATTTCAAGTTTAAAGGGATGAATTGTGTTCATGAAGATGGTATTCAATATATGAGCCAACTAACAGTGGGTTCAGTCTATTCTTGTGTGTTTGCGAGTATATAAAAAAGGAAGGGCAAATTACACCTATGTCTTTGAGGTTAGGGTATAATTACAGGTAAGGACAATAGTTTGGACAAATTACACTTATGTCCGTTAACCAAACGGAATAAAAAATATGTAACGGTTTTGACGAAAAGACTGAATTGCCCCTAAATAAAATTAAAATTCCATTTTCTTCATCTTTTTTCTCTCTTTCCTCTCTCTCTCCATCTCCCGTCTCTTCATTTCACGGTGGGCGTCGAAGACGGTGCAGCAGCGGTGGAGGTGCTCGATGACCATGTGCATGTTTGGTAGGTCACGGGCCTCGGATATTGTCGTCTCTCCTGTCTCTTCATTTCAGATCTAGGTTGTTGGGAAGGGGTTGGCGGAGGGAAGGGGATGGCGGCGACCATGTCCATGTTCAGATCAAGGTCGTCTCTCTCGTCTCTTTATTTTAGATCTAGGTCGGCGGAGGGAAGGTGCTGCCGTCGTGGGGCGAGGCAAGGGGCTGGCGTCGTGGGGCGAGGGAAGGCGCTGCCGGTGTGGGGCGAGGGAAGGGGCTACCGCGGTGAGGGGCGAGGTGCGGGGAGAGAGAACAGATGGAAGGGGAAGGGCGACGTCGCCAGAGATGGAGGCGACGCCGGCAGGAGATTGGTCGCCGACAATGGGAGAGAGAACATATCAAAATTTGCAAATTAGGGTTTCAACAAAATCCTAATTTGCAAATTTGCAAGGTGATACATTGTGACTTTAAATTAAGGCTTGAAATCTTAATTTAAAATTTTTAAAAATATTCAGTATATACAGTACAAGGGGTAGTATCGTCATTTTAAAAATACATATTGATGACATCATACAAAAAGTACACTTTTTGGACGGAACCCTAACGGATGGACACGGCTGATACATTTTTAAAGTGTTTGGTCACGGTATGTTACATTTTAAAACTTAATGTCCTTGACTGTAATTATACCCTAACGTCAGAGACACAGGTGTAATTTTTTCAAAAAGGAAATATAACTTCCAAACTTCATCTACATGATTTTAGAGGCAAACGGGGAAAGAGAGAAAATAAAATTCCTAAAGTTTTAGGTGATCGTTCAAAAATGGTAACTGATAAGACATGCACATATACGTCAATGATAAGCTATTCTATCATGAAACTAGAAACAAGCTGAGAGGATTAGAAAGTACGTAATTACTGCTGGTAAGTCTAAACACAAAGTCTCAATGCCATCATCAACCTCTCTATCCACAGTTGCTACTTGTTTCTCTTTGTCGATCACAACCTGATAAGGAGCATCAGTTGTACAAATTCGTTTACAGTAAACAAAATGAATAGAAGAAGACTACTTGTTAAATTTCAACCAAAAAATCCAATCAACACCAGCTGCAAGAAATTATGCAAAAATCATAGAGCCCTGTGAGATGTAAGGCACCAAAGAAGAACATGAAGCAATTAATAAAACAAAAGTGTTAGTCCAATAGGAGGACTGTTACAGCAGGATACTTGATTTTTTATAAGTCAAATTGTGTCACAAAGGTGCCAAGCGGGCGCGACTCACGTATATTAAGATATAACTAACAAGCTATAAACGCAAGACTCCTGTTCTGCCCACAAGAAAGTAGTGTTGGAAGCATGTGACTTGAGCTTTGCCAAAGAAAGCCCCACCCCTCAAATGCCCTGTTGCCTGTTGCAACGGGAGAATCCAAAAGAAAGGGATTCCAAAAAAAACTGAAAAAGGAAATGCAACCATTGTACTCAAAGGCAAAGGCATCCTAGTCTTTTCGACATGGAGAGGCTCAAAACAATTACTGCTAACTGAATTTACAAAGACAAAAAACAGCTCTAAAATTGGAAGTTCTTGTTTGCCCTTTGTATATGTAATATGTCTCATGTAAAGCTCTAGACCCTAATTTTATTTCATCGGATATCCTTACACCCAATGGAGCGGCGGGAAAAAAGTCTCTCTTCTATCCGGAAGAAGTTGCATCCAAAGTTTTCATCTAATAATTACGTGTGTCAAGAACAAAGAACCTCATGCATCAGAGCACTGGTGCAATTGGAGGTAGTAAACTTCCTGGATAAACAAGTCTAGGTAGGCGAACATGGGTTTCAACTTCCAGCATAGTGCTCAACAATTGGCCAATTTGGTTATGGTCTTGGATGTTGGAATGTGCAAGAAAAGAAGTGAATCTTTAGAAATATGCTGCAGGTCACGCCTATGCATGCTCAAGTGTTACCATATTGATATCCAAATTTAGGAAATCTCTAGATAGAAAAGAGAAAACCAGCTAACAAATTAGTGTAGATTGTAAAAGAGGCCATAGGCCACATGTTAAGAAGAATTTTTATAGCGAGAGAGCAGCTAGTTCAGAACAAAAGTAGCATAAATGTCTTGATCAATGTAGGTTTATTTCCCCTGACTGGGGAAGTGCTTGAATGTTTTTATATTGGAGCTAACCTTGGAAGCAAAGGTCCCTTGTGGCCAGCTGAGAAGCCCAGCAACCATTTGGCCCGTCTGGTTGCAATCGTCATCAATTGCCTGCAAAATATATCAGAAAATTTAAGCAAAAAACGAACTTCACAAATCGAATAAATGGTTCAAAGGAACAAAAAGCCACAAATCAGAACGAATTTAGTAAAAAAATGAACAACAAAAGAGCTTCAAAGCTGTCAACATTGATCTAAAACCCAACATGAGAATCTACTGTAGCCAATACTCCACAGTTCACACAAACATGAAAAAATTAGGGAAGAAAAGAACAATGCCATTTTAGTTTTCTTTTTCGGAGCATCTATTTCCACACTCTCAAATGTTTGTCAAGACCTTAATTTGTCGCTAAAAAGTGCATTGGTCACAAAATAATAACTTTGTAGGGACAAAATTTTTGGTTTACAAGCATTTGAGGGTCCGGAAATTAGACCTTTTTCCCTTCTATTTTTCCAATTTAAATCTCAGAACAACCTTTTTTCACAGCTCAAACAGCAAGTCAACCACAAACATAAACACAGCCCAATCCAAAAAAACAAGAACCCATTTAACTGATTATAAAATCAAGACCCCATCAAAAAATTCATCCTCAAACAATCAAAATTGAGACAAATAGACTTGTTCAGACCTGCTTGCCAAGAATAAGAAGTCCGGGTTTTTCGGAATCAACAAGTGCCTTAAGAAGCTTTGCAACCGAAAGCGGCTGAAGCGCACCGGGCACGTCCACGTGGATCCCCCGGTCCGCGCCCATGGCAAGCCCGGTCCGGAGGGTGTCAACGCACTTGGCCGGACCCATGCTAACGGCCACCACCTCCGACGCCAGACCCGCTTCCTTCATCCTCAGGGCCTCTTCCAGGGCTATCTCACAAAACGGGTTCATCGACATCTTCACGTTGGTGGTCTCAACGCCGGTCTGATATGAAAGCGGGAAGCTGAAATCAGTGGTTTTCTGGGTTAATGGTGGAATTCAGGGGGTTTTCGGGAGTTTCACTCACCTTGTCGGGTTTGACTCGGATCTTTACGGCGTAGTCCACGACCCGCTTGATGGCTACCATGATCTTCATTCTCGCCGTTGTCCGTCAGTTCAGAATACTTCAGATACTGGAAACTCACTGCCAGATCTTATATTAGTCCTTCGTACATGTGACCGAGTTGCGATAGACTTTCTAAATTTTAATAACATGATTATGTTTTTTTTTAGGTTGATCCGTATTCACGTGCGAATCAAGTTATAAGAGTAGACAAACTATTTTTTTTTAGCTATACATCTTCGCTAAACTATTTTATAAGAAAATCGGATAAATTTATACTAAAGCAATAAAAGTAACATCAAGAAACTTACATTGAAGGATCTAAAAGCACTACAACTATTTTTTTTATACAAATATTAAATTAAATATATTCTAGACCTCTCTAAAAGTAAAAAATAACTAGTTCCTCTGCCTAACATCCAAAACTTTAGAACTTAGTGATGATCACTTTACAGTGAGGGACATAAAGTCACATCCAGCCCTTTTCAAATATTACCACCGCTACAAAATCCAACGAACTGGACAGCACCCTTTCCGCAATATCCGGTGAAATCTGGAAAAAAAAAAAAAAAAACACCGTCAAAGCCATAGTTTCTTCACAAGCTAAAGGATCCATTCCCCTCACCCCACCTCCCCAGATTCCACATAATGACCAAAAAAGAACAAAAAAAGCAAACTACAACAAACAGATTCCACACCCAAAAAACTCGTTCTCCTCGCCCCCCCCCCCCCCCCCACGCCACCCCCAACCCCCAGAAGAACGGAAGCAAGAAGGGAGAAACAAGAACGGAATCAGAGAGATGAAAACAAATAACAACAAATTTAAACTCGGATCAAGCTACATTTCCATTTAGATTTATAGATGTAACTGAGATCTGGAAGAAAAACAAAGAAGATCTGGAATTTATGGTGAGAGTAGTCTAGAGCTTGATCTTGGACGCCATGGTGGCAGTGAAGTAGCTGGGTAGTGACGTGGCTGGGCGTGAGAAGCAATGAAACGGCAGCAGCAACTATGATGGCAACATGTCGATCGGGCTACGGGGTGGTTGGCGGCTAGGCTTGAGAGCAAAACAGGGTGAGGGGAGGCTAGAAACTGAGAAAGAGTGAGAGAGAGAGAGAGAGAGGGGGTGGTGGGGGGGAGAAGGGAGGAAGAACATCTCAACCCCCTCCCCCGACGGCATCAGAGCAGTTTGTGGGGGTTGTTCTAGAGAGAGAAGGAGGAGCACTCCGCAATCGGTTTACTAATTATCATGAGGATGGTGCTTACAGTCTATAAGAGACTTCTTTGTTATCTAGCCTTCTGGAGTTTATTAGTTCGATCTTATACTTGCAGGATGACATGATTATGTTGTAACACTTTGTAAGTATCACTCCAATACAACTTGTATAAGTATAGAAGACTTTAAAAATTATATGTTAATATTTAAAGTACCATATTTGCACCAAATTATCCTGCCACTAACGAAAGGTGAAAGCTGCTAAAAATTTAAGAGTAAGACGGTCATTATAAAAAGATATTTTAAAACGAGTCGATTGGCCACACCACACTCATTTTCTCTCTCCAAGTCAGAGCCTCTCCTCTCTCTACTTCAAACACACAACAGCGCGCGCACACACATCATAACTAACATACAGTTTACACACAACCACACACACAGTTACATTCATGCACACCACACACACGACTTCACACACATAGTTTCACCATAACACACACAGAACCCACACACACCGTCACAGCCACATAGACACATACATACACACCTCATAACACACATACACTCCCCTACACCCCGTAACACATATGCACACACCCTACCGTCTCTCTCGCTACGTACACCCGCCATAGCCTTACTGACCTAGAGCATCCTAGAAACAAAGCCAAGGCATATTTGGGTTTTCCATTCTTTGCATACCCACTAATTAAACAAGTGACTGCGAGGGTGTGTGCGTGCGCACGCACGTAACTCCCTGTGTATTTGTGTGTAGCTGTGACGTGGTGTGTTGTTTGTGTATGGGGTGTGGGTTTAACTCTGTGTGTATGGTGTGCGTGTGTGTGGGCACGCTTGTGCGTGCAACTTGTGATGTGTGTATAACTACGCGTGTGTGCGCGTGAAGAAAGAGAAGTAGAGAGAGGAGGGGCATTAACTTGGAGAGAGAAAACAAAGTGTGGCGTGGCGCATAATTTCAGTCTTATCCCCTGAACTTTTTAATAGCTTCCACCTTCTACTAGCAACATGACTCGTTTGGTTAAAAATTGCACTTTAGGTATTGATTTGGTACTTTTGAAACATTGAAACCTTTAACTGTGCGCAGATTTGGCATAAGCCAAAAAAAAAAAATTGTTACTATCGTAGTTGTAGTAAGATAGCTGCAACTCCTTGTATAATTGTCGCTAATATTTTTAGAGGCTCTTTTTTCGAACATTTTTTAAAATAATTCTTAGCAACACTTTAGTGTCACTTAATAATAGGAGACATCTCTTTTTTTTTTCCCCGAAAATCTTTAGAATTCCCACTGCTTTAAGTTGCCCTCCACATTTTACCGATGCCTCTAAATTTTAATGACAATCAATTAATGTGAAAGTTGTAACTATTTTCTTAGAGTCTGTAGCAGTCAAATTTTTTTCTAAACTTATTAAGAGCAAATTATACGAGGAAAAGAACAGGAAGTATGAAAAACATATCCATTTTGAAATGTTAATAGCACACTAAAGTTTCTTTTCATTGCTAAAGGTGATTTTTAATCAAAGAACCACCATCTGCTTTGTTCAACAAACGCAGGGCTGTGTACCCTGTTTGGATACCATTTTCATGGTCTTCGTTACTGCTGCTCTTTGTATTTTTTTTTTATAAAAAAAGTGTTCCCAACCTATTCTGGTCGTACCCAAGGGCCCACTAGGAATCTCGTTTCACGCGAACATGTCGACATTGTCAACAGTCAATTTTCCGACGCATCAAACCGGTCAGCGCCCGCGCGCCCAAGACACGTGTTTTTCTCACTTCACGCGCTTCGTGCGCGACTTAGACATTTTATTTCGCGTCGACATCACTCACGCTAGCGCGATCGTCACGTCGGGACCATCCGAACACATTTTCATCAAAAACATCGGCCGACGGCACATTTGGAGAAACGGGGTCAAGGGGTAAATGGCCTTGGCCAACCCCAGGGGGTTGGCCAAGGCCTCCTGGAAGGGTTGGCCTCGGCCATTTTCCCCCGGTGGTTCACCCCTTTCCCGCATACCCCTTTTTCGTACTTCTTTCCCCTCGTATGCTTCGTACGTAACCTTGGCACCTTGATCGCTAAATGGGTACGATTCTTGGCAATGCACTCGTCTTAACACAACTTCCGGATTCACCATTGCTCATCAAAACACCTACCGACGGTGCGCCCAAAGTTCGCAAAAGGAGAAGTGGCCTTGGGCTCCGAAAATGGAAGATGGTCATTTGGCCTTGGCCAACCCCCGGGGGTCGGCCTCGGCCTTCCCCATGCCATGGGGGTCGGCCTCGGCCTCCTGGAGGGGTTGGCCTCGGCCATTTTCCCCCGGTGGTTCCCCCATTTCCCGCATACCCATTTTCGCACTTTCTTTGCTTCGTACGCTTCGTACGTAACCTTGCCACCTCGTTCGTCATGTGGATATGATTCACGTTGTAACGCAACTTCCAGATTCACCATTGTTAATCAAAACACCTACCAACGGCGCGCCCGAAGTTTGCAAAAGGAGAAGTGGCCTTGGGCTCCGAAAATAGAAGTTGGCCATTTGGCCTTGGCCAACCCCAAGGGGTCGGTCTTGGCCTTCCCCATGCCTAGGGGGTCGGCCTCGGCCTCCAGGAGGGGTTGGCCTCGACCATTTTCCCCCGGTGGTTCACCCCTCCGCGCAAACCCTTTTTCGCACTCTTTTCGCTTTGTACGCTTTGCGCGTGACTTTGAAACATCGTTCGTCATGTAGGTATGCTTTGTGTCGGCACGCTCGTCATGATGAAACTTTTGGATTTGTATTTGCCCATCAAAACACCTACAGTCGGCGCGCCCGAAGTTCACCAAGAGGGGGGAGTGGCCTTGGGCTCCTTCATGGGAGTTAGCCATTTGGCCTTGGCCAACCCCAGGGGGTCGGCCTCGGCCTCCAGGAGGGGTTGGCCTTGGCCTTCCCCCCATTTTTGGCCTATGGCTTCTCCTATCGTGCGCACTTGTTTTCTCGAGTCTTTGCACCTCCGCGATATTTACGGACGTTCGTACATCAACCTCGCAACGTCTGTCGTGCATCAACCTCGCGACGTCCGTCGTGCATCAACCTCGCGACGTCCGTCGTGCATCAACCTCACGACGTTCGTCGCCCATGACCGCGCACCGCTCTCGCGATGCCCGTCACCCAAAGTCACACGCTACCACCGAATGACCCGGCGTTGGCAACCGCATACCATCACTCGTCAACTTTGTCACTACTACATGTTGCATTCATTATCTTGTTATGACAAGTACACTTAGCTCAGATCCTGTCTTCGAAACACCCGACGTTCGCCCCGTGCGCCATTCTCATGACACGTGCCCCGGCATCAAATATTGCTCCGCGACGTTCGTCGCCACGCACTTGCACCATTCTCATGATACGTGCCCCGGCACCAAGTATTGCTTCGCGACGATCGTTGCCGCGCCACTTTCACAACATGTGCCCCCGGCACCAGGTATTGTCTCGTGCTATAGGCACCGCGATCATGCGCCACAATCATGTTGCATGCTACCGGGATGGGCTCACAACCTTATAGCCATTGTCGTCTCAATCACAAGGGGGCTTCGGCCTCGTACCGGGATGGGCTCACAACCTTATAGCCATCCCCGTATCAATCACAAGGGGGGCCTCGGCCTCGTACCGGGATGGTCTCACAACCTTATAGCCATCGCCATCTCAATCACAAGGAGGGCTTCGGCCCTCGTACCGAGATGGGCTCACAACCTCATAGCCATCGCCGTCACAGTCACATGGGGCTCTGGCACGAGGACCCCTCACCACGGCGCCAACTGCCAGGCGGACTAGGCGCGTTGGCCATTTGGCCTTGGCCAACCCCAAGGGGTTGGCCTCGGCCTTCCCCATGCCTAGGGGGTCGGCCTCGGTCTCCAGGAGGGGTTGGCCTTGGCCTTCCCCCCATTTTTGGCCTATGGTTTCTCCTATCGTGCGCACTTGTTTTCTCGAGTCTTTGCACCTCCGCGATATTTACGGACGTTCGTACATCAACCTCGCGATGTCCGTCGTGCATCAACCTCGCGACGTTCGTCGCCCATGACCGCACACCGCTCTCGTGATGCCTGTCACCCAAAGTTGCACGCTACCACCGAATGACCCGGCGTTGGCAACCGCATACCATTACTCGCCAACTTTGTCACTAATACATGTTGCATTCATTATCTTGTTATGACAGGTACACTTAGCTCAGATCCTGTCTTCGGAACACCTGACGTGCGCCCGTGCGCCATTCTCATGATACGTGCCCCGGCATCAAATATTGATTCGCGACGTTCGTCGCCACGCACTTGCACCATTATCATGATACGTGCCCCGGCACCAAGTATTGCTTCGCGACGATCATTGCCGCGCCACTTTCACAATATGTGCCCCCGGCACCAGGTATTGTCTCGTGCTATAGGCACCGCGCTTATGCGCCACAATCATGTTGCATGCTACCGGGATGGGCTCACAACCTTATAGCCATCGCCATCTCAATCACAAGGGGGCTTCGGCCTCGTACCGGGATGGGCTCACAACCTTATAGCCATCCCCGTCTCAATCACAAGGGGGGCCTCGGCCTCGTACCGGGATGGGCTCACAACCTTATAGCCATCGCCGTCTCAATCACAAGAGGGGCTTCGGCCCTCGTATCGGGATGGGCTCACAACCTCATAGCCATCGCCGTCACAGTCACAGGGGGCTCCGGTACGAGGACCCCTCACCACGGACTCGGAGCACTGAGCTGCGAGTCCTCGGATGGCATCGGAGGGCATCACGCCTAGTCCGCCTGACACTCCGGGACGGGAGCAGGTCCTCGGAAGGCATCGCGCCTAGTCCGCCTAGCAGTTGGCTACAGGGGTAACCCTCACCACTGTCAGGTTCTTTGCGCGTCTCTTGACGCACCTCATGGGATTCAATAAGGGTTTGGATTGGTGGCTGGGGCAACGGGTTTACTCTGACCATGCCGTCATGGTTTGGTCAGTCTTCTCAGACAGGCAGAGCGACGCTGTGCGAGGCAGTGAACGCAAATTTGGGAACTTGCAGTCCAACGAAGAACCAGTATTTTGGGACCCCCTGGTGACGTGTCACTCCCAGGGGACGACATGTGGCACTTTATGACATAAGCACACTATTTCCTATAAATAGTAAACTTTACAACTCAAAAAAGGACTTCTTCTTCATTCTCACAAAAATCACTTTCTCACTCTAGAATTGGAGAGCTCTTGGATTTTAGAGAGAGAAACACAAAATTGGACATAACTTAAGATCGTAACATTGGACCCTGACTTTGACCTCGGCTCGGACCCTGACTTGGACTATCGACTGCCGGCCCTGTTCGTCTTAGCTTTGCCTTCGCAGCACTGCCATTCCTCACGGCCTGTCTGGGAAGCTTTGCTCTCAGCCCTTACTCCGTCCTTACTGTCTCTCACTTTGCATACTTGGAAGCTGACACGGACTGCAGCCTTTGTGGCACCTCCACGTAAGTAGGAACCCACTTTCCTTGGCATCAAAAAGTTATGTTGGTTTACCATTCTCAAAGTCACCTCAGTCCGCCCATTTAGTGATTGAATTGTAGTTTATTTATGGACCTAATAAGCCACGTGTTTAAGTGGGTCATAAAAGATGCCTATTTAACCATAGGTTAACTATTTGAGTAATAAGACTCCAAAAACATAACCTCTTTTCAAGACTTATGCCAATTACTGACATGTCGTCGCCGTTGTCATTGCCGTCAAACCTACGTCGGCCTGTCGTCGTCGTGAACACTCTATCGTCATGTCACCATCACCACTCCATCCCCGTCTTCACCAGTTTTTTATCGCCATAGTAACCAGTACCCGCCCTTTAACCAATCATCGCCATCAATCAAGAACCTTTGAGGAGTTCATCTATTCAATATTCTAAAGAAAACATGGAGCTAAATGTTCATCGCGTAGCTATATTGGTTCATTCTAAAAAAGATTTGACTCGTGCTTTTGATGGTTGGCTCAAATGGTTCTGGTGTTGAGATCAGTGGTTGTCATGGGTGTAATGGGAGTAACTATGTCTCAGGATATTGCTGGTGGTTGTGGATGTGCCGACGGTGGATAAGTGGTGGTTGTGGTGGCGGTTGCGGTTGCATAATGGTGGTAGTGATTTGGTATTGCAGTGCTATTTTTTATGTTGTTGACTAAGATACAAGAATTAACTTTCATATAATTGGATATGGATTGCTATTGTGTTAATGGGTGAAACCAACCCATTTAACACACAACTAAATTGGTTACAATAGGTCAATCAACCATTTAAAACCAACCCATTCAATCCACACTCAACTCTAACCACCAATTTATTTTGTTACTTCTAGTTTCCTTATCTACGTGTTTCACTTATGTATTCTTTCCATATAAATTTACCCTTATATCTCACTAAAAAAGATAGCTTATGGAATAATATTTAGGACAACATCTACTTTCAAAAATTGGAATTAAAGATTGATATTTTTATGGATCAATATTTAGGACAACATCTACTTTCAAACATCTCACTTTGGAATTAAAAGATTGATATTCTATTGCTATATCTTGCACCCATTTTAAAAATGTCACTATCGTAGTTAGAATTCAATTACTTTTATTTATCTCACTTCCTAATTAAAAGAATCATATTTTGCTACTATATATATTCTACACCTGAAAAATGTCACATGATGCCTATTTTAGTGCCAAAAGAGTTTAAATTTAGAAAAACAAAATTGTAGTAAATCGAATTAGCTCCATTTGTATATTATGTTGAGCATATGTTACATTAGAATTAATTAAGCATGATCTTAACATTACAACCTATGTCTATGTTCAAATTGGGATTTAATGATAGCCTAATGAGTTGTGTAAACTTTTTCTTTTGGTAATTGATAATTGGACTGCTAATTAGATGATGCATAGACTGTTATATTGCGCATTGGATACAAGAAAACAAATAATTAAAGAAACATATAAATGGCCTGGTTTTAAGCGAAATCAAGAAAAAGTAGGGCGCGCGCGTGTGGGCTAGGGTGGGCGCCTAAATTGTGATGGCGAAATACTTTTATAATGTTTTAGAATCTCAGAGTACCTGACTCAGACAAGAGTGGAGACGTGGGATGGGTACTTACATCAACTGCTTAAATATCTTGGTATTCCCTTGCATAAACACCTTCCTAAGCTCCTCCACTGATTATAATCTCACAAAGCATTGGGTAAGTTCAAGTAATAACTGTAGTCTCACCATAATAAAAATTAACTACATATCCAATTTGTAGTCCTAACTCCCAATTCATACACCTTATTACTACTATTAGTAACCCATATCATAAAAAGTACTAATAAATCGATACCTTTCCTATGTCTTTAATAACACAACCATCGACTTAGTACTCTTGAACAGCCATAGGATTGCTACCTAGCCGATCTACGACACTGCCCATTTATCAAATTTAGACATGAACACCTGTAGGTAGTAAGTGCTGCTTAGGGGTAATAAGGTCACTTCACTTCATGAGTAGGACGTTCCAATCGGTTTGGGATAGTATTTATGGCTCAATCACGATCATTGTAAATTCCAAACCATGACAAACATACAAAGGTCTCCTATTATTCTCTCGAGAGTTGTGAATGAAAGATTGCTTGGATACCATCGGCATTTAACACCTTCACGTTAAGCACAAACCTAATATGTGTTTTTTTCAGAGTTTACTGCATACTTGAGGCTGACTAGTTTGAGTCTAAATTGCTCGAGTCTACCTTGATCTTGGCTATCTTGACTGTTAATAAATTGGGTCAGTGGACCCATTATCCACCAACTAACAGATAATGTGTATTTGTTAGTCTGAATAATTACAGTTAATTAGAGGATATTTATCTCCTAAGTGTTTGAGGTAAAGTCAGTCTCTAATTGTATCTCTATATAAAGGCTAGAGATATCCCAATAAATCATAAGTCATAACGATAAGTGACAAGCAATAAGTCACAAGACAATCCCTCTCTCTATAGCACTCTCTCTAGAGTAATCACCAAGCTCTAGGATTTGGTTCGTGAACGAAGAATTCGACTCTAGTAGCCGTTTTCGTACCTCCAAAAAAGATCAAGCGTGTTGGAGGCTCGTAACAACAAGGATCCTACGTCAGAATTTTCAGAGACTTCGAACGGTATGTTTCCGAACACATTACGTTATGTGGTAAGCGCAATAAATCGTTTCAACATTGGTATCAGAGCATGATTACTTGTTGATTCGCCTTTAACATGCTAGAATAAGTAATGTGCATGTTGCGATTTTTTCCGGATGCATGGACGAGACCCATTACAAAAATTCGAAATTTATTGAGCATGTTTTCTGAAAAATAATTATATGGTTTCATTCTCCTATGGTTGAGGATGAACTTCATAAAATTTCGTGATTTTTTTATGCATGGTTTGTGAGAAATCACGATTTTATCTTTTCAAGAAACTGTGGTTTTTTCGAGTTTTGGGACTCATATTCGGAGCATGATATTCAGTTTTTATCATGATCAGTTGATACATTATTAATCTATATCGCATAAGCTTTCCAATGATATATCGTACGCATTATTTGGCTTAAAAACGAAAGAGATATGGCCTTTGGAAGTTGGCATCGCGACACGGCAGCGCTGGAAAAAATTAGGGTTTAATGAAGAAGATGAACAATGTCTCCACGCGCGACACGCGCTCAAGCCGAGCCTCAGACGCGCGACACGCGCCAAGCCGAGCCTCAGACTCGGGCCACGTGCCAAGCCAGTCGAGGGTGCTGCACTCACGCGCGCCACGCGCGAAGGAGTTGCGCAACGCCACATGCGCGCAAGCCATGCCCGCACGCGTGCACACGCGCCAAATAAGGCTTCTGACACGCGCTCCACGCGCGCGTGCTTCACACACGCCTGTAGAGAACCCTAGATTCTGCCCCATTCGCACGGCTGCGCGTGGAGACGCGTGAGGGATATTTTTTGGTCGGTGTTTGTCACCGCCCGCGAGTGAAGCTCCAGATTGGCCCAAATGTTTTTTCTATGGTGTTAAATTTACCTTTATACCCTCTGTAGGTGTTTTGTTTAATTTTTAAATGATTTTTCTATAAAGAAAATAGTTTTAAAATTTTGTTTTGATGCACACAGAATTTTTCTTTAATTCCAGAGGGTATATTAGGGTCAAATTTACTGTTTGTCATCTTTTAAGAATTTATCTCTCGGTTTTTGGTCATTTGTGAGTATTTTTGTGGTACTTTTGTGGTTCCCAAAAATACGAATAATGCGTAAATATTATTTTTTGCACTTCGTGAGCAGAAATAAATATTTTGAATGTGATTTTTGGTATTGTGCATATCGCATCACCTTTTTCGCACTCACACATTGAGCATTACCAGGTTTACGAGAGTGTCTACCCAAAATATTGATTGCACAAGCAATATGTGGTCTCAAGCACACCTCATCATACATCAAACTACTCATAACACTACTATAAGGTTTATCCTCATAGACTCCTTTTCGACATCATTCTTAGAACACTAAGCCTTGCTTAAATTATCCCCTTTTTTACACATTGGAGTTACGCCTGTTCCACAATGTTGCATATAAATTGGTTAAGAACTCGATTAGTATACACCCTTTAAGAAAATCTTGAAAACTTTTGTGATCTATCTCGATGAATTTCTATGCCAAGCACATAAGCTGCCTCTCCAAGGCCTTTCATGTCAAAGAACGTAGAAAGCATTTCCTTCGCATCATAAAGCAAGCTTAAATCACTACTAGCAAAAAGTGTATTATCAACCTACAATACTAAGGAAATATATTTGCTCCCTTGACCTTGAGATATATGCAAGAGTTGACAATATTTTCCACAAAACCAAAGTATGGCACTACCTCGTGAAATTTAAGTACCATTGTCGCAAAGCCTGCTTGAGACCATAGATGGACTTCTTTAGCTCACAAACCATAAGCTCATTATTTGCCACCTCAAAAATCTCGAGCTACTTTATTTACACTTTTTCAAACAAATCACTATTGGGAAAAGCTATCTTTATATCCATTTGATGAAGCTCAAGATCAAAATGTGCCGTCGATGCCATGATAATTTGAAAGGAGTCTTTTGAGGAAACTAGTGAAAACGTCTTAGCATAATATATTGCTTCTCTCTAGGTATACTTTTTGCTATTAGTGTAGCCTTATACCTCATAACTTTTTCTTGGAATCTCTCTTGGTTTTATGTACCCAAAGACAACCGTGGATTTAAAACCTTCCAGAAGTTCAACTAACTTCCAAACCCTATTAAGTACCATAAAGTCCATCTCATCCTCCGTTGTATCCACCCACCTCACGAATCCTGAGCTAGATTTGGCTTAACTAATAAGTCGCTAGTTCAGCTATATCTCCAATGTCATAATCATGTTCTCTCATGTATATATAACGTAATCTGTAGAGAAATCAGGTCTTCTATACTGGCGGGTTTATTGATTGTTGTTGTTCTAAACGTGCTTCTATTTCTTCCATTAGTTGAAGTAAAACTCTCTTATGTGTCACAGAATATGGAACTATAACGTTTCTCTTGAAGCTTCAGAATGTTCCAACGCGCAGTCACAATGACCCAAATCATACTCCGAAAGGATTTTGCGGTCATGGCAATATTCTGAACGGGTCAGGTAGTTTCTACTGGCTGGTTTATTGACTGTTGTTGTTCTAAACGTGCTTCTATTTCTTCCATTAGTTGAAGTAAAACTCTCTTATGTGTCACAGAATATGGAACTATAATGTTTCCCTTGAAGCTTCAGAATGTTCCAACGCGCAGTCACAATGACCCAAATCGTACTCCGAAAGGGTTTTGCGTTCGTGGCAATATTCTGAACGGG
The DNA here is from genome assembly GCA_033065855.1 of Escallonia rubra. Lineage (NCBI taxonomy): Eukaryota > Viridiplantae > Streptophyta > Magnoliopsida > Escalloniales > Escalloniaceae > Escallonia > Escallonia rubra. Next base: position 39,897 of record JAVXUO010000304.1, read on the forward strand.
TCAGGTAGTTTATACTGGCGGGTTTATTGGCTGTTGTTGTTCTAAACGTGCTTCTATTTCTTCCATTAGTTGAAGTAAAACTCTCTTATGTGTCACATAATATGGAACTATAACGTTTCCTTTGAAGCTTCAGAATGTTCCAACGCGCAGTCACAATGACCCAAATCATACTTCGAAAGGGTTTTGCGGTCGTGGCAATATTATGAACGGGTCAGGTAGTTTCTACTGGCGGGTTTATTGACTGTTGTTGTTCTAAACGTGCTTCTATTTCTTCCATTAGTTGAAGTAAAACTCTCTTATGTGTCACAGAATATGGAACTATAACGTTTCCATTGAAGCTTCAGAATGTTCCAACGCGCAGTCACAATGACCCAAATCATACTCCGAAAGGGTTTTGCGGTCATGGACGCAAAAATCCTCATGCGATAGTTAGGACAGTAAAACTTATAACCTTGAGAGGCCTGTGGGTAACCAACAAAAGATCAACGAGTGATTCTACGATCTAGTTTATTTTCAGCTGAGTTACATATTTTAACCTCCAGGACAACCTAACCCGAAATGATACAAACTAGGTTTCCTGCTGGTCCTAACTTGAGAGGAGTTTTAGTAATAGCTTTACTCGGCACTCTATTAAGGCTAGACATGACTTTTTTAAGTGCTTCTCCCCAAAATGAATTGCGTAAGTTGGTTTTGCTCGTCAGTGTCTAATCAGGTCGTTAAGAGTGCGATGACAACATGCAGCCATATCTTGTTGTTCAGAGTTACGCGTCATTGCACACAGTGCAACAATTGCATAAATCTATAGATATTTAGCAAAAGGATGCCATATACTAATTAACATCATCATGTTTGCCATAATACTCACATTCCCGGTCAGACCTAACAATTTTGATCACTTTCGTGAGATGCTTTTCAACTTCAGTATTGAATAATTTTAATTTTTAAAGTGACTCAGATTTATGATTAATGAGGTAAACGTAGCTATAATGTGAGTAGTCATCTATGAAGGTAATGAAAAGACATTCTCCACGTAAGGTTGGAGACAAAGGCCCACTAATATTATTGCAAATAATCTTTTAAGATCACTAGTACGTCCGAAACATTTCTTTCTAGTTTTTTGTCACTTTGCTGCTAATACAATCTACATAAGCGCTAGATCATTTAAGGTAGGTTTCATATTGCTTTTAATTATTCTTTCTCGAGAGGTATGGGCAATTCTTTTGAGCCACAAAAGTGCGTCTTCTCATTTATTATGCTGTCTTGATGTCACTTTCTTCAAATTCATTGAAATTTCATCAGAGGTCAAATTCAACTACATAACCGTCACATAAGTAACAACTTCCAACCAAAACCAAATCAAGGAACAAATTAACTTTCCTATTCCCAATATTAAGATTAAAACCAAATTTTGCCTCATAGAGGATACAAGAATAGTTTTCTCCAAAACAATACTACAACCAGACTGATAATTTAACTTAACATCTCCAATAAACTTGACTCCGACTTTTACTTCATCGCCCATGAACACATTTGCTTTACCATCACTTGGCTTGTTTATGAACTCCTGCAAATAGGTAGCAATATGAGTTGAAGTTCTAGTATCAGGCCACAAAGAATTTGGTGTTACATCAACTAGAAGGGTAGTAGCAAACAAAAGCTAATGTGTTACCTCTTTCTTTCTTTTCCTTCTTTTCTTACCAAGTCTTTTATTTTGGACAATCAAGTTTCTTATGACCACTCTCCTTGCAAAACCAGCAACTAGCATCCTTCTTAATAGTAGCCCTCGACCACCAGGATTGTGAGACTGACTACATTTTCACTAACTATGATGATTTTTATAGTTCTTGTTTAACCTACTGTGATGATTATTAAAACCCAGTACTTGCTTGTCCCCTAGAATGGTGTGGCTCATGCACCAGATCACATTCTCAACAATTTCCTTCTTGTACCTTTCTTCATCTTGATCACACATACACAGAGATAAGAGATAAGAGATAAGCTGTTTTATCCTTAGGGTTCTTTCGGTGTATCATACGCGGTTCTTAAGTGACTAAAATGGTTCGAAAAAGAATTAAGAGCTTAGTGGAGTAAGAAGGACTCAACAATGGGTACTTAATTTGGATTGCTAGTTTGTTGGTAATATTCTGCATATATAGTTATATAAGCTCCCTCAACCCCATCATTCTTCACGGTGGACAAAGTATTCATTAGGTCCCCAGTTTCAGCCTTTCAGACTCTGGGAATTGCTGTTAAAGGATATCACTACACGATTCCCTTTTGGGCAGAACAAATTGCATACGATATAAGCCTCCAACAAGTCAATTAGTAAGAAGGGTCTTTAGTAATTTTATCACCTTTGGGAGATAAAACTCCTTCAAACCAAATAATATAGCTCTAACCATCTGCCTGTACTACCTCCAAGATTAGCACACACAGTATCCCATTTGGGCAAGCGATTCTATGTTATAACCTTAGTGGAGTAAACATCCTGGAATCCTTATGGCGTCTTCCTTAAATATCAATATATGGCAATTCAGTGGTATCATCCATATATGCTTATTGAACACCTAACTAAGATAATTAAATTTTTCGCCCACAAATTGCACTTCAAAAACCATCTTCTGTAACTTCATTATATATTCTTTTGTCGCTGAATTCTATAATTATATTAAACTTTAAGGGTCAATCTAGATATTAGATTTTAAGCTATAGGGATCAATTTGGATTTGTATGAAACTTTAGTGGTCAAACTCCAATTTAAGAAACTTGAACAGCGGTCGGCCATACCCTTCATCCGCGTAAAATAAGAGATCTTCGAACAATTGATTTTTTTTTAAAAATGGACCGTTTGGAAAATTGGACAGCGTCGGGGTAGATTTATTGTAAGATAATAAATCATTCAAAGATTAAAGAATTAAAGAAAAAAAAAAGGCAAACCTAATTGGTTTCTCATGGACGTCAACATAATACAGATTTGGAAAAACTCAATGAAAAATATTGAACACAGTCGACAATTTATTCATGCATAATTGGATTCTACAAATTATGAGTATGTAAGAATGTAATAGTAGAAATGCAGTTCTCACTCTTAACCCAAAAAAAAAAAAAAGAATGTAATAGTATCCCTTGAAGTCATGATTCGGTATGATCAACTGAATACTTACTAAGATGCTCACTTGTGTGTTTAGGTCAAATCTTCCTTTTCCTCTCATTTTAGAGCTGAAAAGCATACAGCAACCCATAATTAATAAAATTCTAACATGAACCATCACCATAACTCAAGAGAGAACATCAGGGCATAGTCTGGATTCCTCTTTCTCAATGGGCATGCTATCACTTATGTAAGGATGGGGAGGGACCTATGCCCAATAAGATTCCAACTGTGCAGGCTTACCCATCAAAAGCCCATGTTATTAAATAGGTCATTTACTTATTACTATATCATATAGTAATAGTAAATAACATGAGATGAAGTATAACTTGGTAATTGTAACCAAAAAAAAGAAGAAGAAGTATAACTTGGTAGGGAGAGCCCTGTGAATGCAGCTGCTTTAAAATTTGATAAGGAGAGTTTTGCCGCTCATGTAGTCCTACCCGACTCGAAAGGTGTGACAAAATCTTATCACCCTTTTTTGTACCAAAAAAGTATAACTCAAATACTTTAATGATCACTTAAAACTTGAACTTATTGGTTATATATCTGAATCACACGTAAAATTCAAAATATAAAAAGCAATGATAACTCACTATTAAGAAAATCCTCACATATGATGGAGCATCGTGACTAAAACGAGAACATCGAAGGCATGCCCTGAATTCCTCTCCCTCCTCAAAATCATCTGACTTGTATAATTTTGAATAACATAATCAAAGTCTTTAGAGTGGAAGTTATTGCAGAGAATCAACGATGCATCCAACAAGATCACTTTTTTCTTGAGACGCCAGTAGATGTACCAAGCAATTAGAGAGACTACTTGATCCAAACAAAATTGGAGCACTGTCCCATCACTTGAAGGAAAACGAGCAACCTGATTCAAAATCTTGCTCTCAAAACCAGCAACCTGATTAAAGGTGTGACAGTCGTTTAAAGGAATGGCAAATGATGGTCCAGGCAAAGGCTAGAGACAAACACAACAGAAGTCAACCATCTTCTGAATCATAGCCTCCACCACCAGCATTTAACGTAGCAGGGGACCCCTTTTAACCTCCTACATCAATAGAAGTAGAACTTTTCTCCTCCACCACCTTTATCCAAATTCTCGTCTTCTTCCCTCTCTTAATTGAGCAAGAACAGACGAACACCTTCATGACTAATGTTCACACGCTATTTGACCATATAGTTTGTGACGGAAAATGAGGTGTGAATGTGTAAGAGGCCATGTGACATTGGTCGCCTTACAGCATAACAAAGCAATGAATCTCGGTCACCATTTGACGGAAAAAACTGATATATTGTGCTTGAATAATATGTTTTCGCAGCGAATTACTGGGGTGGTCTTCAAGTTGCTTGACATGAAGGAAAACTTTAAATTATGAATACATTATCGAGCCCATTTTCTAGCCGCTTATATTTTAGAGCAAGTAGTAACTTAACATGGTATCAAAACTCTGATTTGATAAGGTCTTAAATTCGATTCTTTCTGTTTGCATATTTGTTCTTCCTCAATCATAATACAATTTGCACCGTAGTCACAAAGTAAAAAAAGCATCGCTTACAATGATTATATCAAGGGTACGGCTTTAGTGACGGTTGCGTGTGTGAATGGTATTTTCCATTTTTGGTGCCTTAGACATTAAAACTTTTTGGCTCACCTGAAGCAACACTCCCACCTTCAACATTAACAAATTGGTAGTTACATGGGTACATCAATAGCAGGGGACTAGTGTTTCTACCTCCTACATTAATGCAAAGGGATCTACTACTCACCATCTCTCTACCTTATATTGAATTTTGGTACAAGTTTCTCTGCCTACCATTAATGCAAGGGGATCTGCTACTCACCGCCTCTATCTTATAGTATTGGTTTTTGGTACAAGTCTCTCTGTCTATCTCTGTCAAGCAAGAGCAGAAGGCACAATCTTACAACTCAATCATGACTAAAGAATTCAAACCAACAAATTTAAAAGCAAAGAAAAGGTAGTTCAAGCAATGATGCTTGTAATCATTTCAGTTAATCCAATAAAAGCACACTGGACCAACCCCCCCAAATCACTTGGCATGAACAGTCCAAAGTTTACATAAAGCAATAAAGTTTTGAAATTCATTCATTAAACATAGTCTACACATGAACTACCCTGCAGTCTCCAAATAAAACCTAAAAATCTCTCTCTTCCTCTATTTCACTAAACAAAAAATGATTTTACATTTCAAGAAAAGAAAAAGAAGAAAGGGGAAAACCTAGGCTTATGGTTCCATGTGAATGGGTAGAACTGCACTTCTTGACCTTCCATATCCAAATGGAAAGAAAGACCTTCTAACTCTGCTACTACAACCTTCACTAGAACTTACAATCTCATTTTCATGCATAGTTTGCTGCAAAATGTCTTGTACAGCTAAATAAAGCTGTCGATCGGTGGCCGAATCCATCGAAAAGGACCTCCTTATGGGTTGAACATTGAACTGTTCATCCTTTTCCCTAATGTCAATGCACTCGTCCCCCATGCTTGAAACATGACTAAATCTTTTACCTTTCTTCTTCACCATTTTGGTTTCCAACTTTCTTGGCAAAGGACTAATAGGCGGCGCCGCCGGTGTCAATAGTTCCCCTGAACCCAATCTTTCTTGCAGTCCAAGCAATGATGATGGATTGGCAACTCTTTCTTCACCCAGTTCAATCACAACGTAATCTTCATCCCGGCCTAGAAAATCATCGGTATGTGGGTTTCGGTTTTGAGGAGATGGGCTTGGAGCAATGTCGTGGTGCAACAATGGGAATCGGACTTTGCTTGAAATTGAAATGCTGGTTCTGCAAAGAGGGCAATTGGCATTTGACTGTAGCCAAACATCAATACAGTCAATATGAAACACATGACTGCAATTTGGTATGATTCGTAGCTTCTCTGCTTCTTGAAATTCGCTCAAGCAAACCGCGCATTCAAAATTTTCTTCTTTCCCCTCCTTGTTGAATTGGAATATCGGGATTGAACGAATCAAAGATTCGTCTAGACCGCGTTTTTCTACGGATGCAGAGTGGTCTACCAACGGGTTATCGCCACTGCGGCTTCTGGAGAAGGAAAAGCGACGAAGGAGATCGATACGGTGCCAAGTCAGGCAGCATTTGATGACAAAGATGTAGTAGCTGACTAGCAAGAACGCTGTGGCCAAGATGCCAATTATGGCAATGGCTATGATGGGAAAACTGGCGTGTGAGGTGTGCACACGTGAGGTGAAGATTGAGCTTGATGGGCTTTTGATGGGAGAAAGGTTCTGTGACTCATGGGTGTAGTAGTAGTAGTAGTTGTTGTCGCTTGTCGCTTGATCCATGGAAGCAAAGGGTGCTATGGAAGTGGCAGAGAGATGGGTTTGTATGGATCTTGGATGCCCTTGAGCATGTTAGAGGCAGGAGAAAATGTTAAAAAGAGAGATGGGTAGAGAGAGAGAGAGAGAGAGAGAGAGAAAGACAATGAAAGAGAAGAGCGTGTGTGTCTGTGTGTGTGAGTTATAGAAGAAAAGGGTCATTCAAAGGTCACAACAGGAGAGAGCCAACAAACGTTGAACTAATAAAGAGAGAAGGAAAGGAAAAAGTATTTAGGTGGAAGGTGGGTACAAAGCCATTCGCTGGTCCAACAATGGAAGCTCGTCACCTCGCTAAAATTACAATGAAGTAGGAGTCAGAATTCTACACAAGCGTAATTACAGATGACATGGTGATTTCGCTCGTTTTTGTCCTTCGCTTCAGGGCATGTCCCTCGATGTGGTCAACACGGAATACTGTCGGGAAAAAAATCTTTTACTATGATAACAAACTCTTGTTAACCCTTTCACGAGTAACGCGATCAAGACTCCTATGAACTCCGAGAGAGAGAGAGAGAGAGAGAGAGAGAGAGAGACTAATAAATGCAATATATATAGAAGGAGCAGACAGGAAAATGTTTGAGATGAATGAAACTGTGAAGAACCATTTTTTAAAGAGGAGAAACAGAGAAAGAACGAGGAAGTCTGAGGGTAGGCCGGTGTGGCACTGGTCAACCAGTAGTTGGCGAATCTGGTTATCTCTTCCTCCAGTTATTGAAAAATGGTTGGTCAGGGCATATTTCATTTCTTTTTTATTTCCCGATATTGCTAATTCCTATTTTAAAAATCCAGTTAGGCATGGTCTGTTTCTTATAGGAGAAGGTTGTTCTGTGGTCCACTGTCAATTCTTTAGTCTCTCCATGCAAGCTTAGCTGATTTTTTCTAATTGATCCCTTACAATTTGACAACTTAAGTTGTTGGCACGATTTGGCCAACCATTTATGGCGTATGGACAGACCAGATCACTTTTTTTAAAAAAATTCTGTCGTTGTCCCATTATGGGACGAACGTCTGAACAAATGGTATAAATCACCATTTGCTTCTGTTCCATAATATAGTGAGCGAAGGAAGATTTAATATTTACGTTTTAGATATAAAAAAAAATGAACCATTCATCTCAATAATATGAATGACAGATCGCAATGACAACTTAATATATAAGTTATCAGCACTGTCGTTTTATCGGCTCATATTATACCTATACTTATAGAGCTTAAATTTACATTATTAGCTAGAGGATATATCCCACACATTCCTTGCTGATTCATTAAGGTTCACACACTTGACTCCCTTCACATCACATGATAACACCTGGTACTGGTAGCCGGATTAAAGGTCGAAGGAAATAATGAGTTATCAGCCATTATTAAAACCTAAAGCTTAAGGAAGCTTCACTGCCAGTGCCAGAGCAGGTGTGTACGCAATGACTAGATGGCCGCCATGTACTGCCAAGAAATTTATTCGTACATACATCAAGCATATGTTGGTTCAAATTTTGAAAGCTCAACATTTAATCATTGATATACTTCAATTACACCACCTACAGTAACAATTGATTAAGGTTACATGAACACCCTCGTTGTTTTTGACCCGACAAAAAACGAAGCATAATAACACTTTCGTGTGTGTTGTGGCTGTCCTAAACTTGTTTATAATCGTGTAATAGTTATGAAACGTTTGAGTTCAGATCATGAGCATGTTCATTTGAAGCGTGCTTTTAAGCCAAAATTTTGATACAAGACGTAAAACAAAATGTAATATGTAAAGTTTGCGAGGAACTAGAAAAACGAATGGAGCAATTGTTATTTGAGATCATAATTTCTTGGTCGAAAATCATACTTTAAAACATTTAACATACTACCAAACGCTTCTAAATAAATCCCAAAGTGTCATGCATGTGTAAGAAGTTATCTAACTACTGTTCATGGGTCAGAAAAATAATTAACTTGTGCCACAATACTAGCAACATACCACAGCTCTAGCATTTTGTAATATTATTGAAACATTCAGTACGTCTTACCTGATAATCCCTATCCATCCATGAATGCTTTTAATTTTTTGATCCAATATGCAAGATTCATGAAATGAAATGCATAAATACTGGATTAAGATTCTCTTTTGTGCTACAAATTTACTGTAATAACGAGAATATCGTTAAATATATTTTACGACAAAAAATTATCATTCTACGTATTAGCAATAATAAAAAATAATTTTACTAACAGTCTTTTGTCATTAAAATTTGACAATCTTATGTTATTAAAACTACTATAGAAACAAAATACAATCCTTGTTCCAAAAGGACATAATTTGGCCTCCCATTATCATTATTATTAATTTATTATTATAAGATAAGATAAGATAAGATTAATACTTGGGGTGGCTACATGCTCACATCAATTCCTAATGATGATCAAGAAGGAATTCAAAAAGACACCTAAAACTTTCTAATTGCACATGCAACCAATTTGAAATCTTCAAGAAACACAAACCTCACACAAGACACTGGTGATAAAATCAACTGAGAAGGGTCCCAATCCCAACCCAGAAAGCTGTTTTCAGTAAATGGCAGATATCACACACAAAAAGTCAAATCTGTGATTGAAAAGAATCCTAGAAAGTGAGCAACCGCAGATTTATTTATTTATAGTCTTAAAGGACCGACACCTTCCAACTTCCATACTTTACTTGTTGACTGCTTATAGAAAGACGAGCGCTACTTGTGGGTGAGAAATGTGTACTGTTTTTCAGTGAAGTGTTTCTTCCCTCTTAGTCAAATGTTTAGGCTGGTCATGGCACTGACAAGAAATCTTCCAACTTCTTCTGCAACTTTCTCGGAAAAACGTTGGGAGAAAGTTTAATTCTCCCAACTATTCAACTTTTGATTCACATTGTTCAAACTAAAACAAACGTACGGCTTATTTAAATTGTTGCTCGATACTAAAAATTGTATCAGTAACAATATCGTATTTCTTAAATGATAAGTAACGAAGACAAGCGTGCTAAGATGTGAAATACCAACTCTTCATAAAGAGTTAACAATTTTATTGTCTAACTCAACTTCTACGTATTATTGTTCTTTTCTACAAAAGGTAGCTAGTGGGTGGGCTAACCCTTTTTACAACTTGGATCAAGGATGAAACTTCGTTTGAAGGGCTACTTTTAGCTGATTTGAAGATAGAAATGTGTTATAAAGTGTCACTTATTTTAGTTGATCATTTAGAATATAAAGAATAATAACTTTGTTGTCTAACTCAACTTCTACTTATCTATCCTTCCTTTTTACAAAAGGTACAGTGGGTGGGCTAACCCTTTTTGCAACTTGGATCAAGGATGAAACATCGTTTGAAGGGCTACTTTTAGTTGATTTGAAGATAGAAATGTGTTGCAAAGTCACTTATTTTAGTTGATCATTTAGAATTTATTCGACGTTGTTTCTCCAGATTCATGATAAAACTTAAAAAAAGGAAGAAAAAAACGAGATGGAAATGTTACTTATTGCTAACTATGCTTGTTGATTACCTATGAGCCCAACAATATTTTCATGATTGACACGCCTCCTCACTTGTCACCACCAAGCTTACAAATAAACTGAGTGAAAATTGCACTATAATAACGGGAGAAAAGACATTGTCAAACCAGATCTTTGACAAAAAATAAGTGAATGGGAAGTGACATCTAAATTGAAGTTCTTTGCATTTCAAGCGACATGTTAACTGAATGGGAAGTGACATCTAAATTGAAGTTCAAAAAATAAGTGATAACTTTGCTTTTAGGTTTGTTATCAATTTAGAGAAGACCGGAGAAGCTCGTGACTAATTACTATTTATATTGGGTGCACATGGATGCTGCAGCATCTGTTTTCAGGCAGTAACTTGGGAAGTTGTGTGGAGAGGTTAGAGGATTTAGAAAAATGCCCTTCAAATGAGGCAATGTTCGAACCGACTTATGTTGAAGAATCAGCGGATGAGCTGTGGTTAGGAGTGAAATGTCACTCAAACTCAGAGCTAGTTGGTTCTCCCCGAAATGCGTTGAGGCGTAACAATTGACTCATGTGTCAATTTGATATGTTTAGTATATTCCGCAATAATAAAATTTAAATACTAATGTGGATCAACTAGGCTATTAACTTAGCTAAGTTATTAGGAAAACATAGTTATAGATGGAGTGCCTTGCGGTACTTTTCCCAATTTACATTCTCTTTTTGCTGCCATAATCTTTTGCATTTTGTTTCGTTTAACTATTAAACTTTATCTCAAACTCTACGCTTAGAGGGCGAATCCCGTGATGAAAGCATCTATAGTTCAAGGTTACAGGTTCGACTCTCGTGGAAGGTCGGAGATTTGAGGAAGCAAATTCGAACAGATGAGAAAAAACGTTGTTTAATTATTCCGTACAGTGCACCAGAACTGCAATACTACAAAATGTTTCTTCGCCACTTCGTTAAGTTTTACAACAATGCTCCAACGACATTTATAGCCCAAAAAAATGATGCTAAGGGTTCTCACATGCATTGTGAAATATCTTTGATGTGCATATGCAATTATTTTGACTCAACGTTTGGGTTCTATTTCATCAGGGTTTTTGGCGCATTTGGGCTGGAGTGTGGTTTTGCTAGGAGACTTGGGTTTTACTTTGACCAAACCAATGAAAAAAGATTTAGGAGCCTCTCCAGGCCCAACATAGAGAGGTGACTTTCTTGAATAGATTTCTGGGCTGGAGAAGAAAGTTATCTAGTCGAATTTGGGGGTGCAAAAGAAGCCCAGAATAGGCCCATTAAATTTTGGAGGAGAGCTTCATATTTGATTCATCTAAGTCACCTACAAGTCTACAAACATAAGCAATTTTTTTGGGTGACAAATTGATTTATAACGACAAAACTTAAAATTCATTGCAGTGATCTATCACTTTTCTTTCTTGCCAGAATTCAAAGGCCTAACTAATCTTCCGTGATATAGCCTGACCATCTCACTTGCATCCCCTAAATGACCATCAAGGGTCACCGCGGATGTCATCTCGCATCTATGTATGCACGACGACTTTCTTTATTGACGACTGACCGACTCTGGAATGAGTCTCGTGAGAGTAGAATACAAGACATTTGAGTTTACATCTTATCCATACCTTCTCAACTAGTAGGCTAACATTAACCCAATGGGTTAACGACATATTACTTGACGCAAACATAATTTTAGCTTCTCTTGTCACTTATGCGTAACGCATGCAGCAAACAACACTCTTGTGGTTGGTTGCTGATATTCTAACTACAAAAATCCATTTACAGGATAGAATCAAGATTAACCTTCATTATTGCCTGGGAATCATAAACAAAACATCTTTTGCTATATTGGTCAAATCTGCAAACCACTACCCTCTTTTTTTTTTTTTGTCTTGGGTGATGCCTTGACCCTGCTCTCTTTCTTGTCGGCTTGAAAAAGAGGGTGATTAGATTGGGGAGTATACCACCGCCTTATCAATTAGAGCTAGCTAACCTAACGCAAATCTGACACAAATTAGAACCAAGATGCACAAAGTACGAGGTTTTGAATTTTGCTTTGGTGACGAGCTTCCATCAGTTTTTGCAATTGATCATTTTTTAGGAGTTTTCGCTTAAGAACTTTCAAATATGTTATGACATTGATATATGTCAGGTCAAGGGAATAAAACTCAAAGAAAAAGGTATTCCACTATATTCTTTTACCGAACCAAAAAAAATAAAAAATGGCAAGTACACGATATTTAGTTAAGTATCCGCAAATGGATAATTATCATCTTCTTCTTCCAATCCCAAACCGTTCATATATCTCAAAATAACTATACATAGAGACCCTACAAATTAGCGAAAAGATCCACAAAATGCAGTCGAGGAACCGAAGAAATGGCTGATAGGCATTTTTCATTTTCGGCCATCATTTGTTAGGGGCGTCAGATCAGTAGCAAATGAGATATCAAATCTTTGCACTAATCTTGAACTAGCATTGATCCTGTGCGTTGCACACATGAGTAACAACTGTTAAAATCTCATGTTTATATGTCGAATATTAATTTCGACCTTCTTATGAATTTTCTACCACTTTTAGTTACAAGAATAATTACCATGTGGTGAGGTTTTTATTAATAAAACTCACTAAGAAAAGCATAAAAAGATATGAGATATAAGAGAAAATAAAATATAAGAGATAATTATATGTACACACACACACATATATATATATATATATATATATATATATATATATATACGTGTATATGACTTAAAATAAAATAAAAGGAGGCATATTAATTTGTTAGATTGTGAATATATATTTTATTATACACACACACAGACACACACACACACACGTGTATATGACTTAAAATAAAATAAAAGGTGGCATATTAATTTGTTAGATTGTGAAAATATATTGGACTTGCATACAATATAAAAAGTTTCGAGATTTGAATGAGATATAAATAATTATTTTTAAGTGAGATATGTTGACACGGAAGAAAGTGAAAAATGAAATTTATTTGATTAGTTGAATGCCAAATGACATAAAATGACGCATGCTAAGTAGGAAAAATAATGTTCCATTTTCTCATCTTCAGCTTTCATAGATAATATAATATATAATATGATTTGGTTGTATTAGCCAAACGTTCACCTGCCTGCAATGCACTTGAGGTGTAGTAGAAATTTTTGCAACTACTTACAACAAAACAAAGTAGTTTTGCTTAATTTCTATGTAAAATCACAGAAGAACTAATAATAAGTCCATCATATTACTAAAATGATGTTAGTGATTTCATCAAATTTGCGTTGTTTGTAGTTACGCCAAGGAAATTTTTATGTCGCAACAATTCTAATGGTTTTCCCTTGTTTGTGATCGATTCTAAAAAACAGATTTTTGATTAAAAGTAAAAACAATCTCTAAAAATGATTTTATTCAAATTAGTGCAACATCAGTAAATATTTGGAAAAGGTTGAGAAAACTTTTGTTCAAAGCTGTGAAAAGTGTTGTTTAAAGGTAAAAACGGTTGAAAACAATTTTAATACGAGAAAATGGCATCAAAAAGTAAAATTGGGTTATTGTTTTACACATGCAAGATTCTCTATATTTTACAAGCAAACTATATATTGCTGTTAATTTTCTTAGCCTTTTGCATCATCACATCCCCTATAAAAAAAAACTATAAGAATGATTAATGAAAAAAAAATCCAACTCAGCAATGAATAAGTTTGGAGGTAATGTAAAGAGCCAAAATAAAAATAAAAAAATTGGCTGCTAGTCGAATTGTAGGAAGATAGTTACAATCTTCTCATATAACGACAAAATATTTTTAGAACTTTTTATTTAGTGACGCTAAAAAATGTCACAGAAAAATTATCGTTAAAAGTGTTAGCAGAAATATCGACAATTAACTATATTTAATAACTATTTACTGCCACTATACGGTAGGTTCTTATTATCTTCCTATACATTACAAATAAGGGCTGAGAATGGAGCAACATATGCTTTGTCAAGGTTGCCAAGTTCTGATGATGTCAATGGGGAATGTAGAGCTATGGCATGTATCACACCAGTGTGGTTGATTGAGGTCAATGAGAGTTATCAAGAGGATCAATTCACAATTGAACAAATTCAGTTGCTCACCCTGGATCCTTATGCAACTTCTGAATTCACTTATGAGAATGACATTTTGAGATACAGAGGCAGGATTTGCGTGGGAACAAATGGGGAATTGAGGGCTCAAGTTCTTTAGACACTCCATTCATCTGGAATTGGAGGGCACTCAGGGATTTCAGCTACTCACAGAAGGATTTCATTAGTATTCTATTGGCCCTCTTTAAGACATGATGTCAAGGAGTGGGTGAAGAGTTTAAGACATGATGTCAAGGAGTGGGTGAAGAGGTGTGCCATCTGCCAGCAAAATAAGCATGAAACTGTTGCTTATCCGGGTCTACTCCAACCACTACCAATCCCATCACAGTTTTGAAATAGCATTTTATTAGATTTTAGTGAAGGCTTACCTAAATCTGAACACAAGGAAGTTATTTTGGTGGTGGTAGATAGATTGAGCAAGTTTTCGCATTTCATACCTTTAAGTCATCCCTATACAGCACATGAAGTTGCCCAAGTGTACTTTGACCACGTTTTCAAGTTACATGGGACCCCTGACAGCATCATTAATGACAGGGGAAATGTCTTCCTTACTCAATTTTGGCAGAAACTATTTGCCTTATTGGGAGTTAAGTTACATATAAGCATAGCTTACCATCCACAGAGTGATGGTCAGACAGAAAGGGTGAATCAATGCCTTGAAACTTATCTGAAATGTCTTTGTGGAGATAAACCCAAGTCTTGGTGCAAATGGATTACCTTAGCTGAATATTGGTACAATACTACTTATCATACCTCACTCCAAATGTCCTCATTCTAGGCTTTATATGGTTATGCTCCTAAACCTTTAGGCTTGGGAACTAATGAGACCACCAATATTGCCTCTGTGGACTCTTACCTGGCTGACAGAACCAAGGTCATGAACCTTTTTAAAAGCAATTTGGAGGAAGCACAAAACAGGATGAAGGTTTATGCTGACAGAAGGAGAAGTGACAGAAGTTTCTCAGTGGGAGATCGAGTCTATCTGAAACTGCAGCCTTACAAGCAGAATAGTCTAGCTCTAAGAAAGAGTTTCAAGCTGGCACCAAAGTATTATGGACCTTTCACAGTACTATCAAAAGTTGGCAAGGTTGATTACAAATTGGATTTGCCTGCATATTCTCTTATCCACCCTGTGTTTCATGTCTCACTACTCAAGGCTACTATTGGACAAAAGTCAGCAGTTTCACCCACCTTGCCTCTTACTAATTTGGAAGGCCAAATATTGCTAGAACCATCGCAAATACTGGAGCATAGAATGATAAAAAGAGGGCAACACTGTGTATCACAAGTCTTGGTGGCCTGGTCTAATCTTCCAACCAATGAAGCTACTTGGGAGGATTGGGAGGTAGTAAAGCATAAATTTCCAGAGTTTGTCATAGAGAAGGAGGCTGGTTTTGAAGGGGAAGGGAATGTCATGGATTTATCATCCAGACGACCACTGAAATTCAAGATCAAGAAGAAGACAGCTGCTCAGGCATTAGAGGGAAACAACTCAATTGGAAGACAAGCTGAGCAAGTGAAATGCACTCAGGAAAGTCTACAGAAAATGGGCTCGCGTGACCTGCTGGGCTGAAGTAAATGCACAGGCGCGTGAGGAGCGTGAGAACGCTAATTACCAGGAAGATCTTGTTGAGCTGGAAGGATTAAGACAGAGAGTTAACGAAGGCAATCTTTGTTTAGGACATTAATAACAGATTAGCTATAGCCGTTACAACTGGTTTTACAATTCCAGAAATTCCTCTCTTGTATTTTCATTTTCCAATTTCAGTTCTCTGAGTGGGAGGTTGTTAGCATCTTTTGGTTGTAACCTCCTTATAAGGAGATGATCACGTGAGAAGGAATCAATGAAAAATCTATGCAAAGATTTCCCCTGCAATTCTCTCTCTGACTTCTTCTTCTCTGAACTTTCTGAATACTCTTTCTTCTTCTCAATTGAATTCTCTGAAGTCTGCGAGTATCCAAGGGTAAGACCAGCCAAAGTCTTACAAAGGGCCCTTTTGATCTGGAACCCTAACTTCTATAAAATTGACAATAAATCTAAGTATCGCAAAATAAAGCTCAAACAGATTCAGATCAACAAAGCGTAACCTAACATCGATGCAGTAAAAATTGAATCTATCGTACTAGAAGTTACCTTTGGGGTCTTAGACTAAACCAGGTAAGATGAGAGAAACAAAAAAGAGAGAGAAAGAGCTGGGTGCCGGCGGGTTCGCGGCGAGGTGGCTTACCGGCATGGAAGGGTTCAGGGGGATTAGACTTGCCGGCGGGGAAGGGTTCGGGTCGGGGAAGTGGTCTTCGGCGGCAGTGCATGGTGGTTGGGAGAGACAGAGGCAGCGCACAGTTCGTGTAAGGAAAAGAAAGAGAGAGAGAGAGAGAGAGAGAGAGAGCTTAGAGTTGTTTTTATACTTTCGATTTAGCAACCGCTTCAGCGGTCGCTAAAGGCGGTCGCTAAATTACACGCCACTTTTTTGGTTGACCTCGCCACATTTTGACTGCAATTAGCGACCGCTAGTAAGAGCAGTAGCTAAACTGTGACTTAGCGACCCTTTTTTTGAACGGTCGCTAATTGCGGTCGCTAAAGGCCCTGTTTCTTGTAGTGCGGCAACCACCACAGGGCGGTAGCCAGCTTCGGTCACCACCGGGCGGCAGCCACTGTCGGCGACTGCCGCGACAACCGTCGGCCACCACCACCGTCGACCACCGCTATGCCCCACCACCGCCACTGCAAACCACCCAAAAAAAAAGTCAAAATAAAAAGGGTTACCAAACACCAAAAAAATAAATAAAAAAAAGAGTTATGAAACATTCACTTGTTTTTGTAAAAAAAAAAATTAAGCTGCTCTTTAAAAACTGAAAACCAAAAAAAAAAAAATTTGTCAAACGAAGCCTTAGCCTTTTGCATCATCACATCCCCTATAAAAAAAAAACTATAAGAATGATTAATGAAAAAAATCCAACTCAACAATGATTAAGTTTGGAGGTAATGTAAAGAGCCAAAATAAAAATAAAAAAATTGGCTGCTAGTCGAATTGTAGGAAGATAGTTATAATCTTCTCATATAACGACAAAATATTTTTAGAGCTTTTTATTTAGTGACGCTAAAAAATGTCACATAAAAATTATCGTTAAAAGTGTTAGCAGAAATATCGACAATTAATTATATTTAATGACCATTTATTGCCACTATACAGTAGGTTCTTACTATCTTCCTATAACCAAGATAATAGACAAAATTTATCAAAATAAAAATGTGTATGAATAATCTCTTCCCATCCCTTTTTTTTTTCTTCTGAATACGTGCTTTAGAAATTAGTGAGCCCTAAATGAATGGTCTTATAAAGTGCATTCAATATTCTTTTGTATAAATAATCTGATTGTTAGTATTTTTCTTGATCAAACTTATTTTTCTAAAAAAACGTATGTATGGTTTTACACAGTTTTTCAGCTCTTGAAGGGATGTTTTAAACACCCTTTTTTATTATATAAAAAAAAAATCAGTTTCAAACTGATTTGACTACTCTAAAATCAATTTCAAACACTATCTAAACAAGAACTAGTTGTTTTACGTATTCTGGCAAAGGAAATCTTTGTTGCTTAATACCTGCATGAAAAACAATATTTGAATAAGCTTGAAAAATAACACAAGAATCAACGACTGCATAGCTAAAAAAAAAAAAAAGAGAGAGAAAAAAAGAAAGAATGAAAGAGAAATAAGGACCACAACAAAACCCAAAGTGGGAAGAACAATTGGATTTTGGTCCTTCACTACCGACATCTCTAGGATTTGAAGAAGTAATCGAAATTCATACATTCGCCCAAAGCTTTTGACAAACTTTTCTTAGGAGACCACAGACCACAGCCACGTTTCAATTAAGACCCAACCATTTCGTTTGACCAGGTTTACATGACCAGGAGACTTGATCGACATGGAATGGACCAAACTATCAGTTTCCGATACAGACACACAAGTACATAACATGGGAGCAAAACCAAATAGAACACTTTCCCTTTGGTCATGTAATTCTAGTCAAACGGCAGTCTGATAAAGTTGTATTAGCTAGAAAAATGGAATAGAGACCAACTCAAGATACATTAGCTCTTGAACATACGTATATACGGTTTGGACAACGACTCTAAGGCTAGACCCTGTTAGATCTAACTTTGTAAATATGGACGGTAATTAGCCCGCTTCCTTTTTTGGTCAAACATGTTTAGTATAAGTTATAAATTGTTCTTAATCGGGACGACTTTGTCACATATTAATGAAACATCTCTCGTATTAACCCAATAAAGAAATAGAAGATGCATGAGGTCTTCTTCTTTTTCTTATATACATATATGGGTGCATTTGACTCATCCTCCATACATAGTCTTGTAGGTACTGATATCTGCATGCTTATAACCCGAGTACATGTCAAAGCCCTCACCTATTGAGGTGACATTCCAATGGAATATATCAACGGTGCAATTTGACCAACAACAAGCCGACCATGGCCCTATTAGGATCAGTCAATTAATTTGTCAATCAAATTGATGAGAAATAATGAATTATTATTTCACTCAGAAAATAAACGAAAAAAGAGAAATGATGAATCTATCGAGGATGTATATAATCCCCCATGAAGAAAAATAACAATCAGTATTCCAATAACAAGTTTGGTGGCCTCTTGGGGGGGGGGGGGGGGGGGAGATTTCTACACAGTCGATACTTACATTGAATAGTGAAATAGTTTTTACGTTGATGCCTTCACCAACGGGACATAATCACGACATCAATGTCATATATGATGATGATAATCAGTAATAGCATGTCATTGAAGCTTTGACGAGCTTAGTTCTCATAGCTTGTGTTCTTTTTCATGTATGAACGCTACCTTATCTTGATGACGTGGTAGAGATGTACCGCACCCAACATCCATAATATCCTCTTTTGGTTTTGCAAACACCTTTACAGCCAATCAGCCATGGGCACTGAGCACTTTATTATAGAGGATATATGGCTACTAATGCTCTAAATATTCTGTACAATAAGTGTCCCAAAATGATCATCCTTAGGGTACCTAAAAACAAAGGATTTCGTTATCCGAATATTTAGATCACATCCCTTTCATTATCTCTCCTTCGTTTGCATCAATGCGAACCAGGTTGTGGTCCCTAAATTCCTAAAGCATCAATTTATATTTTAACAACTTCTCAGTTAACCTCCACTCAATCTTACTTTTAGGTTGTTTGCAAAAAGCAAATGACAGTCTTCTTATCCCGCATGTGAAGGATATGTTGATATTGCGTACTCAGGATGAAACGCCGTCTTCGTAATTAATTTTACACTTGAAATCGAACCGAGTAACTGAACACCAAAGCTAACGGAACCTAACAGGTGCCCCTCTGTGTATGCAAATATTCTATCATAATACTTCAATACAACGACCTAACGTTCACACTACTGTGCAATTTTTGTGATCATATACGATATTCTCACATAGTGATTGCAACTCATTTGTTCTTTTCTCTTGCAAAATTATACCCATTCTCTCTGCAATGACGTAATAAATACACCCTCGCGAAAAATATTATTTATCACCTAAAATCTTACTAATTACACATAAAAGTCCTTCTGCACTTCCATAGTTCCATCCTCCTCGTCGAGAGACAGCAAAAAATCGTTTATCATTGATGACGCACAAGGCAGACGTAAGCGTCCACATCATTACAAGCTAACAGTGCTGGGATTACCCCACGTGTGGGTCAAAATTTAACTACTAAGTTCTACGTTTAAAGTTTAGTCATACGTATGCTGTGACTGCGATTAATTAATATATATATTAGGAAAAAGAACAAAATTCATGCAATAAGTGAAAGGAGTTCCAAAGCCATCAAGTTGACTCCCCTGAATCAAATTTGGTCTCCGTCGAAGGTTCTTCATGCACCACGTGGGAGCAACGGTCGTCACCCACAGGATTTCCACGTGGCAAATCGTGGGCCTCCCTTTTTTTTCCGTATAAATAAATGGCCATCCTGGTACACTAGATCAGCCACAACCATGGAGGAAGAGAAGAACGCAGGGAGCAAAGGAGATGTGAAGTACAGAGGCGTCAGGCGGCGGCCGTGGGGGAAGTTCGCGGCCGAGATACGCGACTCCGCCAGGCGCGGCGCCCGCGTGTGGCTGGGGACGTTTGGCACGGCGGAGGAGGCGGCCAGGGCTTATGATCGGGCCGCTTACGCCATGAGAGGCCAACTGGCGATCCTCAACTTTCCCGAAGAGCACCGGCGGCCAAACGGCGGCCACGGAGGTTCTTGTTCCTCGTCTGCGTCGGCGCCTCCAATGCAGGAGAGTCGCGAGAGTGGGAAGCAAGTGTTCGAGTTCGAGTGCTTGGATGACAAGCTGTTGGAGGAGCTTCTTGAATACGAGGAGAAGAGCAAGAAGAGATGCTGAAAGTGAAAGCCCCTGCCTGTAGCTCCCGCCAAAATATTTACGTTGGGCTTATCAAAAGCCAATTTACATTAAAAAATTTGTACTGTCACGTCCGACATGCAAAATTTGCTCAGTGCGTATATTAATTTCCTTTATGAAAAAAGCGTGACAGAATTATCCCTAAAAACATTGGTAAAAAAGTCACTAAAAATATTTATCGACAAATATTGTAGCTATCTTTCTATAATCAGTGTAGAAGCAAAAAAAATTATCACTAAATGTTCTTCATGACTTTTTTCCTAACACTTTTAGTAATAATTCTTAATCACACTGAATAAAAGTCACTAACGAGAATTAATTATCGTTATATAAAGAGTATTAACTAGTATCTTTTAACCATCCGAATAGCAACTCAAAGTTTATCTTATTTCATTTTACTTACTTGGAAAGTTGTTTTTCGACAAACACAAGATTCTGAACTTTTCATAATACCACCGTACATGCCAAGGAAAAGTATAACCTGTTGCTAGAACGAGACAATTTTTGTAGCATATTTATCACCAAAAAGGTACATTATAATAACTTATATTTAACCTGTACTGGCAAAAAAAAAGCCATAATAATTGGTAGTCCTAATCTTGTTGGTCGACATGGTTGTCACTTTCCAGTTTTGGCGTTGTCGAAAATAGTGGTGCCAGGGTGTCTCGGAGTGCTATATATGGAACCTGCGGCCCCAAAAGTTTCATTTGCCTCGCTATTTTGAGGCTTGGCATGGCCTCCGTTTGCATATAGCTATCAGAAAAGCCTACGGCCCGTGACTGACTTTAGAGAAGTTGGAACTTCTTGTTTCTTTCGAAGCACCCAAAGGGCCAGGTTCAAGCTCCCCACGGAAAGCAAGCATGCCAATAATTTAGTTCTAATGTCTCAATCGGGGACCAACGTACTGTATTTACATTGAAATATGTAGAGGATAGTACAGCCTTACGCAAATATGTAACTGTAGAAGCACTCCTTTATTCCTTAGTTTAGGTGTTGAATATTCACCTAAATATAAGCTCTCTCTTGTGTCAACATAAGCATGCGCGCGCGCGCGAGTGAGTGTACATGCGATGATACTTTCTTCTATATCCTTGGAATTGAGAAACCGAATTGGCAGTTTTATCTTGTCATATCCAATATCGCAAGTAGTGAGTGTCTTTCTATAATATAACCCTAGTTACACTACGAAAAGAAAGGGGATCGGTGACGCTTAATTGCCGACGCTTTAGCAAATGTCATAAACTAGCTCTAATTTGTAACACTATCACCAATATGCCACAAATTTGCCGACACATTAATTATATATGCGTCGCGAGCTTACCGACGCTATTTTACGTTCCACAAAATTATATGGCTTTAGATGCTTGCGACATTAAAGGTGCAACATTCCTTTACGTGTCACTTAATTAATAGCGACACTTGCAACAAAATGTCATCCGAATTAGTTACTAAAGACTGCATTTTATGAGCCGACCTATTACACATAATTTTAAATCGTCGACACTTACACCAATCTCTCTCTCTCTCAAAGCAGAATTGTGCGCGCGTGCACACACACACACACAAACCAGTCTCTATCTCAAATCTGGATCGGTCATGCGACGGCTCTTCATGGACTTTTGACTTTCAATCAGATGTGTGAACCCTAGATGTCCCTTCTTACCCCTAATTCATTCTCTATCAAAAATCAATCAGCGCTGGATCTTCTCCGGAAGGGAATGAAATATCCGTGGCTAGGGTTGGAAATTGATTCTTTGCTCACTTTTACTTATAAGAATTGGCGAAGAAGATCTTGAATGAGCTAACAAAATAAAAAACTGATACGCATGTTAATATGCAAACTAATAACTACAATTGGACATACGGTGCCACTTTGGGTTTGTTATACTTCAAATTGGTAATACATGTTAATCATTTTCCTTATTTGGCCGGAGGATTCTTCTCCTGGTATAGAGTGGTACTAGATATGTTTCACTTTTGTCACGGGTAAGATGAACAGGTTATTAGTAATACGACACGATCTGTTCACAGTTAACAATAATTGTTTTCCTGATTGAGACATGATCAGTGAGACATATTTAGATCAGTGGTTGCTGCCTGCCTTGGTTTGTTTTTAAGGTACCCTCAACTACTTCTGCAAGGAAGCCCCCTCCCCTGTTCAGGAAATGGAGAAGCGTGCCAATGAGTCATTCTTTGCGCGTAATCGCCTTTGAAAGTTATCATTTACTTATTTGAATTGATCTATCATTCCTATATTGTTTTCATTTTTTTTTTCTTTTTTCTAGCCTACCTCTAGGCCGATTGTGGATGAGGAATCAGCAAAAAGACGTCGGCATTCACACAGGAAATAATGCGAGTGTAGGGAGGGCTACGTACTATAATCTTCTAAACATGACTACTTTCTCATGTTTCAGAGAATGTAAGAACATTAGCCTAATGTTGTGAAATAAACAAATTTGTGGCTGTTTTAGGATAATATAATGACAATACGAGATTCAATTGGATTTCTAAGTACGCAGGTGAAACTAAATGATTGATTAATCATTTTTAAGAAAGTATAATTACAGTAAAACCATTGGCTACTTTCCACCCCCTTCTATATTATTTCATTTCCCTTTTGTCACTGAAATGTACTTTAGTGGCTATTATTATTTTTCTATGACAAAGAATTGGGTACAATAGCATATAAGGGGGTGGAAAAACGTCTCCAAAGCATTGGCCTTCATGTGAAATTTTCCTGACTTTCTATCTTTGATGTATAAGGTGTAGTTAGAATGGACTGTTCGAAAGTCGGGATGACACTAATGAACAAATCCTCCTCTCAGGCTCCAAGTATGGGTGATAACAGTTCAAACAAAGGTGAGACTGTAATAGCAATGATGTATGATACAACTCGTTTTGTTATGTCCATCTATCTATCAGTCGAGGATTAATTACCCCAAAACACATGAAGTTTACCAGAGGCTGCAACCAGCTCCGCAGTGGTCGAGCATTACAGCTAATTCAATCTCCAAAGGGGACTTCTATTGGTGGATTGGCACACTGAAGGCTTTGGCTCTGGTTGTTTAGGAAGAGGGTTAAGGCTTACTTTTTTTTTTTTTTTTGTGTGGCGTGGGGGGGGTGGGGTTTACTTGACATGGAGTAGAACAATTCCATAGATATTTAAGTCTTTTAGTTGAATATTTTCCTATATGAGAAAATGTTAGTACAAGTTTCCGTACATGGTCATCAAGTTTATAGATATAGCAAAATGTTTTGCAGTTTTGTTAGGGTGCCCCTTTCGTGCTTCATTTTCTGATTTTTGAATAAGAGAGCCAATCTCTCTTAAGTTGCAATAGTGGCATCAGTAACTTCTAAGAAAAGTTTTAGCTGTCATTCATTCCCTCTCTAATGGCCTTTTGTCCCTCCCGTCGCCAAATCTCTAGTGTAACTCTATTTCTGCATTGATTTAGCTCAGACATTATTTTCTAAAGGAGTCCAACCCACGAGCAAAAGAGAAAGCTGATTATATGGCTGCTGATGATCTAATTTTGTTTTTTCTGTTGTGGAGATAATGATTGCTTATCATCTCTGATCTTTTCAGGTTTTTCAACATAAAAAGGCGAAGAAGAATTTTACTTTAAAGCATTTGCAATTAAGATGCAGGAATCAAGGGGTAGGTCAAGGTGTCTTTAGTTCTCTTGTTGCGTTCCTTTTGCAGATTAGTTTATCAGTTTATTTTTTGCTTATGTTACGCCAGTTAACTTCATAACATGCAATCTTCCTGGTCATTTTTTCCTCTCTTTTGCGGATTTAGTGAACATGTTGGAAGACAATCAATGCTTTTTTCAGACTTAAAAGAATCAATATGTTGTATGTTAAGGTTTTGGATGAGATAACCTCTTTAAGTTCCTATTATTCAAGGACATCTAATTTGTATATTATTGGAAACAAGAATCTATAAAGATCTGGTATTATATGGATTTTGATGTTGGTATGTGTTATGCAGGTTGAATGAAATTAGATTGTGGTTAATTATTATGATTAGCTTGATTTGCTCATTAAAGTGACTTGGTTGTTGTCACCAATATAAGTTAGCTCAATGTCTCTCTACAAACCTAGATGCTATACAAAATTTCGTGGCTAAATTTTGGCGACATTTGTTGAAAAGTGCTCCAAAAGAAATGATGCTTACAAGATAATGCCATCAATCATTTCTAGCGCTTTCACTAAAGTGGTGCAAATTTACTGATATGTTGATGCAAGTATCGCAAACTAAGTTGAGTTATAGACCCTGTAGGAGTCATTTTCAAGTGTTGCTAATAAGCGTCGCAAGTTACCTGGTGACATGTATTGGTAGCATCGGGAAATTCTCGACGGACGATTTTGCGATATTTAAGGAAAAGCATTGGTGAAGTGTCGGGAAATCTCTTTGCGACACTTTTACTGTCATTGACGATACTTTTCAAGTGTCGCCTAAATTCCTCTTTGTTTTTTTTAGTGCTAGACATAACATTGCTTTTGTTGTTAACAAAGAATGTCATTTCATGCATATCCCAACGACCATTTCGGGGTGATATTGGGGAAATATATGTCAACAATACGAAACTCCATTAATCGGATATGGAAGTCACAAGTTACTCCTTTTTATTATCCTTGTGTGACTAAGTTGGCATCAACAGTATATCAAGTAGCTCTATCACGTAAGGCCCAAAATAACTATGAGACACATTATTAAATGTGGAAACCATCCAACATGAAAGGAAGAATCACGGAGTCAATTCCAAAATACTTCCAGATATAATGAGGTTAGAAAGTTTTGTTTAATTTTTCTTCTCTCAACACAACTAGAGGCGTACGACTATCAAGATAACAATCTTGGATCAAATTATTAGAACATGCATCATCAAGAAAAGATTGTTTGCAACTAGTGATGGAGCGGTCTCACGAAAATGTGGCTGTAGAAGGTGGAGTGATGTATTACTGCTAGACCTCCGAACACGATCTTGACCACTGGATATTGTTTTATCACATTCAAGAATCTGCACTTGTAATCTCATGTAAGCCGCAGACCATGTTTCACCGCTCATTTTGCAGATCAGAGTAGCGGTGAGCACGGTTCGGTTGGTTCGGTTTGGAGGTTGAATACCAAACCGAACCGTAGTTGAACGGTTCGGTTTGAACGGATTAGATGGATCGAACGGTTCGGTTTAAACGGATTAAATCGGTTTGGGCTAGATTCTATTCTGGGCCCAAAACAACTAAAAATTCGTAACAAAACTCAAGTAATTCAACAGATCTTAGCTCATAAGACTAAAATTCTAATTAGATTACATAACATCCAAAGCAAATAACTCATTACACACAAATCATTACATAGCATTTCTTAAAATTCTAATGAAAATTACATAACATTCAAAAGAAAATAACTCCTTACATAACATCTGTTAAGCTTTTAATCAAATTACACATTATTACACATCAAATATATCCATTAGCACCTATTGCACCCGCATCATCAACCATCTGATACAATACAATGATAAGAAATCATTAAATCTACTTCAAGTATGCTGGTTACTAAAAATTTTGTGAGATTAAATCTCCTTACTTTTTTCACAAACATTATTTCATCATAACCATATGATATGCTACTAGTTATTGAGAATTTCCTTCAAATCAAGTATACTGAATCAAACCAATTATGAGTTTGTGACATTTCAAGTGTACTGATTCAAACCAAAGATTTCAGAATATGTACTCTCTTTAAGCAATTGTGAGTTTGTGACATTTTATTTGCATTGTCATTCTCAAAAGGGTGGCCCTAGCTCTACTGCAGTTCTCAGGCACAATCATCCCAACTACTTGCAATCACTTCTGCATATATTAACAATGACTAATATATAAATGTACAGTGCAATTGCATTTTTACACTAATTGAAAACTAATCTTAACTGAGACAATTTTTCTTGTTAATCACCAAAATTGATCCTGACCAAGTGACCAACTCCCCCATCACCCACCCACGTCATTTTGGGGGCTCTAAAGTCTAAAGTAGCATTGTACTACGTATGAATATGCTACAATTTCTGATGATTCAGGGAAGAAGATGAAGGGGAAATGGGGAAGCTTAACTGAGCTAACTGCTAAGAAAGGAGGAATCTAGAAAAGGGGAGACATTATCTTGGAGGCTAGAGGAAATATGAGGCAACGGCAGGAGGAGATACAGATGCGCAGCTGTGGGAAGTTGAGATGGCGACTGGAGAAGGCGGCGGCTGAAGAGACGACGCTAAAGAAGGCGCTGTCGTGGTGGAGACGCTGCCTTGGTTGAGGCGCTGCCGTGGTGAAGTGCTGCCTTGAGAGTTGAGAGTTGATGCATGAGATGAGGCGTGTAGTGTGAGGTTATGGTCCTTGTGGAGCAGATCTGGGAGTGGGCGGCGATTGAAGAAAAGATGGATTAGGATTTAGGGTTACCGATATTTTATATGAAGGGTTAAGTTTAACTACCTAATTCAGTTAAAACTAACTGGGGTTAGTTTAAAAAAATATATATATTATATTGTATACGGTCGGTTCGGTTTAGATCAATTTCAAAAAAATCAAACCGAATTGACCGAACCGGACATGCGGTTTGTGAAAAAAAAAGACCAAACCAATTGTTTTTGTGATCAGTTTGAAATTTGTCGGATTGGTCGGATTGGTTGGTTCGGTTTTTACAGTTGGATTGGTTTTTACGGTTTAAATGCTCACTCCTAGATCAGAGCAGCACTAAGCCTAACTTCCTCAATATGAGGCCTTTTAACTTTTCATATCTTGGGCTTAAATTAGGGCAGCAATTTGGGCGGGCTGGACGGGCCCAAGGGCTGGACCATGCCTAGCCTAGCCCACTCTTAACAACTTATGCGCATGCCCTGCCCAACCCATCTACGTGCTGAATAATATCTGTCCACGCGCAGTCCATAAAAATTTTGGTGGGCATAGGCTGAGCACGAGCTGCTCATGGGTTGTCCATGATTACAAATTAGTTTTGGTTTACTTGATTTTTAATCATATTAATTACCATTCAAGTCTACTAATTAGTCCTAAATTTTTGTTTACTTAAATTTTAAGCATATTAATTATCATTCAAGTTTACTAAGTAGTATATTGAAGAAAAGTATCATGAAGTCTCAAGATGGAATAAAAAATAAGCATGGAAATCTTTTAGGACAAAATAAAAGAAAAAGAAAAAGAAAATGGCAGGATTCTCGAAACAGCCAAGAAGTCTACCATTATAATAAAAAATAAAACTAAAAAAAAAGGTCTTCAAAGCTCTCAACCCCATATGCTTAGAGGATCTTAAAGACTCGAGCGATAGAAATCACATGTGTTGTACACATAAAATTAATATACATCACTTATGTTGTATTAAAGTTGGACCAATTGGATTTTTCACGTGCTGGTGGGCTTTTAAAACCTCTGTTCATGCCCAACCCATATTATTAACGAGGCAAAAGTTTTGTATCCGCATCTACCATGGTCTTTATAGAACTAAGTATATGCCCATATTTTTACGGGTTATTGCCCGTGATTGGTTCAGCCCAAGTTGCACCCCTAACTTTATCATTCAAGTAGTCCCACTTTTGATTAATTGGACCATCCTCTACGTAAGAGGTAAAAGCCCAATAGGTATTAAGCTACCAATGAAGCTGGAATGACATTCCGGACGGGTGGGCAATATTCTAACCCTTCAAAAGCTATTGCTATAATAAACCCTAAAAAATATACCTTAAGCAGTGTTTGTGCTTACATCTATGAATTATGGCCTCTAATTGACATAAATGATGCTACTTTGTGGTGATTACATCTTTAACTGAGCATTAGTTCTTTAGCACAACTCCAGTCGATTGCCACTTGCTACGTTTGACCTAATATGGTCTCCATATATTTTTGTCTAATGACGAGTATTTTTCTGAAGTAACTATGATCTAGAGGTTGAATATTTTTTGATAGTCGAGAATCAACTACGAACAAGTTGTTAAGACTTGGTATAAGCTTTAGATCAAGCCTTAAAGTGGATTAGTGAATGCTTAGTACAAACATATATACCATTCCACCTTACCATCTGATATCGTGATCTAATCGGATTTGTTATTCCTAAATCCTAATAAAAATTTCTTATGTTATCAACACCCGGATACCTTCTAGTACTGGCACGGTAAGATTTTGGTAACGCAAATGCAATCTTGGAGATACAATTTACCAAGATCTGGATTCTGGGGCATATCTGTACAACTTTGAATCAAACCCTTTTGACTAATTCTTATCGCATCTGTGCAGGATGGAAAACTTTATTCTTCACTTCATATTCTTAAGTAGATGGCCCTAAGATCTTGATAATTGTCTAAAACAAGTATATCCTTAAAGTAATGATCCGTTTTAAGTGTGCAAGAATGGCTCTGGTCAACTTTCTAAGTCTTGATACCAAATAACTATAGACTCCTGGCCAAACAACCACTTACTGCACGTAGAACAAAGTATTGAAAATTGGTGCAATGTCTTGCCACTTTAGATTTTCACATAAAGCTTCAATCTGCATGATTGATCTGAATTGTCATAACCGCTTCCTCTACCTCTTTTTCCTCTTTCAGTCTTCTCTTGAGGTCAATGACCAGATAGTCTTGAGACAAGACTACCAGTACTGTTACTTGTAGATCAAGAGGAATGCAGTCTCTGAATCAAAAATAGGGGCAAGACAACGGTACATGTAATCCTGGACATGTAGTGGTAGGAGCTTCTTGCATGATTTCGCGCTGAGGGTAGAACTCGCGACATAGCTTAGCGAAAGGAGAGGCCCCCTAAACAGCAAAATGTTAATTTCTGCCTCAATCAGTAGAGATGTCTAGGTCATTTTCCTCGCGTATGATTACTTTTTTCGTCATTTGTAGATTTTTTCAACCCCCCAGTAATTTTATATCAAGTTAATAGGGAAATTATGCACCTTTCAACATGATTATGACCCAACATTGATGCCACATATGTGATTACGTACGTAAAACTATCTCTATCAAACTAGACCATTT
Organism: Escallonia rubra; assembly: GCA_033065855.1. NCBI lineage: Eukaryota > Viridiplantae > Streptophyta > Magnoliopsida > Escalloniales > Escalloniaceae > Escallonia > Escallonia rubra. Next base: position 69,546 of record JAVXUO010000304.1, read on the forward strand.
TCACTATCAAAACAAAAGCAAGAACACTTATCTGCAAAACTGAGAATGCTGGAAAACACAAACCTCTATTTGGATTATGAAAGAAAATCACATCTGTTTCCTCTCGTTTCGTTCTCTTCAAAGAACCAAAGTAAGTTGAGATGCCAAGGGAGAAACACAGAAACTTGCAAAAGCTGAGATACTTGCAAGTGAAAAATGTGCAACGAAAGTGAAGCATCACCTCTTCTTTTGTTCTTCTTTCGACCCAAGAAGCTCTTCCAAAACACTGTTATCCAGACACTCAAACTCAATAACTTCCCTCTGTTGCCCTGTTGATGAACTCCCACTACGCGCAGAAGCAGAAGAGGACGACGACGATGCCACCGACGGCGAGGGACGATAAGGCGAGCCCGCAGGGAGTTGAGAGTAGTACTCTTGCGGGAAATTGAGGATGGCGAGATGACCCCTCATGCTGAATGCGGCTCGATCATAGGCACGGGCCGCTTCCTCAGCGGTGTCAAACGTCCCGAGCCAAACGCGTTGCCCGTGCCTAGAGGGGTCGCGAATCTCCGACGCATACTTGCCCCACGGCCGCCTCCGTACGCCGCGGTACCGGACTTCCTCCTTCCCCTCTTGTTCCCTGTCTTGCATGTCCTTGCCCTTTGATGCCCCTTCCATGTTATAACTCTGCGTCCCTTGGTTTCAGAGTTGGTGGCACCCGAAGAAATATATATAGGTAACCTATTAAAGGTGTGTACATGTGTACAATGTCTTGCTCAGAAGTTTCTTTTTTAGTTAGCAGAAGCAAAATCCCCTTTTGCGACCAAAACCAAGACAGTGATTTTAATAGACTTTGTTGCAGAAATTACAGGGGTAGAAGGTAAAATTGAGGAGTTATATTTGTGGCAGGATGCTATGTACGTGGTGGAGCATCCCTTGGATACGCGCTTCACGCAGATCAGGAAAGGTTGGACAGACCAATTCAATAATTTATTTATCTAGGTACCTTTTATTGAATTATGAATTTCTACATTAGTCAAAAAGTAAAATGATAACGTATTGGTCAAGTAAACTTAAATAGTTGATGCGACATGAGATGATTTTGATATCCTAGGATTCGTGCGCGTCGAGCACTAGCTTTAACGCATATAGGGCTACTTTGACGTCTTGACATGGAAAGATTTAATTTGGCTGCAATTCTGATAATAAGAGTAACAAATAATTCTCAATATAGCGACTATGAAATATTGCTAAATACTCTATTGGCATTTATGAAGACATATTTAGTGACCAATCTCAGCACTTTTGTAATTTCACTAGCTCAAAGCCACAAAACATATTTGACATCAATTATTTGTTGCTAAATAGGGAGTCGTAAGCTCTTTCCATAACCAATGCCATAACTAAAGTTTTTCCTCTTCCTATATTCTCTTCTTCGTTCTGGTCATAAACTGACTACAATGGCATGAAATCTGCAAAATGAGTGGTTGAGGTTAAAGGATACCAAAAAGGAAAATGTTGTTATTGCCACACCATTCTAGGTGAAGAGTATTTTTTCCCCCCCTTTTTTTCTCCTTGCATTTTGACAAAATCTGGCTTAGTTAATTGTTACTCTTGATTAGGGTTGTACGTCCAAATCAAACAATATATATGTAAGTAAATCAGTTGTGGTTTAATTTTGGGAAAGTATATAACCAACACACTTAGCCATCCAAATTGATGGAGCATATAAGAGATTTTGTCCGATAGATCTCATCCTTACCGGATCCATAGGTCAACTTTATTTAAGTCTAGCCTTTGTTTAACTAGATGGATTAACAGTGCTGATAAAGTGCTTTTTCAAAGGTTTTTTTTTTCTTCTTCTTCCTGTCAAGGTAAAGTAAAATTGACATCTTGTCCCCTTTTTCACGCGTGAGAGTCTTGTTAAAAGTAATGTCAAGACGTCTCAAAAATAATTTCTGTTGACCAAATCAAAGACAATTGGCTACAAAAGTACGACCTTATATTGCTCCTCTATCTACGTATTTCGGTACCGAGTCTCGGATATGTTTGAAACCCATTTCGATTTGGGTTAATTACTCACGGCACCCCTGAGGTTTGTCCTAAATTACATACGAACTCGCCTATCTTTGTAAATTACACTAAGCTACACATTTCTATTTTTCTGTTAACAGAGTTAACAAAATTAATGAAAGGACGGTCATACCCATGATAAACAAGTTAATTTACCCCTTCTCTCTCTCTCTCTCTCTTACACACACACACGCCGACATCACCCTTTGGACTGCACACCCACTGCCGGTGAAGCCACGGGCCACCAACCGTAGCCACCATGACCCATCACCGCCCCCATCACCATGAACCACAAGTGCCGGCCACCACCACTCCGCGAAGACAACCAAGATTTGGGCGCAGATTTGGGGGCGGGGCAGCTGGCGCAGATCATTGGCCCGGAAAATGATAGCCGAGGCGAGGAACCGATCACCAGCAAAGTGCGGGTGATGGTTGCCGGAAGCAACAGCCAAGAGACCCAAACGTAAATCCATGCCAAACGCAACAACGATGCAACCAAGAGACCCACCGGAGACCGAGAAGATGCCGGGAAAGGTTCAACACCACCGGGAAACAACCGCCGGCCAAGAAACCACAAGTAGCAATCGGCAACAGCCCGAACCTAACCAAAATGGTCAAGAGTCTTCGAACACGGCCAACCAAAATGGTCGGAAACAGCCCGAACCTAACCACCTCCGTCCAAATCCGAATCACCAGCCATTAGCAGCAGCGTCGTTGGTCTCCAAACTTACCCATCGGCACCGGAGAACAACCTTCAACCTCATTCTCTAACTCTCCTGATTTGAATTGTTTTTTTGTGTAGTTTGAAAAATGGTGATTTTTGCGGTGACCGGTGACGACTGAATATGCGATGGAGGCAGTGGTATTTCGGTGCCGCTGCCTGAATCTGGCGATCGGAGAAGACCCATATACTACCCGGATGCTGTGGAGTTAGTCCTAGTGGCTGTAGTGGTGGATCGGCGGAGTTTCATAACTGTGTTGGTGGTACTTTTGTTGGATCTCAGGAGAGAGAGAGAGAGAGAGAGAGAGAGAGAGAGGAAGAAAAACCCAGATCTGGGCGCAGATCCATGAACACCTTGTTTTCTTAGCTTGCTTTGGCCGGAATCTGGAGTCGCCGGTGATTCTGCACGGAAGAAAGAAAGGGGAAGATCTAAGGGCATTTTTGGTATATCATAATAAATTTGTGTTGCCCTAAAATTTTTTGACGGTTCCCTAACGGAAGTGGGTTTTGTGTAATACAATGACAAACCTCAGGGGTGCCGTGAGTAATTTACAAAGATAGGCGGGTCCGTGTGTAATTTAGGGCAAACCTCAGGGGTGCCGTGAGTAATTAACCCTTTCGATTTTTAGTTTTTATTTTTTAAAAAATCAAAACTAAAACCTCTTTGAGTATTCTATCTTTACAAAAGTCATGGGTTGTTTGATACAGTATTGCAAAAAAAAAAAATTTATTTTTCCTATTTTTTTTCATTTTCAATACTTGAGAGCTTCTTCTGAGCTCCTACGTTCTATAACCAAAAGTGCTCCGATCCCACCACAACCAACACATCGTTGCCATTGTCTAACTACTGCTATGGCAACTATCTTGCAAATTAGAGCTTCATTGGTTTGACTGGGGTTTGATTGGGTGAGTGGTTTGTTTGGTTTGGAATTTACCTGCACAAATCGAATATACTAGGGCTAATCGATGGATGAAATCATTGGTGGTGTTTGTTGTAGGGACAATGGTGATCGGTAAGATGGTGATTTGGATTTAGAGGTGTGGTGGTACCGTGGTGGTGATTGATGTTAAAGGGTTTTGCGTTCGACGATATTGGTCGGTGGTGGTTGTGATTATCAGTAGTTATGATGGTTGGTGGTGATCATGGGTGTTGGTCAGTGGTGGTGGCGGCGACAGTCAGTGGCTATGGTGGTTGGTGGTGTTGGCAAGTTTATGGGTGTTGATCGGTGGTGGTGGCAGAACGGTGGTTAGTGGCTATAGTGGTTGACAATATTTGTAATTTGGTGTTCAGGGGTGTTGGTTAGTGGTGGCAGTGGTGGTGGTCAAGGAGTATGCTGGTTGGCATGCAACATTGGTAGTTTGGTGTTCCTGGGTGATATGTGTTGGTGATGAAGATTGAAGAAACTGAGAGACATAAAATACTTCCAGCAAAAGTTGAAAGGGTGGATCTCAAAGAGAGAAAAAAAAAACTAGAAATTGAATCAGGTCTATTTGAAATCACTTACAATTTTGATTTTTAATTTAAAAAAAAATCAAAAATCAAAACGAGTTTAGTTTTTAACTTTTACAAAAATAAATGGGTGTTTGATTAACCAATTTTTATTTTGATTTTTTTCTTTACCAATTTTTTCCTTAATTTTTCACCAACCATTGGTGGGTGGCACCACCACCATCTAATTCGCAACAGCACCATCATAATCAAATGCGATGGTGGTGGAGTGGTGACAATAGGGCAAATTATGGGGTGTGCGACGGCACTGAGGTGGCGGTGTTGCTTGAGGTCCCATTGATTGTCCATGACAGTGGGGTGGAGATGGTGGGTTGAGGTCTGATTCATTGCCGAAGGTATGGGTTGGCAACGGGGCCGAGATGGTAGGGTGGCGATGATGGTAGGGTGGCGATGCTGGGGCAGATCAGTGGGTGGCCGTGGCGAGAGCATGGCGGTGATATGACAAACCCGTGGTTGTCCACAGCGAAAGGTGACGATAGCGATAGGGAAAAAATTATGGGTCATGACGGCAAAAAGGTGACAATGATCATAGGGTGATGACGGAGCACATTTGGCTGATGGAATGAAGTGTCTGGTGGTGGTGGAGCTCTGTGTATGAGGGGGTTTTCTTAAAACGATACTCATTTTTTTTGCTTCTAACAAAGTTTGAAGGTTGGATCTCAAAACAAAAACCAAAACTAGAAACTCAAAACTCCAAAATGGAGTTTTAAAAAGAGTTAATTACGCGGTTGACCACTGTACTATTAGGCAAATTTCACTTTGACCACTGGACATCGATTTGTGTCATAGTAACCACTAAACTTTGAAATTTGTTTCAATCTGGCCACTCCGTCAAATTAAGCTTGACACCGTCCATTTACCCAGGGGTATATTAGTCTTTTTACCTCCTCTTTCTCAATTGCCGTCTTCTTTCTCTATTTCTTCATCTTGTTTCTCTCTTTCTCTCCCCCCTCCCTCTTCCTCTCTCTCTCCCTCTCTCCTTTCCCTCTACGCCTCACACACTTTCACATACAAACTCCCCCACCCCACCCCACCGTGCACACACAGTCACACACACGCACCCCCCCCCCCCAAAACACACACAGTGATGCCGAGGATGAGAAGAATAAAGCAGCAGCACCTGCTAGTACTGCAACACCTCTCTCTCTCTCTCTCTCTCTCTTCTTTCTTCTTTCTTCTTCCTTTTTCCTTCTTCTTCTTCTTCTTCTTCACACACACACAACCAAACCCATCTCTCTACGTTGTCAAAATTTTGGAGGAGATACAGACGGGGGCCGTCTCCCAAGAGTCACCTTCCCATTACCAAATTTGCATTATAAACAAATGCAGGCTTTAAGTTCATCACTCTGCCAATTTCAAGAGCAGTTAGAAGGCATCTTGACGACCCAACTTCATATTCGCTTATCCTTTCCGTGCTTCCAAACCCGGATTGAGTCGATGCCATCCAACTATCTCCATAAAGCTATAACTGGTTTTTTGTTTAAACCTTATTTAAAATGGTAATGACAATTCACATTGCTGAAGGCTATACTCACATGACACCATTTCCCATAGCAGCTATATATTACTTCACCCAGTGAAGATTCTTCCACTTTCATTAAACATTGTTAGTATAAGAACTTTATGCACATTTCAATGAAACAAATATTGTATGATGACTGAACTAAAATGTGGAGGAATCCATAGCGCGCGCACAGTTGATGAAATCAGAGATTTGAAAGTAGATAACTGCTTATTATTACTAAACTGAAAGTTCCTGAATTGTATGTTGCATAAAAAACCAAAAACTTATTTTCCCTTGACTAAGTTTCATGTCAGTCTGAACCTTTGGTTGGCTAAGAATTCTAACAGAAGCATGAAAGACTCAAGCTTTTGCCTTGGGTTCAGTACTACCAGGTGTTGCAGTACTAGCAGGTGCTGCTGCTTCATTCTTCTCATCCTTGGCATCACTGTGTGTGTTTGGGGGAGGGAGGGGTGGTGCGTGTGTGTGACTGTGTGTGCACGGTGGGGTGAGGTGGGGGAGTTTGTATGTGAAAGTGTGTGAGGCGTAGAGGGAAAAGAGAGAGGAAGAGAGAAGGGGAGAGAGAAAGAGAAAGAGAAAGAAGATGAAGAAATAGAGAAATAAGAGGGCAATTGAGAAAGATGAGGTAAAAAGACTAATATACCCCTGAGTAAATGGACGGTGTCAAGCTTAATTTGACGGAGTGGCCAGATTGAAACAAATTTCAAAGTTTAGTGGTTACTATGACACAAATCGATGTCCAGTGGTCAAAGTGAAATTTGCCTAATAGTACAGTGGTCAACCGCGTAATTAACTCATTTTAAAAACTTATTTTCAAAACTAAAGGGAAAAAAATGAAATCTTTGTCAAACGAGTTTTTTTCTCCAGTTTTGAAAAAAAAAACTAAAAAATAAAACGTTGTCAAATGCTACCAAAAACTCCAAAATGTAGTTTCTGAAATATGCTTTATAAAACTGAAGGGAAAAAAGAAACCTAAAACAGTATGTCAAACGACAATATTTTTTTCAGTTTTGAAAACTGAACAAAAAACTGAAAACAAATGCTGTTTCAAACTAGAGATGTCAAATGGGCCGGGCGGCCCGCGGGCTGGCCCGGCCCGCTAATGAACAGTGCAGGCCCGAAAATAAAGGGCCTTGGACCTGGGCTTGGACCAGGCCAAGGTTTCACCAAAAATGGCCCGGGCCAGGCCCGAGCCGAAAAAAGTTCGAAATTGGCCCTAAATTCGGCCTTTTTCTGGCCCTAAAGTGTGCTGGCCCACTTATTTTCAGATTTTGTTTTCCCTCACTTTTCCCCCCAACGGCTATATTTCCTAATAATTCCAAAAATTTCACTTTTACCCCCCCCAACAACTATATAACGGCTAGTTTGGGGGGTATTTTGGTCCAAGTTAATTTTTCCAAATCTTTTAAGGTTTTTTTACACTTTTACCCTCCCCAACAACTATAAACGGCTAGTTGTAAGGGGTATTTTGGTCTTTTGTGGACTTTGAAAAATCTATAAATTCACACCATTCCTTTCTAATTTTTCAGACGAATCTTCTTACTCTCTCTTATCTAAACATTCTACATTTCTACAAGCTTTGCTACTATTTCCCTCTCCAATTACTATTTTTGCTAATTACTACTCTTGTTTACATTAGTATTCTTGTTTTGTTTACATTAGTATTCTTGCTACTATTTCCCTCTCCAATTAGTATTCTTGCCAAATTCTAATTTTTAGCTACTTCTCTTATTCATTTGTTCTCTCTAATTATTTTGTTTACTAATTAGTTTTTAGTGAATTCTTATTTATTAATTATTATTACCAATTTTTTTTAATTACTAACTCTCTCCAATTCTGAATCACTAATTACTCTTACTCATTTGTTACTCTTTAGTTCTTTTTAATTGTTATTTCTAATTACTTATTACTTTTCTAGTTTTATTTTTCAATCCAGTGAAAAAGTTTAGCGTCAAATATGGCTGGATTACTGAAGAAATTGAAACGTGGATCATCATCGCGAAAAAACACGGCCCGATGCACAAGTACGCCCACCACGGGCATCACAAACACCAATCCAAGGACCACCACAACCATTCATTCCTGAACGAATGAGTACAGGCTGTGTGATAGAAACCCAAGTCAATTGGGAGTTCACAAGATAGATATTTTTCATATATATATAAAAAATAGGTAATTTCGCATGTTTGTTTACAAGCAGCCAGTCCCAAGCCCGGATAAAAGGAGGAGGGCCTATGAACAAATTTATCTTCAATTTAACTCTATCAATTTGAATATTTGAATGTTATAAATATTATTGTATACACTCATATTACTACATATATGTGTGCGTGTTTACTGTTTAGACATTTTTAGTACACATGTACATATCTTTGAATGTTATAAATATTATTGTACACACATATTATTGTATACACACATGTACAAATCTTATAATCTATTACAGAATTACCACATTTACTTGCATACACACATTTTTACTACATGTACACATATTACTACATTTTCTTGCTTGCATACACATAATTTGCTTACATAATAATAAGAAATTACCACAATTTAAATCTTTACTTTGAATAACAAGAAGTTGGGAAAGAGAAAGAAAAAAAAAAGGGTCCAGCCTTTCTCCAGATTTAATATAAATCCCTAACCCCTAAGTGATATGCAATCCTAGCCATCCATTTGGTAGTATAAATAATACACGCAGAAAGAAACCCTACCCCTATTTTCTTTTCTCTTTTATTCTCTCTTCTCTAAAACTCGAGCCCCTCTCTTCTTATCTCTCTTCTCTACAACTCTTTAGCCGAGCCTCGCCGCCCCTCTTCCCTCCCCCACACCGTCACCCCCCACGGTCACAAATACCTCTACCTCACCACCAAACACCATCCTCAGTGTCACCTCCAACGGCCACAATCTACTGACATCCTCTACAAACCACCTCCACCGCGTCGCCCCTCTTTTCTGTTAGTTGGACCATTATAGTCAGAACAAAGACAGTAGAGTCTGATCCCCTCTGATCTGATGCTGCTGTTGGTTTTTCCAAAAAGCCTTTTCCTCATTTGTTCCTTTGTACGTGTCACACACAATGTGCAGTTTGATGTATTTGGTCGATTTTTTAGTACCTATTTTATTTGTTACAAAACATATTAGTTATGTAATTAGGTTTATAATGTGTATTGTAACCACTGAAGATGTAACCATCTATTTCATGTTTGGTCGTGTAATATTATTTCTCTTTTGGAATATTTGGAGATCAACTTAATTTTTGTCCTATTTTATTTATTGTTGTTTAGATTAGTTCTGTAATCAGGTTTTTAATTTGCAATACGCATTCACATTTGAAAAATAAGGGCCGTTCGGGGCGGGTTTGGGTTTTATTAAAGTCCGTTGGGGTGGGGATGGTATTTACATCCGTTGATCTGATGGCGGGGCGGGGCAGAGTGGTGCATAAGGACAACCGATGCGGGTTTGGATTTCATAAGATCCACACCCGACCCGATGCGACCCACCTCATTCTCATTCCTATTTCAAGCGCTACCGTAATCTCACCTTTTCTTGTGTGTCCGCCAGCGGTCTAACAAGATTTATGCCACCAGAATTGGTAACTAGAACATTAGCGTCTCAATCTCTTTTAAAATTCCACCACTGACAACCTCAGGTTTATGGATTACCTACATCCACCCAAAATACCGAGACGATACTCATTCTCATCGCCAAACACATTCATCATCGATACCACACTTTACATTATGGTAAAGCAACGTTTCATTATTTGGGTTGCCTAGGGTGGGTGGGATGAGGTTGCCTAAAGTTGTATGCTGTGATGTCTTAATAGTAAATTATGTTGACCAAGTCAAAGACAAATTTGCTACAAAAATACGGCCTATTATTGCTCCTCTACCTAGCTCATCCACGTAATACCCTTGCACCGATTAGAGTTTTAGTCTCACCCTTCTTGTCTGTCCATCAGCGTCTAATCAGATTTGCCCCACCAGGATTGGTAACTAGAACATAAGTGTCTCAATCTCTTCCAAAATTCCGCCAGTGACAACCTCAGGTTTATTGACTACCTGCATCCACCTAAAATACCGAGACAATACTCATTCTCATCGTCGAACACACACATCATCGGTACCACATTATACGTGTGGTAAAGAAATGATACATTATTTGGTCTATTTTCTCAAGTTAAATACTCGCAGCTTAACATGCTTATGTTATGCATTTCAACGCCTTATCTTGTTGCTAATATTTTGTAGTTGCATTTTTTTATGTGAAAGCATCCTCCTCAAATCCAATTGGCAATTGGAGAAGAGCAAATCCAATTGGCAATTGGAGAAGAGGCCAACTAGGCTTATATATTAAAGTGTTAAGATTATTTACCTGATGTCCCGATGTGGAGTTTATATCTCTCAACACGTCCTCTCACATATGGCCCAATTAATTTTTGAGTGGGCTTAACATGTGAAGAAATTGATTGGATGACGATAAAGAATTGATTATGAATTGTCTGTTGGGCCTGGATCGACCTGTTCTGATATCACGTGAAAGCATCCATCTCAAAACCAATCTACAATGAGAGGAGTGGCTACAAGGATTATGTATTGAAGTATTGTTTGTTAATTACCCGATGTGGGATTTAAATCTCCCAACATGTGAAAGCATCCATCTCAAAATCAATTGGCAATGAGATGAGAGGCCTATAAGACTTATGATAGAAGTATTGATTGATAATTACCCCGTGTGGGATTTAAATCTCTCAACACTCCTCCTCCCTTATGGCCAGACTGATTTTTGAATGGCCTAGCATGTAAAAAAATTAATTGGATGACGGTGAGGAACTAATTTTTTGAATTGTTTGCTGGATCTAAATTGACTAGCTCTGATACTATGTAAAAGCATCCATCTCAAAACCAATTGGTAATGAGGGGAGAGGCTTACAAAGCTTATATATTGAAATATTGTTTGTTAATCACCCAATGTGGGATAAAATTTCTCAACATGTGGCCCAACTGATTTTTGAGTGAGATTAGCACGTGGAGAAATTGCCAAGGTGATGGTGGGAAATTAATTTTAATAGTAATGAGAGGAGAGACCTACAAGGGATATGTATTTAAGTATTATTTGTAAATTACCTAATGTGGGGTTTAAAATCTCTCAACACGCCCCTCACGTGTGCCCTAGCTGATTTTTGAGTGGGCCTAACACGTGAAAAAATTGACTGGGTAATGGTGAGAAACTAATTTTTTGAATTGTCTACTAAGTTTGGATCGATTAGCTCTGATATCATGTGAAAGCATCAACCTCAAAACCAATTGGTAATAAGGGGATAGACCTACAAGACTTATTTTTCGAATTGTTGTCGATTACTTACCCGATGTGGGATTGATATCCGATATGAAGTTTATATCTCTCAACATTTTAACAGTAACGAAAGCATGGAATAAAGAAAAATGCATGACGTGATGTCTATTTATCCTTAATACTGGCTTATATGATCAATGATACCTTTCGTGAACCATCTAATGACAGTCAAATATTGCCCTCAAAATAAGAATTAGCAATTTTTAGTCCAAAGTTGCATAATCTTATATACTTTTTGTTTCAAATTGTTCTTTAGTTCTTTTCTTTTTGTTATTGTTTTTGGTCACCAAACAAATAAAAGCAATCTTAATAACCACAATGAGAAAGACAATGCATTATAATGTATGATTATTAAGTTATAACTTTTTTTTTTCACTTCTTCCAAAGAAAAGATCTTAAATATGCGCCTACGATTGTTTTTCATTCCCAAGACCTATTTTCCTTTGACTCACCGCTTTGGGATGCTGCCATTGAAATAGCCCTTCTGGCTATATTTTCAGTTACTCCACCCTTTGAAAAGGTATTTGACCTGGTTTAACAAAAGCTACCCAATTTTCAGGGGCCAAAGAAAACACCGAAACTGTTAAAGTGGCAACAAAAGATGATCGCAAAAAATCGATACGCTCACTGCTAAAACGAATTACTTTCTCATATTATATGGTTAACTAGAAATTTTGTATCTAAAACTCAAGAGAATAGACTTTCATTAGCCAAGTTACAATTTGGCATATAAAACAAATTGATTCGACTTTTAGACGTTAATTAAAAAAAAAGTTCAAGTTTTCACTTTCAAATGGCAAGGGATAATTAAATAAAAGTATTCTCGAGACAGCACGGCATTATTATTAATTAACAAAACCACACAGCTGAGGCCAAGCACGTGCACTTACCTTGCCTTGACCAAAAGCAATGTTCCTAGAACAATGTTAGAGGCTCCTTTCTTGGGCATTCAAGAGAGAGAGGGGAAAAAAAAAAGGGAAAATAGGGAATGACCCCCTCTACTTTACACGTTGTGCGTTTTGCCCCCCTCCACTTCAAACTTAAGCACTAAACCCCCCCACAGTTTAAGAAAATGGGCACAGTTGACGAAAATCATCCAAGTTAGCTGCGTTTTTTGGAGGGAAAGCATTGGCGCCCAAAAGGTATTTTTTTAAGACCAAATGCCCTTATACTCTCTTTATAACACAAAACTTCATCCCTACCCTCATTTCTTACTGTTGATACGAGTTGATCTTGGAACTTAAGATAATTTGAAAAAGATATTTAGGGTAATATGCATTTTTTACATACTTTTTAAGCTTAATGATATGTTCCAAAACCGACTATTAATCGGATAACACAGCGGGTAACATGAGTAACATAACGAAGGCAAAGAGCCACATGAATGTCGAGTTAAATAAAATAACGTACACATAATTAATACCTACACAAATGTTCCGTAAGAGAACACAGAAGAGGATATTATTAACACAACTATGCTAAACGGCAACAAATAATGCCAACCGGTAACAATCCAGGTACACCACCACTCATATGCACCCCAACACTTCCCAAAACAAAATGATCGAGAAAGTTTCGCGATGACAAAAATATCCCAAGAAGCTAATATTAATCAACATTTAGGGTCTTCGATACTTAAATTGTGTAAAAGGTCGCAATACATGTCTCTTTATGCTTTCAGCTTCATTATTATTTCATCCCTTTCACGCACCACCCTTTGGAGCTCTTTGACAGGGGCCACAGACGTGCTGCTACAAGGTGCAGAAGAGGTATTGCTGCTAGGAGTGGCTGAAGAGGTGTTGGCACCATCAGTGGGTGGAGAGATGATCTCGTTTGCCCAAGTGAAAGTGTGGCAATTCTGGGAATTAAACATTAAGAGTGGGCTAGAACTGATGAAGAAGAAAGACAAACATTACATGCTAAGCGACATTAACCAAGAAGACAAGATCACTTACAGATTGGGGGCATCTATAGTAGTGCTGCCCCATGTCACTCTTAGTATTTGCAATGCCAAGCTCCCAGGCCCCCCCACAATTTAGACATGTATACACACGATTCTCCACATACACAAAAGATAAAAAAATCATAGCTATTAAAGAAGATAAAATCACAAAAACAACTCAAAATATGTATTAAAAAAGAAAAGGACTCCTTACTTTTTCACAGATCTCACTCTCTTTGCAGAATGCATCGTAAGCTCTTTCAGCCTCTTCAATGGAAAATAATTTACAATGAATGGCACTTGTGAAGCCATTAACATGGGCAAGACACTCGGCATAACTGGAATAAATTCCCGGTTTGTGGCCAACAAATACCACGCATGCCTTAACCATACTCTTTTTCTTCCCTAAACGAAGGAAATGAACAGAAAAGAGAAGAATAAGAATATTTACAATTTCAAGAAACAAATGAGAATCAATAATCAAACTTAAAAGGGCTTTTGTAGAAATAAATCTCTACGTTCTATTATACTTGTACCAGAGCCATTCCCCTTCCCCGTGTCCATATCCCCTTACACAGTGTCGCAGCCAGAAAAGAGGCACAAGGTGGGCACTTATTCGATGGAACATTTTAACACGAATAATCAAAATATAATTGCTTACTAGCCAGACGCCTAGACCCACTAAATTAGTACAATCTTTGTATGGTCAAATGGATACGAGTGAAATATTCCGACATTTTATCAATAGTCATTTTGTAAACCTGTTATAAACCCATGATTGAATCCGCAAGTAACCAATTATTTTTTACATCAAGTTATTTTCCCGTTTTCTCAGGTACCATAAGGACTTTTTTGAGAGACGTGTTGAATAACGTATAACAAAACCACAAAATCATCTCTAATATAATGGTCACTATAATGTTACTGTTAATTTGCATACTCCAAGACTACTTAAAAGTTACAAGCTAACAAAATTCCATACTATAACTAATTCATACAAAGTGGGTTGATTTGATTCCATGAAGATTGGGCTCCCTTCTATCGTTCAAACTATTGTTTTTCAATACACTATTATATCCAATAAAACATGTATATAAACCACAAATGGTAATAAAAACATTCTTTTCAGGGCTACTTACCGGTTACAATGACTAAATTCTAATCATAAAAGTTGACACCATAGTCACTTTGACAATGAAACAAACAAAATCCACCGCCGACTAGAATGAAATTATCACTGAGACCATCAATATAGGATTTGAAAAAATGGTGAACATAAGAGTTAAGAGTCCCAAAGATGGTTGATGCTTGATGGTGAAGGTCATTGCCCTTAACCACTCACCTTTTAATCAATCTCCATTTCGTTGTCTTGAAGTTATAGGCTAGTTGTACCAGGATGATGTGGGCAATTCCCAGAAATAATCAAAGAGATACCATTTTTAGCTCTAACTTTTCTTCCACTGGTGGTTCCTAAGGTCAAGAGAACTGGTCCTAATTTCACACTTCCAGTGCAAAAAAGTTTATACAGACATCATGACTAGTGGGTATATGAAACAAATTCATGAAAAAACTGAAAACTAAAGAGAGCAGAAGATAAGAAGAACATAGGTGGGGAAAAATGAGATGTGATGAGGGGTTGAGATGGTCCAACATAAAGATATCTGATTGCAGATTGGCCTCTGCTGGATGAAGGTGATGGACTAAGCGGTTGGGGTGGAAAGCTACATGCCTTGTTATCGGACTGTGTTGCAAAGCTGTATCGGAAGAGTTGGACGGCAGCAGGTGGGCACGTGCCCCCCTGTGCTCTCTGCTGCCTCCGCTTCTGCCCTTACAAAATTAAACTATCTGGGGTTCAAATTGTACTCCAATAGTCGTGCTGGATCAAAAGTAACAACGAAGACATGAATTCACAAATTCAAACCCCCCAATTATAACGAATATGGATGAAAGCAAACCACTAATACTCATACATGGCCATGGCTACGAAGAAAAAGCATAAAACACTACTAATTCCAAGGCTAAAGAGAGTGCATGCATGGCAAGAATGTGGCGCAAAATATAATCATCAACCCTTAACCAAAATAAAATCAGCATAAATCTAACAAAAACCCTAATTTTTTAAAGCCAATCCAATCAAAATCGGGTAAACCAAAGAAGTATGGGGTAGAGACATATAGATCGTAGAAAACATACTTTTAGATGATGGGTATTAAGAAAGAACATACATTTACGTAGAATCGCACCACAGAAGCACCGCTGAAGCTGAAGATCGCAACGGTTTAGCAGATTGGCACGATTTCCAAGTTGTTCCTCTCTTCGTTCAGTAGATCAGCGACGCATATGGGGATAAACAGACGCCAGAGAGGGAGATGAAAGGTTATCTCCTATTTTGAGAGAGAAGATGAAATGGGAGAAGACAGAGAGAGATTGCACGGGTTTGGGCATGCTTCTCGAAAAATTGAAGGTTATATCGAAAGGATAAAAAGGACATTTTACAAAGATCTGTTACGGTCAACTAACTGTGTCCATTTTCTTAAACTGTGTGTGTGTGGGGGGGGGGGGGGGGTTTAGTGCTTAAGTTTGAAGTGGAGGGGGGCAAAACGCACAACGTGTAAAGTAGAGGGGGTCATTCCCTACGATTGTTTTTCATTCCCAAGACCTATTTTCCTTTGACTCACCGCTTTGGGATGCTGCTATTGAAATAGCTCTTCTGGCTATATTTTCAGTTACTCCACCCTTTGAAAAGGTATTTGACCTGGTTTAACAAAAGCTACCCAATTTTCAGGGGCCAAAGAAAACACCGAAAATGTTAAAGTGGCAACAAAAGATGATTGCAAAAAATCGATACGCTCACTGCTAAAACGAATTACTTTCTCATATTATATGTTTAACTAGAAATTTTGTATCTAAAACTCAAGAGAACATACTTTCATTAGCCAAGTTACAATTCGGCATATAAAACAAATTGATTCAACTTTTAGACGTTAATTAAAAAAAAAGTTCAAGTTTTCACTTTCGAATGGCAAGGGATAATTAAATAAAACATCTACTTTTCATAAATAAAGTATTCTCGAGACAGCACGACATTATTATTAATTAACAAAACCACACAACTGAGGCCAAGCACGTGCACTTACCTTGCCCTGACCAAAAGCAATGTTCCTAGAACAATGTTAGAGGCTCCTTTCTTGGGCATGTGAGAGAGAGAGAGAGAGAGAGAGAGAGAGAGAGAGAGAGAGAGAGAGGGAAAAAAAAGGGCAAGAGTTCTTAATACTTACTTTGTTGGAAAAAGCTGGAAAAAAAGACTAGCAATAGGAGTGATAATCATGTCTTTAGAAATATTCCTTCTACACACTCGAATATATCATTCTGGTCGTTCGGTTTCCTATGTCTTGTATGAATAGTTTGCTTTGGACTCGCCAATAAAAGTGTATTCAGTAAGATGCACGTAATCTGGTCTGCAATATACCTTACTAAATAGACAGCGAAAAACAATATCTCCTAGAACAAGTTAGAGCAAATTGTGAGCTTAAACAGTTGTGTTTTTCACCATCTACATCAAAGATTTTAGATATGAAGTAACATTTTTCATATAATTCTAAGCTAATTTTGTAATTTTTAATACGTGCATAGTATTTTCCAGTATAGAAAAATATACTGTTGTATCTGCAAACTTTTTTTTGACCAAACTTTTTAAGGAGTTACTAAACATATGATCACATTCAAAAGCACTTAAGAAAGCACTTAAGAATGCGGCCTAACACCCTTCTAACGGACACACATTTATCTGTTATTTGAGATGAAATCGAGAGTCTATGGCAAGAAGCAGTGGAAATGAAGCAATTTTATGCATCAAATGTATAATAGCGATGAATCACAGAAGGCATTTACTATCATGTCCATATGTAGGGCTGTAAATGAACCGAGTTGTTCATGAACTGCTCGTGGTTCGTTCCCCAAAAAACCCGTTCATGTTTGTTTGTGTAATATACGAACCGAACATGAACAAAATATTAGAGCTTATTTATTAAACGAGCCGAGCATGGACATTTCAAAGTGTTCACGAATATGTTCGTGAACAGCTCGTCTGGATAATAACTTAATTATAATATGTTCAAAACTCAAAAGTCGTTTAACTTAATTATAGTATAAATTAGTTTAAACTTAAAAGCCCTAAAATCACTTAGACAATTGGATCAAGTAAGGTGTAGTTTTGGTTTGAAGTAATTGTTTTGAACGAGAACACAGGTTTTCAAGTTCGAGTTCGGTTCGTACAAATAAACAAATGAACTCGAGCCGAACACGAGTTCTGTTAAACGAACCGCAAACGAGTTCAAACAAAATTTTGAAAATTAAACGAACGCGAACATAAACACGAACATGGCCTAAAACTAAACAAACGAGTTTGAACATACCTCTGTTCGGCTCGAACTCGGTTCGTATACATATGGACCATATGTAGCGACTTAACATCATGGAATGTTCAACAAATTAAAACCCAAACAGCTTTTCTTATGTGAAAGTATATGGATTCTGATGTGCTGCAGTTTTATAAGTTTGACCTGTCTATTGACCTGGTGTACATGATTACTTCTTGCTTGCACTTTCAAAGTTCCCTTAAACCCTTTTTTTCCCCTCTCTTTGGCATAGAATAGGAGAATGGCATTGACCTCGTTGTTCAATTTTTCTCTAAAACGTACATATATTAGAAAAGTTGGTGTTATAATTCCAAGATGTTAGAACCCTTTTTTTTCTTTTCACATTTATTGAAGTCTGCAAAGTGTCAACTTGATGACCACATTTATTTTCCCTTTTGAGATGTAATGGTGATTTTGTTGATCAAACTTTAGATACATATGTGAAGATAGTCGGCGGTAAAAAAAAAATTAACGTTTTCTCTAACTAAATTACTGTATCTCGGTGGATATTTTATGTTTGCTTCTAGATCTATGCAAAACTCAAGGTGCCAAATGGGCGGGGCAATCTGCGATCCAACCCAGCCAAGAAGAAATGCAGCTGAGCCGAAGTTGCAAAGTGAACAGTGCTGCCCTAACCTAGACACAAACAACCTTTCAAATCTTAAAAATCTTCCAATCTCAAGGGGTGGTGGAATGGTAAAGGGCCTTCAATAATGACCTCATGGTCGTCCCGAGTTCGAATTCTTATACCGACAAACCATACGAATTGCAATTCTAACTATTTCAGGAAAAAAATCCTTAAAATCTTCTAATTCGCCCGTCCGTTAGGCAGCTATATCATCTCATTTTTACCGTTTTAAACAAAAACAGTTATTAACAACTAGTAGAAGGGCATACTTGTTATTTTATTCCAAAAAATCTCTTCGCATTTTATGATATTTTCTCATCCCAATCATCACTTTTTAAAAGGCTAGCATGCAGGTAATTTAGGTGCTGTACGTTTACGTTTTTCAGTTTTCATTTTTTGAAATGATGATGAAAAAGATGCTCTTTTCGTGTATGTTTACGTTTTTTCAGTTCCGCTTTAGATAAAAAAATCCAAATAGTACCAAAAAAGTTGAAAACACCCGCACCTTTTTCTTGAATTGTATTATCCTTGTCAGAGAAAACCATTCATGTGTCTCCAGATTTCACGCTTTTCTACCTGCATCCTCTCTCTCTCTCTCACGATTTTCTCGGCCGCCTGGGAAGACCGCCCCGCAGAAGCCAAATCCCTTGAACGGAGGGTCCTCAAAAAACGGAAGAATGCCCCCTGCAGGAAAGCAAAGCGCAGGTGTCGCCTCAGAGGACGCCAAACGGCGAGGAGAAGAAGGAGAATAGGGGGACGTTTGCGATCGCGCTCACGCGCGAGGAGATTGAGGAGGACGTGTTTGCGATGACCGGAGCGAGGCCGTCGAGGACAGGTTTGCAGAGTTCTGTGGTGATCGTCGTAGAGTTTTATGGGATAACCTAAAAACAGTGGCGGCTTCTCGTAACCTTCCTTGGCTTGGAGACTTTAATAAAATTCTTGAACCCAATGATAAGTTAGGAGGCAGACGGATGAATTGGAGTAGAGCCACATAATAGTTGGACTGTATGGACCTTTGTAATATGCTTGACCTGCTTACCAAGACCATTACTACCATTAAGCCTTTTAATTCCGGCTGAGTGTTCCTTTTTGCTTTGGTGGTTGTGGTGATTTTGCAGAAGGGGAAGAGGAAGGGGAAAGGGAAATGGGGACACAGATGTGGGAACAGGGAAGGGGGAGGGGAAAGGGAACTCGTGAAGGGGAAATGGAAGGGGAAGGAGGACACACATATATGGGCCCACGGAAGAAATAGTGTAGAAAATGCTAAAAAACATACAATGATGTATCCAAAAAAGTTGGTAAAAATAAAAATGAAAATGATAAAAGTATAAAAAAAAACTTAAAAAAATAGATACGGAAAAAATTAAAAGTACACGATCTAATTTTAGAACTGAATACTAAAATCTAGAAAACAGAAACAGAATACAAAATGCGAAAATAAATTGCGTAAACGTACATCCCCTTAGTCATTTGATTCTCTCTCTCTATTTCACTGAGTTTTTTCCTTTTATTTAATGCGAATTTTTATGAAAGATGCAGTACATGCATGCAAACATTGACTTATGTAGTGATTGGGATGAGCCCCCACAGCTGAGACCAGCACGTGCATTTACCTTGACCGGACCAAAAAGCAATTATAGCAAATACGCACACATCTGCTGAGGGCAATGTTGGAAGCTCCTTTCTTGGGACATTCAAGAGAAAAAAAATGGCAAGAGTCGTTAATGGTTACTTTGTCCGAAAATGGTGAAACAAATACTAGCAACAGGAGTAATAACCATTTTATGAATTCGGAATAATGCCATCTAAATGCTCGAATATATTATTCAGGTCGTTCAGGTCTCTTAGGACTGGTATGAATCATTTGTTTTTAACCCGTCAGTAAAAGTGACTTTAATAAGATGCACGCAAATTAACCTGTGATATTCTTTACAGTTAAATAGATAGAAAAGAACAACATCTCCTAGATAAATGTCACTACCACGAAAGTTACTGGGCTCGTTCTGTTACGCCCCCCCAACGAATATCTTGCAATGAGAATGAAAATTTTGGTGATTCTTCCTACTCACTGTTTATTAGAGTAAATTGTGAGCTTAAACGATTATGTTTTCCATTGTCTATATCAAGTTCTTAGATATGAAGGGGGATTTTTCATATAATTCTAAGTTGATTCAATTCTATAATGTACTAGAGAATTAGGCAAATAAATTTGTTAAGAGACGTGTACAGTGATTCTCCGTACAGGAAAAATATTTTCTTCAGCTCTAAACACCATTTGAAAACTTTTTAAAAGGGTTACTAAACGTTTGATCATGTTCGAAAGCACCTAAGAATGTAGTCTAACATCCTTCTAACGAACTCGCATCTATGCGCTATTTAAGATGAACTCGCATCTAATTAGCTTTTCTTCTGTGGAAGTGTATCGAGTCTGCTACAGTTTCTTTGGTTTGAACTATTGAATGTTTTATTGACATGATATACATGATTACTTCTTGCTTGCACTTTCAAAGTTCCTTTCACTGTAGGATTTGTTTGAAATCACTTACAGTTTTGATTTTCAGTTTTCAAACAAATAATAGTCAAAACCAATTAAAAAAAAAAAATTTTAAAAATAAATGGGTATTTGATTAGCCAGTTTTTTAATTTGAGTTTTTTTTCTTTACCATTTTTTCTTAATTTTTCCACCAACCATTTTTCTCCAATAAATTTCCAGAACTCCCTGAAGCACCACCACCATCCAATTTGTAGCACCACCACCATAATTAAATTTGATGGTGGTAGGGTGGTGACGATAGGGCAAATTGTGGGTTGTGCGACGGTGCTGAGGTGGCGGCGTTGCTTGAGGTCCCATTGATTGTCCATGGAAGTGGGGTGGGGATGGTGTGTTGAGGTTTGATTCATTGTCGAATGCGTGGGTTGGTGACGGGGAGTCAGATCCGTGGGTGGCAATGACAGTAGGGTGGCGGTGCTGGGGCATATCTATGGTTGTCGACGGTGATAGGGTGACGACGGGGCAGATTTGGCTGATAGAAGAAAGTGTCTGGTGGTGGCGGAGCTCTGTGTGTGATGAGGTTTTCTTAAAATGATACTCATTTTTTTGCTTATAACAAAGTTTGAAGGTTAGATTTCAAAACAAAAAAAAAAACCAAAACTAGAAATCCAAAACTCCAAACAGCCCTGTTTTAAAAACTGGTTTTCAAAATTAAAGGGAGAAAAAATGAAAACTATCTGTCAAATGGATTTTTTTTTCTCCAATTTACAAAACTGAAAAAAAAAAAAACCGTTGTCAAACATTACATTAGTTGTTCAGTTGTTCTCATCCAACATTTACATATACTAGAATATTAAAGTTGATGTAATAATTCTAAGATGTTAGAACCTTTTTTTTTCCTTTTCTAATTTATCGTACTCTGCAAAAGGTCAAATGGATGAGCACATGATATATGTGTTGTTAGATGTAACGGCAATTCTGTTGATCAAACTACGGGTATATCCTTGAAGATGGCCAGCACTAAAAACGTGGCGCTTCCTTTAACTAAACTACAGTATATCGTTGGACATTTTTGTGTTTATTCCAGGATTTATACATAGTTCAACTTGCAAAATGGGTGGAGCAGCCTGCCGTTCAGCCTAGCTTCAAAAAGATACAGCCTAGCCGCAATCGTAAAGTGAACAGTGCTGGCCTAGGGCTGAATCTCCACCCGACCTCGGTACAGCCCAGCCCTGCCCAACCTAGACACACACAACCTTTCAAATCTTGCAATTCCTCCATTAGTCGGTTGCTATATGATCTCGCTTTTACCTTTTTAATAAAAAACAAGTATTAAAACTAGGTCAAAAGGTGTATATGTCAATTTTTTCGAACAACTCTCTTCGCACTTAAATGATAGTTGCTTATCCCAATCACTGTACAAGGCTAAACTCTGGTAGTTTGGTCATTTGATACTCCCTCTGTTTCATTGAATCTTCACTTTTTACTTTTTGCGAATCTTCTATAATGAATATAGTAGAAGCAAATACTAAATTAACACATTGCGTTTAACGTAGCTTGACTTACACAACAATACTTATTTTTGTGAACGTTGTTTAGAAAAAAGTATTGAGAGCATGTCTACTGTGGCAAATTTTTTTTTAATCAATTAGTGTATTAAGATTTTAAGTAAGCCTCTTTGGATTCTGATTAAATTCAGAATACTTTCTTTTCTTGGATTCTGATTTAATCAGCTTTGAGTATTTTGAAACAACTAAATAAGTTTACTTTTTTTTGCTAAACACTTTTGGTGTCTGATTTAAGTACTTTAAACCATTCTAAAATCGGTTCCGAACACCCCTCTTTTCCTTATCGTCTGTCGCTACTCTCTTAGCTACAAATACTTTTACTAAAAACTATTGTCCAACGCATTAATTACCATAAATAACCCAAGTTTGTGTAAAATGCTGAGGTCCGCCCCTAGAGGTACAGTAAAATTGATAGCTAATCTTTTAAGTTTTAACTAATGAAAGTGATAATATTACTAGTCTACACTCCAACTACAGGCCCAATTTAAGTGGCTGAAAGAGGCCCAATTAACAGCTTCAGACCCACTTTTAAGTGGCCGAAACATGCCGAATCAGCAGCTACATGCCCACTTTTGCTAGGCCATTTTACAGTCCACCGTCGGGCCACAAGACCAACTGCTTCGGCCCAATTTAGCTGGGCCATGTTACATGCCACACAGCCAACTGCTTCGGCCCAATTTTGCTAGGCCATTTAACAGGTCACATAGCCAAGTTTCTTTTTCATTTTTCTTTATGTCAACATTCGAACATAAATTTTCTTTTTCAAGAAACTTAAAAATATGTTCTAAGTTCATGCAAATTGATTAACGTGGCTGTGATATCATATGTTAGAATATATCATTCATCCTAATCCCATAATCAAGATCTTTGGAATCTTACAATAGCATTAGTATGAGAAAACTAGAGTTTCGAACTCACTAGAACTGAAGGAAGTCATAAATTACCAAAAATTTTATTCCGATGACGAAAGAACACGAAGATGCTGAAGCGAACGTGTCCCCTTTGATATTGGATTTACTACTCTTCTTTATTCTTAATGATGAAATATAGTCGTGTATATTTCTACTAGTCTAGGAGGCAAAAGATAGCCAAAAAATTATGATGTCCTAACCTCCAAGAAATATACAGAGAGTAGTGGGATCAACACCCCCCCCCCCCCACCCTCTTTGGTAAATAAGAGAATAACATTTATAATGAAAGATTACAAAGTTGCCCAACAGCGAATGAAGGTCACAATATTCTCGTGACTCTGTGTATACATGACCACAAAAGGTCAGAAATTATCAACATTACAATTAAACTGAAGCAGAGCATATCCTACACTTCAGCCTAGCTTTAAGTAACATGCGGAGGCCTAAAGGTTACATAAAATTCCTAGTTCACTAACTACGTAAAACGAAACAACGTAAACTTTTAGAAGACGTTAATATTACAATGAGGAAAACAACTGGAACCGCTTGAATAATCGAATCTGTAATCGACAACCAAAGGGATCACAACGCAAAGACAAGAGACAGTCAACCTTGCCTAGTGCATAATATTCCACTGCATTGTCACCCAAAACACGGCAACCGTAAAACCGGACATCAAAGCAACAACAGGGCTAAGCCAGCCAAGACTCCCCCCTACCCCCCCCCCCCCCCCCAATCCCAACAACCTCTAGAGCAAATTTCCCAACTTCCCAACCCCCCCCCCACCTCCCCAGGGCCATAACCCCCCCCCCCCCAACCAGACAAACACGCCTAAAGACCCCAATCCCCCGGAGGCCCTATCCTCTTCACCCCACCCACCCTCAAGAATAACCTCACCAAAACCCTAGACGCAGTACCTAAAAACCATAATGGATAACACCCACCTCCAGCTCTTGAGCCCTTACTGCTACCGAAAAATTTTCGATCGCTGCCGGTGGAATTTCGGCCACCGCTAACGATGATAGATTTTACCCAAGCAACAAAAACCTCTTCAAAACAAGCAAAGAAGCTGATCAACCGTCGATAATCCCAACGATTCAAATCTATCAGATCTAGAAGATGAAGAAACTCCAAGAACTACATAGATCTGACTGGCGAATCGGTGCAATATCACCGCATCGCTATCACTATCGCCGATCGTGGTTGGGGGAGATAGCGCCGGCCTCCACACCGTCGTCGTCCACCGTCGATCACCCTCCATCTGTCGTTGGCCGCGATAGATGCCAATCCTCAGATCATAGACACAAACATAAATTGGAAAGAAATATATACAAGACCGGATTCCCGCCATCGCCCCACGTGCGCCAAAGCACGGTGGGCGGCCATGGAGTTTTTCTGTGGAAGGCTTTTTAGAGAGAAGGCAGAGAAATAATTGTAGAGAGAGAAAGTGACAGAGAGTGGGATCAACCCTAGATTTGCCAAATCTCAATGTTCATAAAGTTAAGAGATTATTTTCGACAAACCTCTTATACACCAAAAATAATTCGTGTTTTGGATGCTAAAATTAAATAGTCAACATAATTCGTGTGTTGGATGCTAAAATAATTTGTGTTGGGCATTAATTAATGCCCAAGTTAAATAATAGTCAACATTCGTATTGACCCATTACGCCACCTAATTGGATTGTACCCGCCGAATCCAATAACAAGAACCTCCAATTTATTCTGCCCGCTGCTGGGGGTTGACTAGCACCAGCTTTTGATATGATTAGAACTATTTTCAAGGATGATTTAAGAGGTCCGTCGAAGAATTGAGGTTATAGTTCAGGCGTTCAGCCCATAAATATGTTCATTCCTAATTAGTTCAACTTAAAGTGGAAGCGATACTCTTAACTTTTTCGGTGACAATCATGCAATGTACAATCGTTTGGTTTGCTGAGGTGTAAGAAAAAAACTTTTCCTACCGTTACAACAAATATATTCTTACTGTGCCACGAAGTAGACATTTGATCATTGAACTTACTTGAGAACTGAAATTCTCGACCTTCATGATTGACTATACCTCTGCCATGGAGGTCACCCAACAATTTTTATGTTATGAGTGGCTTGACCTGCTTCTCAAACTCTTGATTTACTCTTTGATTCCCTCTGTGCTATGCATGAAAATGACTTACACTCATAAAGCTAATTGAGATTGTTCATGTATAATTGTGTGAACTTCTGATGCATTGAACTATAACCAAATCCCAGTGTTCACGAACCCTTATCAAGAGGCAAGAAATGGAGCTGGCTTTGGCTAGTTAACTTTGAAAACTAATGTTGAAATGATTACTTAGGGCAATCATAACCTGCTCGACTTAACAAGTCCTATATTCGGTTTAGAATTTGAAAGACGAAGCCTATTGAAAGATGCCACCTGGTCACATGATGCTCTTTTTCTCGTATCCTTCCATGATGAAAATGACAACAACAATGTAGGGAGTAACGAAATTAGGCAATGCACAAAGCAAAGCACGGGATTTAACGTCAAAAATTTTCAACATGTAGAGAAAAAAATCACGGGCCAACTTAGAAGTACTTCCACTATGTCTTAATAATTAGGGTATAATTTGTCTCCCGTTTTCTTTTCTAGACACAACTAGAGGCTTAACCATGAAGTTCGTAATCTTGGATCAACACTCTGATTACCAAAATAAGCATCAACTAAGCAAGGATGGATTACAATGTGATGCTCCGATCTCACCCAAAAAGTGACCGTTGATCTACTATGTAACACGATAGCTAAGGGAAGACTACAACTAGCGATGGACCGATCTCACCGAAAAAGTGAATGTAAATTGTATAGCAAGATCAGTGTGGTCCAGAACTTCAAACACAATCGTTACTGTCGGATACCATGCCAACTCTGTTAAGAATCTGTTCTTGAGAATTTATGACGAGCAGACCACGTCTCACTGTCCTATCACAGAGATCATAGCAGCAGCGCCCACGTTTGTTTGGCGGCTTTGTCCTTTCTTTGCTCGCTAATTTTCTCTTTTTGTTCTAAGTATAGTTTGTTGAGTAAAAAGCTTATTAAACCTTCCAAATTTGGAGTTTAAACACCAAAGTAATCCCTCGTTTAGTCTATTCGGCCAGCCATCCTTCATATAAGATGGAGAGAGAGGGAGAGAGAGAGAGAGAGAGAGAACCGCCTTTTTGCTTCAGAAATGACTAATCAGTTGTTGATGGGTGTATAACTCGATTTTAAGACAAGGCTAGTGCAACTTACCGATTTGTAACAACTGTTGTAAAGATTGAAGGGCTGAGATTCATCTTCACAACATCAAACGGCTATGATCATCACTTGTATTTGTTTTTTCTAGTTAATAGGAGAAATATTTCATTCATAAAATATTTGTTGAACACTAAAAATGCTACAGAGGACAAAGAAGCATACACAACTTATTGAACATACAATCAACGAACATACACAACTTTATCTTGTTTTTAGATCATAGCTATCTTGTTTTAATTAAGTTTTCTTTTGTTTGCAGCTGTTTATTTGTTTGTTTGTAGTTCTCTCTTAAAAAAAATAAAAGAAGGCAAAAATAGTTTATTTTTTATCTTTTGGTTAGTCACTTAGACGAGGATGTCATCCATTTAGTTTGTTATTTACTTTTCGCCATTTCCTGTATATTCGGTCTCAAAACAGATCCTGATATATATTTTTGACTTCTCTCTCAAAAAAAAAAAAAAAAAGACAATCGACGAAAATATGTCAATTCCATCGTATAAATATTCCAAGTTCAAATTTCGATTGCAATGGAACCTTATTGTGACTTTGATCCAAGACCACACAAATATGTCTATTTGATCATCGTATTACTATGGTCAATATTTGGATATCCAACATTTTTGTACCGGAGAAGTTCTTAACTAGAAGGCATCACCGAGTCCTCACAGCTAATTAAATTTACACTTATTGTGACTTCGACATTTCGTGTAATATTCAAAAAAAAATTTATCGCTAACAACTTTTTTTCTTTTTCTGCCCAAATTGTTCATGCCGATCACTAAAAAGTGACAAAAGAAACTTTATTGTAACAAGCAGCAAGTAATATCCTTGTTGTACTATGATTTATGTTAAACTTTAGGCATCTACCATGTAACACGTAGTGAATTCGCGAACATACTGTACGAAAATATTTCGAAAAATTCGACCAAAGATTCTTGTGGTTACGAACACACTTGATCTTTTATCGCAAGTAGAGTTGAGTTTCTCGTTCACGAACCAAGCCTAGTGATGCTCGGGGAAGATATTTTTATTTACAGGCAAAGACGTTTGACTTACTTTTTCTATTGGGATATCCACTAATAGAGATTGTATTTATCTCAAATACTTAAGAGATAAAAACTATATTTATTTTAAATATTTAAGAGATAAATAAAAAATTCTCTAATTAACTATAATTATTTTGACTAATAAACATTATATGTTAGAAGGTTGCTAATATATATATAGGGAGCCGATCCACACCCACCGGTGGATAAAAAAAATTTCTCCACCCAACCGCATGTAAGAGAAGCGGTTGGGTACGATTGCTTTTTGACCTGGGCCCCACAAAAAAAAAACACTCAACCCAACCGCTTCTCTTATATGCGGTTGGGACAATTTATTTTTTATCATTTTTTTTGCCCAACCGCATATAAGAGAAGCGGTTGGTTTAATTTTGTTTTTTAGCCCAACCGCTTCTCTTACACGCGGTTGGCTTTGGGTGAAAGTACACATATATATTATATATATTATAAAGGACACATATATATTATATATATTATAAAAAGAAGGACACATATATATTATATATATTATAAAAGGACACATATATATTATATATATTATAAAAAGGAAGCCAACCGCAACTAATACATGCGGTTGGCTGCCTTCGTGACCCCCACCCCCCCCCCCTTGCCCCCCACCCCCCTTGCCCCCCACCCCGTGGCCCCCACTTTCCTTTTTCTTTCTCTCTTCTTTCCTTTTTTTTTTCTTTCTTTCTTCTTTCCCTTTTTTTTTCTTTCTTTCTTCTTTCCTTTTTTCTTTATTGTCTTTTCACTCCGGCCCCACCCTCCCCAAACGGCAACAAGAAGTTGCGGTTGGGAATTATTTGCCAAAAAACCCAACCGCAACGCTTTGTTGCGGTTGTTGCATTTTTTTTAAAAAAAGGACACATATTATAATAATTAAAAAAAGGACACATATATTATAAAAATAATAAAAAGGACATGAAAGGACAATGGAGAAAACCCCAACCGCCACACTTAGTAGGGGTTGGTATCATTGCAAATAAAAAAAATTTCTGTCGCTAAAAGTGAAAACTTAATTAGACAGTTTTTCACGAATTTATAAAAAATAGCTAGAGCTAGATTTTGCCAAATTGCAAAAAAGAGACCGTAGTTATTTTTAAAAGATCTATATCAGGGAAAAATTTCAGATTTTTCCAAAAACTGGAAAGGGATTGTTGCGGTTGTTGTATTTTTTTTAAAAAAAGGACATATATATATATAATAATAAAAAAAAGGACATGAAAGGACAATATAATAATAATAAAAAGGACATGAAGGTTAATGGAGAAAACCCAACCGCCACACTTAGTGGCGGTTGGTATCATTGCAAAAATTAATTTTTTTCTGTCGCTAAAAGTGAAAACTTAATTAGACAGTTTTTCACGAATTTATAAAAAATAGGTAGAATTATATTTTGCCAAAGTACAAAAAAGAGACCCTAGTTATTTTTAAAATATCTATATCAGGGAAAATTTTCAGATTTTTCCAAAGACTGGAAAGGGGCTAACTGAAACGGGGAACCTTGTAACTTTGCAGTATAATTTAAAATATCAAGCTAGCGCGATTTCGTGCGAAACTTTTATGAGAACCCTAGGATGTTGGGAAGTACCATTTTCCAGGATTTTGGGCCATTCTGAAATTGTTAGCTAATTTTTTTGGCCGAACGGTGCAATTTTTTGGGAAATGGACCTAAAAAAATTAGCCCGTTCGGCCAAACAATTAGCTAACGACTTCGGAATGGCCCGAAGTCCTGGAAAATGGAACTTCCTAACATCCTAGGGTTCTCGTAAAAGTTTCGCACGAAATCACGCTAGTTTGATATTTTAAATTATACTGCAAAGTTACAAGATTCTCCGTTTCAGTTAACCCCTTTCCAGTTTTTGGAAAAATCTGAAATTTTTCCCTGATATAGATCTTTTAAAAATAACTACGGTCTCTTTTTTGCAATTTGGCAAAATCTAGCTCTAGCTATTTTTTATAAATTCGTGAAAAAACTGGCATTTTTTTTAAAAAAAGGACACATATATTATAATAATTAAAAAAAGGACACATATATATTATATATATTATAAAAAGGACAAGAAAGCCAACCGCAACTAATACATGCGGTTGGCTGCGTTCGTGACCCACACCCCCCCCTGCCCCCCACCCCCTTGCCCCTCCCCCACCCCGTGGCCCCCACTTTCCTTTTTCTTTCTCTCTTCTTTCCTTTTTTTTCTTTCTTTCTTCTTTCCCTTTTTTTTTCTTCCTTTCTTCTTTCCTTTTTTCTTTATTGTCTTTTCACTCTGGCCACCCTCCCCAAACCACAACAAGAAGTTGCGATTGGGAATTATTTGCCAAAAAACCCAAGCGCAACACTTTGTTGCGGTTGTATTGGTAACTTAATTGGACAGTTTTTTCACAAATTTATAAAAAATAGCTAGAATTATATTTTGCCAAAGTACAAAAAAGAGACCCTAGTTATTTTTAAAATATCTATATCAGGGAAAATTTTCAGATTTTTCCAAAGACTGGAAAGGGGCTAACTGATACGGTGAACCTTGTAACTTTACAGTGTAATTTAAAATATCAAGCTAGCGCGATTTCGCGCGAAACTTTTATGAGAACCCTAGGATGCTGGGAAGTTCCATTCCCCAGGAATTCAGGTCATTCCGAAGTCGTTAGCTATTTTTTTGGCCGAACGGCCTTTTAAGCACTCGATCCGGACACCGGTGAGATAGGGAGAATGAGGAGAGTGGAAGAAATGATTCGGGGAGGAGGGAATTCATAGGCTTGATTCTCGTTTTTATTGTTGGATGCAGACTACTGTCCTCTCGCTAGCGTGCGAACGGCCACAGGGGGACCCTTGGACGGTCGTGATGATAAAGGACCGACCAAAGCAATATAACGGTCATGATTGCGAGATTTACGTCCTCAAGTACATGGACTACATTGCTCGCTCGGAAGTGCTCAAACACTCCTCGTGGACTAGGAAGGATGCCTTGACGTTTAGGTATAGGATAGCCTGGGAGCTGAAAAAGAATGAAGCTAGACGCCTTCATTACCATTATCCTGACGTGCGTGGCTAGCTGCTGTGATGTTACAAAAAACTGTACCAAAAAGAAATGTACATAATTTTTCGCATGTTATGAATTTGGCGCTAAAATGTGCGCGAATATACCTTTCATATGACGCATTCGAAAAAATTACGCGTCTCGCTTTTCGCCGAAATTCATAAAAATGGGCTAACTAGCGTGCATGAGGTGCAATGAGAGAAAAAAAAAGTGACAAAAAAAATTATAACTTTTTTCGCAAGCTAAGAATTGGGCCTTAAAGTGTGCGCGAATAGAGGCGTCGTAGGAAAACCCAAAAAATAATTTGTCTCATTTTTCGTCGAAATTCATAGAAATGGGCTAACTAGCGTGCCTCATGTGCAATGAGCGAAAAAAAAGTTACAAAAAATTTACAAGATTTTTCGAATGTTATGAATTGGCCCCGAAAGTGTGCCCGAATAGGCCCTTCATAGGAAAATTCAAAAAATAACGTGTCTCGTTTTTCGCCGAAATACATAAGAATGGGCTAACTAGCATGCCTCATGTGCAATGAGCGAAAAAAAAGTGACAAAAAAAATTACAAGATTTTTCGAACGTTATGAATTGGCCCCTAAAGTGTGCCCGAATAGGCCCTTCATAGGAAAACTCAAAAAATAATGTGTCTCGTTTTTTGCCGAAATACATAAGAATAGGCCCTTCATAGGGTTAATGTTTCAGTTGTATAAATTGAACTTTTATAATGTTTAAATTTGTGATTTGGTTTGTGGAATCTTTAATTTGTGATTTGGTTTGTGGATTATTGATATTTTTGGTAACCCCGTATTCGCGCACACTTTAGCGCCCAATTCATAGCTTGCGAAAAATTACGTAATTTTTTGTCACTTTTTTTTTTTTTTCCTCATTGCACCTCAGGCACGCTAGTTAGCCCATTTGTAAGAATTTTAGCGAAAAACGAGACACATTATTTTTTGGGTTTTGCTATGAAAGGCCTATTCGGGCACACTTTAGGGCCCAATTCATAACGTTCAAAAAATTTTGTAATTTTTTTATCACTTTTTTTTTCGCTCATTGCCCATGAGGCACGCTAGTTAGCCCATTCTTATGTATTTCGGCGAAAAACGAGACACATTATTTTTTTTGGGTTTTCCCACGAATATTTTTTTGAGCCCTAAAGTGTGCCCGAATAGGCCCTTCATAGGAAAACCCAAAAAATAATGTGTCTCGTTTTTCGCCGAAATTCTTACAAATGGGCTAACTAGCGTGCCTGAGGTGCAATGAACAAAAAAAAAGTGTCAAAAAAAATTACGTAATTTTTTGCAAGCTATGAATTGGGCGCTAAAGTGTGCGCGAATACGGGGTTACCAAAAATATCAATAATCCACAAACCAAATCACAAATTTAAACATTATAAAAGTTCAATTTATACAACTGAAACATTAACCCTAACACTCTTCCTCATCATCGTCCTCTTCGACCATAATGCCAGCACCACTCATCCAACCGATGCATCATCTTGCCATATGGTTGCCACGTCACCTAGGATGCATCCAGTATCTATAGTTCCCCCCAAAATACCCCCGATGGACGGCAAATTACCGAAGTGCCCCCGGGGTTCATTGTCACCCTAACGCCCCAAACCAGCTTCAAAACAACCTTTCAGGTGTTTTACTTACATTTATGGACTGAAAAGTCCTCTGAAAAACTTGACACCGTAAAATTACCAAAATACCCCTCTCGGGGTGGCAAATTACGAAAATGCCCCCTGGCATCAGAAAATCTCAAGAGTGCTTTGAAACGCTATTTTAGGTTTCCTGAATTCATTCTTGATCTAGAAAGCGGACTTTTCGCCGAAAAATCCAGAACCGGTGTCTGGATCGAGTGCTTAAAAGGCCGTTCGGCCAAAAAAAATAGCTAACGACTTCGGAATGGCCTGAATTCCTGGGGAATGGAACTTCCCAGCATTCTAGGGTTCTCATTAAAGTTTCGCGCGAAATCGCGCTAGCTTGATATTTTAAATTACACTGTAAAGTTACAAGGTTCACCGTATCAGTTAGCCCCTTTCCAGTCTTTGGAAAAATTTGAAAATTTTCCCTGATATAGATATTTTAAAAATAACTAGGGTCTCTTTTTTGTACTTTGGCAAAATATAATTCTAGCTATTTTTTATAAATTTGTGAAAAAAATGTCCAATTAAGTTACCAATACAACCGCAACAAAGTGTTGCGCTTGGGTTTTTTGGCAAATAATTCCCAACCGCAACTTCTTGTTGTGGTTTGGGGAGGGTGGCCAGAGTGAAAAGACAATAAAGAAAAAAGGAAAAAAAAAAGGAAGAAAAAAAAAAGGGAAAGAAGAAAGAAGAAAGAAAGAAAAAAAAAGGAAAGAAGAGAGAAAGAAAAAGGAAAGTGGGGGCCACGGGGTGGGGGAGGGGCAAGGGGGTGGGGGGCAAGGGGGGGTGGGGGTCACGAAGGCAGCCAACCGCATGTATTAGTTGCGGTTGGCTTTCTTGTCCTTTTTATAATATATATAATATATATGTGTCCTTTTTTTAATTATTATAATATATGTGTCCTTTTTTTAAAAAAAATGCCAGTTTTTTCACGAATTTATAAAAAATAGCTAGAGCTAGGTTCAGCCAAATTACAAAAAAGAGACCGTAGTTATTTTTAAAAGATCTATATCAGGGAAAAATTTCAGATTTTTCCAAAAACTGGAAAGGGGTTAACTGAAACGGAGAATCTTGTAACTTTGCAGTATAATTTAAAATATCAAACTAGCGTGATTTCGTGCGAAACTTTTACGAGAACCCTAGGATGTTAGGAAGTTCCATTTTCCAGGACTTCGGGCCATTCCGAAGTCGTTAGCTAATTGTTTGGCCGAACGGGCTAATTTTTTTAGGTCCATTTCCCAAAAAATTGCACCGTTCGGCCAAAAAAATTAGCTAACAATTTCAGAATGGCCCAAAATCCTGGAATATGGTACTTCCCAACATCCTAGGGTTCTCATAAAAGTTTCGCACGAAATCGCGCTAGCTTGATATTTTAAATTATACTGCAAAGTTACAAGGTTCCCCGTTTCAGTTAGCCCCTTTCCAGTCTTTGGAAAAATCTAAAAATTTTCCCTGATATAGATATTTTAAAAATAACTAGGGTCTCTTTTTTGTACTTTGGCAAAATATAATTCTACCTATTTTTTATAAATTCGTAAAAAACTGTCTAATTAAGTTTTCACTTTTAGCGACAGAAAAAAAATAATTTTTGCAATGATACCAACCGCCACTAAGTGTGGCGGTTGGGTTTTCTCCATTGTCCTCCATGTCCTTTTTATTATTATTATATTGTCCTTTCATGTCATTTTTTTTATTATTATATATATATATGTCCTTTTTTTAAAAAAAAATACAACAACCGCAACAATCCCTTTCCAGTTTTTGGAAAAATCTGAAAATTTTCCCTGATATATATCTTTTAAAAATAACTACGGTCTCTTTTTTGTAATTTGGCAAAATCTAGCTCTAGCTATTTTTTATAAATTCGTGAAAAACTGTATAATTAAGTTTTCACTTTTAGCGACAGAAATTTTTTTTATTTGCAATGATACCAACCCCTACTAAGTGTGGCGGTTGGGGTTTTCTCCATTGTCCTTTCATGTCCTTTTTATTATTTTTATAATATATGTGTCTTTTTTTTAATTATTATAATATGTGTCCTTTTTTTAAAAAAAATGCAACAACCGCAACAAAGCGTTGCGGTTGGGTTTTTTGGCAAATAATTCCCAACCGCAACTTCTTGTTGCCGTTTGGGGAGGGTGGGGCCGGAGTGAAAAGACAATAAAGAAAAAAGGAAAGAAGAAAGAAAGAAAAAAAAAGGGAAAGAAGAAAGAAAGAAAAAAAAAGGAAAGAAGAGAGAAAGAAAAAGAAAAGTGGGGGCCACGGGGTGGGGGGCAAGGGGGGGGGGGGTTTGGGGGGTCACGAAGGCAGCCAACCGCATGTATTAGTTGCGGTTGGCTTCCTTTTTATAATATATATAATATATATGTGTCCTTTTATAATATATATAATATATATGTGTCCTTCTTTTTATAATATATATGTGTCCTTTATAATATATATAATATATATGTGTACTTTCACCCAAAGCCAACCGCGTGTAAGAGAAGCGGTTGGGCTAAAAAACAAAATTAAACCAACCGCTTCTCTTATATGCGGTTGGGCAAAAAAAATGATAAAAAATAAATTGTCCCAACCGCATATAAGAGAAGCGGTTGGGTTGAGTGTTTTTTTTTTGTGGGGCCCAGGTCAAAAAGCAATCGTACCCAACCGCTTCTCTTACATGCGGTTGGGTGGAGAAAATTTTTTTATCCACCGGTGGGTGTGGATCGGCTCCCTATATAACTAAAGCAAACTAAGTCATATCTATGATGATAAGTAAACAACCATGAGACCAAAGATGGGACCATAGTGCCTAACAAGTAGTAGTACAATTGCATTAGTAGATTCCATCCAAGTTCGTCACACAATCGTTGATTATCTAAGCTAATCTTGGTTAATAAAGCAATTAAGTTCATGTACCGGTTACATCTACTCATTAGTTCTTCATCAATGGATGATAACCATTAATTAATTTAATACGGTCCACCATTGTTGCCCATCTGCATAATTGCTGAGCAGTTTGAATCTGGAAAGTAACAAGTTGTACTTGAAAGGAAAAAAAACTCTTTAATTATTACTCTTTTCAGTTTTCTACTTGGCAAGAGCCCAAGAGGACTGGGAGGTGGCACTTTGTTGTACAAGTGCATGCACGGGCTTCCTTCTTAAACCCCCCTTCCTTGTCTTATTAGCTCAAAAGTATTAGATGGTCTGGGACTAATGCTTTCGATAATATTTTTATATTGTTGGATAAAATGTAAAACAATTATCTGCTTCAATTAGTCATTCCTTCTACCGCATCAGCCTTTTCTGATACGACAATCTTAAATGGTCGTCATCAGTGACGGAGCCAGAAACTGTATACGGAGT
This sequence comes from Escallonia rubra, assembly GCA_033065855.1. NCBI lineage: Eukaryota > Viridiplantae > Streptophyta > Magnoliopsida > Escalloniales > Escalloniaceae > Escallonia > Escallonia rubra. The sequence goes on from JAVXUO010000304.1 coordinate 105,038, forward strand.
GAGCCCCCAATTGAAAAAGGAGAAAAAAATTCTACGCCTAATTTTTTTGACTATGTATTAACTTAACAAACAGACAACTCAAACTATCGTAGGTCGAAAGGGCGTGAGTGAATCACCCACAATTTATACACTTGCTTCCGACCTCTGGTAAATTCAAGGGTAACATAACCCGAAATTTTGTGTGCCAATTTAATTCCACATTACACATAACTACAGAGATTGAGACAACAATAGAGACAAATGATTGGAGTTGCATTTACTACAACAAAATATAGTATAAAGGCCGTTTCTACGGGACATTTACTTGAGTGCTGTTTTTTGTATGCGTCTTTTTATGTGAGCCCCTAATTTAAGTGTAATTCATAAAAGTCTCGTATTTTTTTAGGCATTTTAACAAACATCGCATGTTAAGGATATTTTTCAGTAAAATGTTCCCTTTTTGTGTTCGTTTACCATAGCATTATATATTGGTACCATAATTAAAACATGGAGCTCTTTCCAAAAATCTTGACCGTTAATTGAATCAAAGGGTGAATCAACATTTAAATCCATCCCTAAAACCCACCCTCCCAACCCTAAATTACTACCTAAAACCATTAGCCGCCACTTGTTTTCTCTCCCCCCTCTCTCTCCCCCCCCCCCCCCCTGCCCTTCCCAGCCCGAGCCCTTTCTGGACTAGACAAGAAAGGAAATTCTTTCTCTAATCACACAAAAGGAGGTAGCCCACTTTCTCCTATTTTGATGAACCAAGGCCGGTTCACGGTAATGAATGGTGGTAACGGTTGGTATCACCATCTACCACCATATCCACATTTATTGTACCTTCTCTTCTTCCTTCCACTTTCCTTCAAGTTTGGCTGTAACAGAGTTTAGGACCTCATATTCATCCATATCGGCGGCAAGGGCACCATTTCTGGTGTACCCAAAACGAGAGAGAAGAAGGCAGTAGGTGGGCACATGGCCCCCTGTGTCCCCCACTGCCTCCGCTACTGGTCGTAACCACTGATTCTAGATCAGACAGTATATAGTGATGTTTATGCGCAGTATTGAATGAGCGATAAAGTAGCAATAAAGTGAGGTTTTATGTTCTTTTTCTCTGAAGGAACAATTTAGTTAAGGTCATGTGAGAAAAGAATCATACGACTCTGTTAGTACACTAAGTAGTTAAGTTCATGAGAATTGTAATAAAAAGATAGATAGTTGAGATGTACTAGATTTATCACGTCACACTAGATGTTCATATTTTATGATGAGCTTTGAAAGCTGCTATGTTACTTGGGTTGCCTGTATCAACTTCTGTCGCAGATACAATCGGTCTGAAAATTTTAAGTATTGGAGTGAGTTTCACTTTGTTAGTAAGTAATCAGAAATTCGATTAGCCACACCATAGCATATCAAAAAATTAATTCAATTGACGTAATAGCAACGTTATGAAATATACAATAACGAGATTGAGCTTAGTTAATCAACTGTATCCAACTGTCTCATACCAACTGAATATAGATAATCAACCCAACATTATTTTACTTTAAAGTCTAGTCAATGCACAAGTCCGATAACAGAAACACAAGCTGTAGCAGTAACGGAACCATGTTGATTGATAATAGAGACATAGACCCTGCAAAATGAGTAACAGTAAGAGAATCCCATTATTGGGAACTAGTATTAGTAACAATAATGCAACCACGCAGAGAGTCGATAACAATAATAGTTCACTAACATTTTACCGAAGCATACGATTTACATGCAGATCCAATTCATCAAAATTTTAAGCGTAAACAAAAGATGTTACTTTTTATACGTGAGATCGGAAAAATTAGATAAATTTATATTGCATATACAAGCACTAGATAGGTAAAAGGTTACTTGCCTCCGTGGCACAAAACTACCTGAATTCGTGTGCACTGATAAATCTCTACGGTTTAAGCCAACAAATCGTCCCTATTTTCCTTCCCTTTATTATAATCACATTACAAATTTTGCAATAACGTCCGTAATTTTCTTATGAACTTGATAATCAATGTTGAGTAGAATTTGGGATTTATGATATGTAGTTGATATGGGTAAAATTTGCACCCAAGGGAGAGCGATACGTGGCACTATAAGAAGGCTATGAAACTGTCTCCAAGTTTCTTGAAGTAGTGGGAAGTGACATTTCCCTGGATAATAACTGCCCATTAAATTCAGCTACTGCCCATTAAAGAGGAATAACTACTATTTAATACATTGTATAAAAAAAAGTGGAAAGAAAGAAGAAGGAAAGTTATGACTATCTAAAATGTTCTCAGATACTCTCTCAAAATTACTTACTGTAGGAGACTCCCCGCCGGAACCCCCTTCAGGGATCCCAGCGCGTCACCGTTTGCTCGTGTTGTGCTTTGCAGATCTACTCATTCAATCGTATGGTCTCAATTGACGCTCGTCAGGTCCTGGTCAATTTTTTACCACAACAGTAGCCATGCACTAGTTTCGGTTGGCAAAACCATGGAGGCGCACTGGACACTTAAATGACACAATATGACAGCTTACATGAACAACCTCTATTTTATACTTCCATTCTCAAAGATCATGTTGTATAAGTTATAGAGAATTCTAGATGGTGCTTGCAGGTGTAAATATCAAGATATTGTGGTAGACTACTTTAGACTTTCAACACTCCATCGCTTAGCCTAACAACCAAGAATAAGGAAACTATCACTTAACCAAACAACCAAGAAAAGTTTTATCTTCCTTAGGTTTTCTACTGCATAATCCTCACAAATTATTGAATTGATGATTAGATATACTTGGGGTTTCAAATCTCAAGTTTGTTTGAAATGTAAAATGGGTCACAACTTTCCAACTTTAAAAACAAAAGCACGCGTGCTCAAGTTCTTTTATCTCTTTGTCCTTTGTCCTTTGTGATTAGATAGTATGCTATTAAATATAGCATGTCAATGCAAATTTGGTATATTAATCAATTTGTTTGAAGTTCACTAGCCTGAAGATTGGTTTTCAAGTACATAATTAGAAAGACTAATGCATTGACATTTTGGCAATAAGAATGTCACGTATTTAATGGCTGTCGGATGGTTTCAGGTACCAATTTAGGTATCCATTATCCAACATCAAGATCCTATAGTTCTAATGGAGTAAAGTGTTAAGAACAACATCTCATGATAACTTACAAAAATGGTCCCTTAAGTTTTGCCATATGTTTTACATGGTCTTTCAAGTATAAAATATTTCTTGCTCATCTTTTAAAATCACTTTCGTGATTTAAAAGACCCTTGTGATCATTACCGAGATTTTCAAAATCATAGTCCTTTGAATGAGGTGCATATTAATAAGTTGATGCCTAATGGTTCCATACACGTGACATGGCAACTGACACAGTGTAGCGACGTGGCAAAAAAGGGGGCTAAATGTGTTTTAATTACAAAGATTGTCACTATAAGTTTTAACGAGAAAAGAATGTCACTATAATACAAGCATGGACAACATCTCTCCTGTAATAGAAAAATACTGCTAAATTCATCCTAGAGACAAAAGATTATCATTATAAGTTGTTCCCAACCTATTCTGGTCGTACCCAAGGGCCCAATAGGGGTCTCATTTCACGTGAACACGTCGACATTGTCAACGGTCAATTTTTCAACGCATCGAACCGGTCAAAGTGTGCGCACCCAAGTCACGTGCATTCTTCGCTCCACGCGCCCTGTGCGCGGCTTAGGCACAATTTATTTCACGTCGACGTGACTCACGGTAGCACGCTCGTCACACCAAAACCACCTGAACACCTTTTCACCAAAAACTTCGGCCGACGGCGCACTTGGAGCAACGGGGTCAAGGGGCAAATGGCCTTGGCCAACCCCAGGTGTCAGCCTCGGCCTTCCCCATGCCTAGGGGGTCGGCCTCGGCCTCCATGAGGGGTTGGCCTCGGCCATTTTCCCCCGGTGGTTCAGCCCTTTGCGCCCCCCCTTTTTCGCACTTTTTTCGCTTCGTACATTTCGTACGTGACTTTGACACCCTGTTCATCATATGGGTACAATTCTTGGCAACATGCTCGTCACAACACAACTTCCGGATTCATCATCAAAACATCTACCGTCGCGCGCGCCCAAAGTTCGCCAAAAGGGGAAGTGGCCTTAGGATCCAAAAATGGGAGTTGGCCATTTGGCCTTGGCCAACCCCAGGGGGTCGGCCTCGGACTTCCCCATGCCTAGGGGGTTGGCCTCAGCCTCCAGGAGGGGTTGGCCTCGGCCATTTTCCCCCAGTGATTCACCCATTTTCGTACTTTTTTCGCTTCGTATATTTTGTACGTAACTTTGGCACCTTGTTCGTCACGTGGGTACGATTCACGTCGACACGATTGTCATAATGTAACTTTTGGATTTGTCATTGCCCATCAAAACACCTACCGTTGTCGCGCCCGAAGTTCGCCGAAAGGGGGAGTGGCCTTGGGCACCTTTCATGGGAGTTGGCCATTTGGCCTTGTCCACCCCTAGGGTCGGCCTCGGCCTCCCAAGGGCTTTGGCCTTGGCCTTCCCCCCATCTTTTGGCCTATGGCCTCCCCTCCCGCGCGCAATTATTTTCTCGAGTCTTTGCACCTCCGCGATGTTTACGGACGTTCGTACATCAACCTCGCGACATCCGTCGTCTCTGACCGCACAGCGCTCCCGCGATGCCCGTCACCCAAAGTCGCATGCTACCGCCGAATGACCCGTTGCCGACGACCGCATACAATCACTCCCAACTTTATCATTACGACATGTTGCATTCACTATCTTGTTATGACAGGCACACTCAACTCACATCCCGTCTTTGGGACACCCGACGCGCGCCCGTGCGCCATTCTCATGATACGTGCCCCCGGCACCAAGTATTGCTCCGCGACGCTCGTCGCCGCGCCCATGCGTCACAATCAATGTCTCGTGCTGTAGGCACCGCGCCCATGCGCCACAATCATGTTACACGCTTCTGAGGGGCTCCGTTCGTAGTTCTCCTACACAAGGACCCCTCACAACGGGATAGGCTCGTTTCCACAAAGCCATCGCCGCCACGGGATAGGCTCGTTACCATAAAGCTATCGCCGTTATCATTCCAGGGGATTCCGTTCGTAGTGCTCCGGCATGAGGACCCCTCGCAGCGGGATAGGCTCGTTACCACAAAGCCATCGCCGCCACGGGATAGGCTCGTTACCATAAAGCTATCGCCGTCATCATTCCAGGGGATTCTGTTCGTAGTGCTCCGGCATGAGGACCCCTCGCAGCGGGATGGACTCGTTACCATAAAGTCATCGCCACCACGGGATGGGCTTGTTACCACAAAGCCATCGACGTCATAATCATGGGGGGTCCGGCACGAGGACCCCTCGCAGCGGGATGGACTCGTTACCACAAAGTCATCGTCACCACGGGATCGGCTCGATACCACAAAGCCATCGCCGTCATAATCACGAGGGGCTCCGGCAGGAGGACCCCTCGCAATGGGATGGACTCGTTACCACAAAGTCATCGTCGCCACGGGATGGGCTCGTTACCACAAAGCCATCGCCGTCATAATCACAAGGGGCTCCGGCAGGAGGACCCCTCGCAGCGGGATGGACTCGTTACCACAAAGTCATCGTCGCCACATGATGGGCTCGTTACCACAAAGCCATCGCCGTCATCATCACGAGGGGCTCCGGCACGAGGACCCCTTGTAGCGGGATGGAATCGTTACCACAAAGTCATCGTCGCCACGGGATGCGCTCGTTACCACAAAGCTATCACCGTCATAATCACGGGGGGCTCCGGCACGAGGACCCCTCGCAGCGGGATGGACTCGTTACCACAAAATCATCATCGCCACGGGATGAGCTCGTTACCACAAAGCCATCATTGTCATAATCACGGGGGGCTCCGGCACGAGGACCCCTCGCAGCGGGATGGATTCGTTACCACAAAGTCATCGTCGCCACGGGATGGGCTCGTTACCACAAAGCCATCGCCGTCATAATCACGGGGGGCTCCGGCACGAGGACCCCTCGCAGCGGGATGGACTCGTTACCACAAATCCATCACCGTCATAATCACGGGGGGCTCTGGCACGAAGACCCCTCGCAGCGGGATGGGCTTGTTACCACAAAGCCATCGCCGTCATCATCACGGGGGGCTTTGCTCGTAGTGCTTCAGCACGAGGATCCTTCGCAGCGGGATAGGCTCGTTACCACGAAGCTATCACCATCTGGGGTGACTTACATGACACTAGGCACTGAGCTGCGACCATGTCCACTCATGTTACCGTTGATCGTCGACACCACCAGGACAATGACCCACGGGTCACTCCGGGATGAGAGCATGTCCTTGGAGGGCATCGCGCCTAGTCCGCCTGGCAGTTGGCTACAGGGGAAACCCTCACAACTGTCAGGTTCTCTGCACGTCTCTTGACGCACCTTGTGGGATTCACGGGGGGTTCCGGCACGAGGACCCCTCGCAGCGGGATGGACCCGTTACCACAAAGTCATCGTCTCCACGAGATGGGCTCATTACCACAAAGCCATCACCATCATAATCACGGGGGGCTCTGGCACGAGGACCCCTCGCAGCGGGATGGGCTCGTTACCACAAAGCCATCGTCGTCATCATCATGGGGGGCTCTGCTCGTAGTGCTCCGGCACGAGGATCATTCGCAGCGGGATAGGCTCGTTACCACGAAGCTATCACCGTCTGGGGTGACTTACATGACACTAGGCATTGAGCTGCGACCATGTCCACTCATGTTACCGTTGATCGTCGACACCACCAGGACAATGACCCACAGGTCACTCCGGGATGAGAACATGTCCTTGGAGGGCATCGCGCCTAGTCCGTCTGGCAGTGGGCTACAGGGGCAACCCTCATAACTGTCAGGTTCTCTGCGTGTCTCTTGACGCACCTTGTGGGATTCAGTAAGGGCTTGGATCGGTGGCTGGGGCAACGGGGTTACTCTGATCATGCTGTCACGATGTGGTCAGTCTTCTCAGACAGGTAGAGCGACGCTGTGCGAGGCAGGCAACGCGAATTTGAGAACCGGCAGTCCAATGAAGAACTGGTATTTTGGGACCCCCTGGTGACGTGTCACTCCCAAGGGACGACATGTGGCACTTTATGACATAAGCACACTGTTTCCTATAAATAGTGAACTTTATGACTTAAAAAAAAGGGGACTGCTTGCTCATTCTCACAAAATCACTTTCTCACTCTAGAATTTGAGAGTTCTTGGATTCTAGAGAGAGAAACACAAAATTGGACATAACTTTGGACATGACTTCGGACCGTAACATTGGACCCCGACTCGGACCCTGACTTGGACTGTCGACTGCCGGCCCTGTTCGTCTCAGCCTTGCCTTCGTAGCACTGCCACTCCTCAGGGCCTGTTTGGGAAGCCTTGCTCTCTGTCCTTACTCTGCCCTCACTCTCTCTCACTTTGCATACTTGGAAGTTGACTCGGACTGCAGCCTTTGTGGCACCTCCACGTAGGTACAAACCCACTTTCCTTGGCATCATAAGTATAAGCAACAACAACAAAAAACTAAAGTCTTTGTGGTAAGGTTTCCGGTATGCTCTTAGATCCTTTACAAAGTTAAGGCTCGATGTGAACATTGGCTGTAACATACTAAGGGGTAATAAAATCCTTTTTCTGAGCTTAGAGCAATTTCACGATAACTGATGAAAGAATGCGGCTTCACTAGTACTCTGTTGGACCGGTAGATTAAGACAATCTTTTATTGCTAAAACTATTACAGCACGAATATTGTACAACAAAGAATCCTTATCCTAAAAAATGTTGCATCACAAACCTATCTAGTGACATTTAACGACATTTTCCAATGGAACCAATTCTATCAAACAACCTAACATACTATAACCACTTGCATTTATCCATAAATTCTCTCTCTCTCTCTCTCCCTTTCTCTCTCTCTCACACACACACACACACACACACACACACACATTCACCTCGCGACGCATGCACTCAAATATTCACATTGCAGCTAGAGTGATGAGAGCAAGAGAAGCAGAGGATGAAGGCTTGGATACGTTGAAGGCACCATGTCAATGCTCATCTGCCTCCGACACTGTCAGAGATGGCAACAACAATGGTGTGTGGGTTTCTGATGTTGGGCCTGGTGGTTGATGGTAGGATGAGTGATTTGCGGTTGAAGCGCTCATTTGGAAAGAAGGCGCCATTTTACATGCCATGTCACAACCATGAAGCCATCAGACATGAAGTTACCAAAATGCCCTTTGGTCAAAGGTCTACAACTTTGGAAATCTCATTTAGTGGTCAAAAGGACCTTTTAAACGACGAAAGTAATCGTAAAAGATCAACAAGAAACATTTTGTCCTTGAAGGACCATTTAGAACATGACCCCATACTTAAAATACTACTTTTGCAATATATCCCAACTTCTCATTTTTGTTAACATAATACGAGCCTAAGGGTACTCACAAGACACATGGTGATACACTAGCTGCATGTGGTGAAGCGAAAATTTTTGTTTACCTTTTATAGGGACAAATAATATAGCATTCATTAGAATATGGGAGTAATTAGCTAATGATCCCATATACTTTACGCGATGTGCGATTTGTCCCCCTCCACTTCAAACTTAAGCACTGACCCCCCCCCCCCCCCTAGTTACGAAATTTGGGCACCTTGGACGGATCCGTTATGAATAGCGTGAAATAACCAAAATACTCTTATTTCCTTACTCTATTTAAGTCTAATACCACTCTTCCAGCTCTTTTCTCTCCCCACGACCACAAATACTATATACACCCACGCACCAGGTTCCTCCTTCCCCACCACTGCATACATACACCCAAACACACCCACCATATCTTCAATCAGAAGTCAGAACTAAGAACATTGAGTCCAATTACACCATAAGAAAGCAAAGTTAACTCAAATATTGCATGTATACTTTACACGGTTCTACAGACCCACAAACAGAGAGTGGAGTGATAGACAAAGATTTCACCTGATGATGTTGGTCAGAAGAATCTTCTTCAACGGCTTGGTGGGTTTGTTCAGGAAGAACACAATTCTCCCAATTTTCACTTCCCCTAAAGCAGAGAATGGGAGAAGTAAAAAAGTGGAAACAAAACCCTAATTACAGTAAACACGAATAAGTGGAACGCAAGTCTTGCAGACAAGAACTTGCAGTGTTTGACCCATAATTGAATTTGGAAAACATTGAAGCCAAACTGTGAGCTAATCTAGGAGTGCCAAGCACAAGAAAGTTAGGACTTTCTGGAGAGAGAAAATGATGGAAACAAGAAAAGCTCCAAAGTTGCCAAGAAAAGGCATGTCTCTTCCTTTTCCATGTTTTTCTTTTCTTTTTCAGATAATTAGTGTAGTGCCTAAATTCTATTGCACAAGATATTCTCTATAAGGGTTTGTTCAGGAAGAACACAAGTGCATAATATTTTTTTCATTTTTCCTTTTGCAGAGTTTGTTCAGGAAAGAACACAGGTGCAGGGTTTGGGAGGAAGGGGCTGGGGGGTTGGGCTGATTGTCGGGGGAAAGAGGGGGGGGGTGTGTGTTGCGTGTGTAGAGTTGTGAGGAAAGGTGTGGGGGGGGGGGGGGGGTCTGACGTGGGGACTGGGGAGTGAAGAAGAAGGGAAAAAGGGTAAAATTGTCATTTTTTAAAAAAAAAAATAGTTAGTCAACACGTGTATTGACTAAGCGCTATTAAATTTAACGATTTTCGTTAAAGGTGCCCAATTTCCGTAACTGTGGGGGAGTTTAGTGCTTAAGTTTGAAGTGGAGGGGGACAAATCGCACATCACGTAAAGTACAGGGGGTCATTAGTTAATTACCTCTAGAATATACTTTGACAAGATGAGACAGTTAAACGCCTACTTATATTAGTGGCTCTTAGCTATTCTACTAGCTGTTGCTACGTGCTAGACAAATGAAAGTCTTAGTAAGGCATATGACTTGGCTATAAATTTAATAGTTAACTGTTTGGGTTGATCATTGTATGATTAGACAAATTCATCTTTGGTCACTGAACATCGACTTGTATCAAAATGACCACTAAAATTTGAAATTCATTTCAATCAAGTCATTATGTTAACTTCTGTTAATCCAAGTCTGTTAATTTAGGAGTAAAAACCATCTTTTCTCCCTTCCCCTTTTTCTTCTTCACCCCCCCCCCCCCCACCTACCAACTCACACATTCATCCACATACACAGTAAAGTGCGCGCGCGGACACACAGAGTGTCACCCCGCACACACCCAAACATACAATCGCGTACACACACACACAGAGTCACGTGCACACGTGCGCACGCGCACACACAGTCACACACGCGTGCATGCTAACACCCACCCACCCACACGCACACACAGAGTCACAGCCAACCCACACACACACTGTCAAATATTGCACCCACAAATTTTCATACCCACACACATTCACTGTAACACATACAATACACACCGTCACAAGCAGACTATCACACACAGTGTGTGCGAGTGACCGTGTGTGTTGTGTGTGCGCGCACGCGGATGTGAAAGTTGTGTGTCTGTGCATGTGACAGTGCCTGACTCTACGGATGTGTATGTGTTACAGTGGATCTTTTTTGTGTGTGGGGGTAGGGAGTTTGTGTGTGACAGTATGTGTGAGATGGAAAGGGAAAGAAGAGAGAGAGAGAGGGCGAAAGAGAGAAAGAAGAGGGTAGAAAGACAGATATATCCCTGACTAAATGGGCTTAATGGGGCGGTGACAAAGACAATTTGACGGAATGACTTGATTGAAACAGATTTCAGAATTTAATGGTCACTTTGACACAAATTGATGAACAATAATTAAAGTTAAACTAGTCCAGAATCCCGTACCAAGCACGGGACTGTTTATTAACATTAACTTATTTTAGTAGTTTTAAAATGCATAGTAAAATATATTGCACAATTTTATTATTTTATTATGGTTATTTCATCAAAGATGGTTAATTTAATTTTTGTCTTGAACTCTCTTGTAATAAAATAAATTAATCCTTATGGTGAAATATCATTAAGCAATGTCCTTGTGCATATTTCTTAATTCTGATTTGGTAATTATGTAGATGAACAAAAATTAAAAGTTCATTTAATAAACAAAAAAATAAAAATAAATTCTTTACTGATAAATATATGCAGAGAACATATTGAGATCAATTTGATATTGCTCAAGACATTTTTATTATTTTCTAAGAACTTTTTAAAAATAATTTGTACCTTGAATGCGTTACCCATAACGTTAATTACATATTAGTTTAATTTTGATAGAGAAGAAATTGGTCCATATATTTGTTTATAGCATAAACTAATTAAGTAAGGATGATGTGCCACTTTCAAAAGCAAATGTAATCTACCAACAAAGTATACATAGAATATAGTAATCACTGCATGAGGTAATTATATAAAGTTTAACTAACATGACTACATTCTATAGCTCAAAAATCTCGTAGTAAGGAAATTGTTGAATAAAATTTAACCAAGATTTCACAAAGCATACAATAAGCATGCTTACTAAGTAAGATTTCTCTTCAGAGATAATAAGATTTTTAATCTAAGTTTTAATTTACATTCATCACAACATAACTAATATCTTTTTAGATTTTATATGTAATTCTATTCAAAAGTATAAAAGTTAACATAAAATCATAAATGGTATTATGCTAATATAGAATTTAGAATGCTTAAGAGTTTAATTACTCACAATAAAAGTACCATAGAAAAAAATTGGTTCAAAACTTTTCCAACATAAAATTAGTTGAATTTAAGAAATGCTCACATAATTAATGTTATAAATTTACACTATTTATTTAATTTATCTCGTATAGAATCTGCATATTATGGTAAATATGTATTTAACCATTGTGACAAAATAGGATAGCGCAAAACCTTAGAGTAAGGAAATTATTGACCAAAACTTTTAACCAACATATTTAGTTATATTCATATTTGAATTTACGGGAAACTTAGATATGAATTTGAAATAGTACCTATTTTTTCTTATTAAATATTTAAAGTAATTTTTGTTTTGCAGGTTAATATTTCATGCTAGAGAGCTTTCGATATATAATATTTAAATAAAGTCATAATAGTTTATTATATTGGTTAGAATATTTTGAATGTTTTTGAATTGTTTTTTCGAATTGGATAAGGCTTATTACTTAAATGTTTACTATATTTGCCGATTTAATCAATTGCAAAATTAAGAATCCGTTCAAAGTAATGCTTGGAGATCTTTCGTAACATTAATATGTTTAAGCTTAGTTTTTATAACTCTTATTATATTAGAAACACAATGCAAAGACGTGTCATGAGCTATAATTGCATTTCTCGCCTCATTTATTAGATATTATAATTTGGGATCCTGAATCTAGTTCGAGTAAATTAATAAAATATTTTTAAAAGTTACAAAAAGTGTATCAATGCATACCACATTCAAGAAACAAAAAGAGATTATCTTATACTTTTACTAAAACTATAATTGTTAGTAAGAATTTTTTTAATACTTCATTTGTAAAAGTTTCAAGTAACTTGTTAAGACTATATTTATTAAGCTCTTTTAGTGGTTCAACATGTAACATCTCAAAACCAAGTCTCTTTCAAAAGTTAGGTTAAGAGTTCTTAATCTTTGAAATCGTAAATGTCAAGGTTCGATCTTATCTTTTTCATGAATCATTGCTTAAAAAAAAATTACCAATTTATTAAGATACAAACATGATATCCAGTAGAATATTTTTTCGTCTCATACACTTCTTAAATTATAGTCTTGATTAATTAAATGGTCATGCAATTGTTGCAAAATATTTGCTAGGTATATATGTTTTTGCTTTAGTTCCTCTGAACTGTAAGTTTAAAGAATAATAAGTAGATTGTGTTACAATGTCATGGCTAGATTTTTGCGTTCTTTAAGTTTTTTTTTTTTACATCATCAGGCAGTTCTGTAACACAATTTACTCATTTTTGTTTCAACTTACAGTTCAAAGGAACCAAAGCAAATATGTATGCGTATGCAAATACTACACAAGAATTGCATAACAATCTAATCAATGTTTTAATAGTCAAAATCAGAGCCTAATACGTAAATATGTCTGTAGCATAGAGTTTAAATGTTTTACAATTGATATTTATAAGGTTTACAAATATCGCGACAATTATACCACGAAATTTTCAACAATAAATCGTAGTAAAGAGTTTGATTTGTTTTCTAAATTCTTAAATATGGGATATAATCAGTTTGGTGGTCGTGAGGTCTTATTTAAAAATACTTACTTATAGTTCGTTTATTAAATCTATATATCATATTATTAAAGATGACTATCTTATGTGTGTGTGTTATATATAGAACATTTGACTTAATTAGAACGTCATTTTCCCCTCTTCCAGATCTAATATGTTATTTTCATCTTTTTTTGATATATGAATTTTTATATTCACATTAAAGAGTAATTTTAAAAATACAATAGTTAAAATTAAGTCATAATAAGTTAGTGTATGGATTAAGTTGAGTTCTAACATATTTAGAATTAAATTTTAAATTATACAACCCTTATTATTCTTGCAAAATTAATCAAATTTAAATTGAAAGGCATCTATCAAAATTATGTTTAGATCATTTTTTTCCTAACTCTCGTAAGTTGTTTAATCTTAATTGTAACATTATTTTTTTTCTAAATCAAAAGTATTATTTTCGTTTTTTTACATATATGAATTTTTATATTTATATTAGAGAGTAATTTTAAAGATACAATTGTCAATGTTTTGTTCTAATAAGTTAATATAATGATAAGGTTAAGTTTTAGAATAAATAGAATTAGTTTTGAATTTTAAGGACATAGTTGTTAGAAAGAAGCCTTAATAGATTAGGTAGAATTTTAGAATGATTGATCATGTTTTTTATTCTAAATCTCATAAGTCATTTTTTGGGTCTATGAATTTTAATTTTCATATTAGAAAACACTTTTAAGGACATAATTGTCAAAATTAAGTCTTAATAGATTAGTATATTGATTAGGTAGAGTTTTAAAATGATTAGAATTAGTTTTAAAATTAAATTTTTTCTTCTAAATCGAAAGTATTATTTTCGTTTTTTTTATATATGAGTTATTATATTCATATTAGATAGTAGATTTAAAGATATAATAGTCAATATTATCTCCTAATAAGTTAGTATAATGATAATGTAGAGTTTTAGAATGATTAAAATTATTATTCGAATTTTAAGGACATAATTATCAAAAAGAACTCTTAATAGATTAGTATGTTGATTAAGTTGAGTTTTAGAATGATTAAAATTGCTTTTAAATTAAAAAAGGCTTACTTTTATAGAAGTTAATTAATTTTTAAATAAGAATCTGGTGACGTGTCATATAAAAAAGCGATGATGTGTCGCGCAAAGAAGCTATCAATATCTTTCTCGCTTCGCTTATTATATATTATATATAAATTTGCTTAATAGTACAGTGATCAACCGAATAGTTAACTATAAAGTTAAACTGTAATAAAAAAATCTAGAGAATTTAGGAGAATAAAGAATTTGGTGGAACACTTTAATTCTCTCGCAACTTTTTCCTAGTTTTCTTTTTAATGCCATTCGTTTCACCCAAAAAGTGTACTCCCTTTAACACTTTTGGATTAAATTTATAATATGTTTCTGGCAATTAACCCAGAATTGACTCCAGATTCTATGATAATTATGTTCATAGGATGTAGAACAAATACTAATTTTGGGCAGAAGGTCTTCTTTAGTTATAAGCTCAAAGTACAAGACGAGTACGAGAAGAAAGAGTTGCATCCTCTCACGCTCAAACCAAACGATTACACTTTCAGGAAGAATGTAGTTACACAATAGAAAGGAGAAGAAGATTAAGCTTATAGTGCTTGGATGAACAATTTTAAATTAATAAAAAAATATTGACGCTCTCATAACCGGTATTTAATAAGTCACTACAAGTATTGTAAATCGTCATTATGCACACAAGTGAAGCTGAAAGTGGCTCTGTTTTTTAACCTCATTTATCGTTCCCTTTTTATTTTATCCATCAGAGACCAATTGGGCTTGTACTAGACGACATGAGTAGTCTAATACAGAGTAATAAAGCCTCATGGTACGCTGTCAGAAGATTTACGTAATAATCTAATTTTAACATGACGTCAAAAAGTTTACGTAACAATACAATACAGTCTCTTGGTTCGGTGTCAGAGATGCGTAGTGCTGTAATTACTTTTGGCACACATCAAATTCTGAGGACCACAAACCCCTTTCAAGTTTTGCATACATCTTGTTGGTGTTGCCTCCATTCATTGGCCACACCCGCATTAAGAAACTCCTCGGAATATGCCTGAAAGGGTCATTACCACATCATGGGACAGTGCTCCGATGTAGTGTGGATACTAAGGGGGGCTGAGCGTGACAACAGTGACCTAGGAAGCACTGTGACTGTGACAAGACTACAATCAATTGCTGGATTGAGAGGCGTCGGGATCAATGAATAATTGCAAATCAAACGTGGAAAGTAAAACAATCGACCAAGTACTCCGAATCTGTTAACGTCGTAGCTTGCCTAACGGGTTAACGATATGACGGTGATGATGTCTTCGAATTTGGATCGATGCTTGCTTGTGCTTAATGTTAAAAAATGCCGTTGTCAAACGATTGTAGCAAACAAATTCAGTTGTGCCGCTTAGTCTAATGACAAAGTGACATCCAATGGCGGAGTGAGAATCTTATATAAGGTGGGCCATAAAGTTTTGAAGGTGCGCTCACGTGTTCAATTCAAAACTAAATAAAGATAAAACTTACAACCTTAATATGAGAAATAAAAATTGTGTGTGTGTGTGTGTTTTTTTTTTTTTTTTTATGTAACTTGCACTCTACTTTGGAGATTAAAACTAATGAAGTATCTCTAAACTGGATAAACATTTCACTATAGATCTATAGCGGCAAATTGAAAAGATTGAAGTGTTAGAATATCCTTTTAGGGTATATCGTAGGGGTAAGTTTTATTCATTGAAAAAGAATAGATTCAAAAAGGTTCTCACATATTATAAATCCTCCAATGCACAAAAAATTAACGAAATAAAAAATATACGAGTCGTAATACAAAAAAAAGAAAAAAAAAATTGCTTACCACAGGGCGGGGTTGGCATGCCTGCCGTGATCACCCCCTTTCCCTCCGCGACTGGTTGCACCTCGAATACTTTTACCAAAGCAACAACGGACGCTTGGTTCGACCTACTTTAAAATCAAATTACCTATTGACATTTCTTCTCCACTTTTAGTCACATAAGCTTCACTTGTAGCAAGAGTGAAACATTATAATGAATCTTTCTAACTATTTATCAACAACGGTAAAGTTCTGATACATATAATATGCAGCTCATAAATCATGCAAAATCAATAGTTAGGCAAAAGCTGCTACGTTCAACATCTTTGGTTAAAAACAATTTACAGTCACACATAATAATAATGTCAATAAAGATATAGCACCACCAAGTTTATTATCAATATTATTTCGAATTGGAATTGTCAGTTCACTAATAAAAGTTCGCTCACCAAGAGATGCTATTTTTACTCCTAATATGTTAATCCATCACTTGTTTGTCATTTAAGGTAATAATAAAGACGAGGTAAAAAAGCATATAAGAGAGAGTAAATATTTCCTTAATGTATTAACAGCTTAGAATTTGTCTCACAGCCCATCTCTTTTAATTAGCATAACACTCCTTCCAGGTTACGTTTTAGTATGGGCCTATGGCAAGAAATTGGAAATACGTGACCAAAATTTATTTATCCATTCTGAGTACAAAAAGAACAATAATTGAGGGGCATTATAGCGAGTACGTTATTATCTCGATCATATCATGTAATCTAGCTCTTACCTTTTTTTTTTTGGTTAATAAGAGAATTGCATTTAAAGTGAAATAACATCCCGCCATAAGGCTAATACAACAAGACAGAAAAAGGAGTTCATAAAAGGAAATACAAGCCAAACCCGGAAGACACCCTGCAAAAGTCTATGAATCATCATCACTACGACAAGGCCAACACCCTTCACTTTGTCATCAACCCAGTCTTGGTAAATATCTATACGGGCCTGACATGCAAAATGAGCTAGGAGCCGTGCTTCAGTCAAAAGGTGAGGGGCTGCCCTGTCAATACTAAAGTGATGATAATCTGTTACACTATAGCAAAAATCATAGATGATGGGTGCCACCGTATCTAAAATGTCTTCAGAACCTGCCATCTGATTAAGGAGGAAACAAGATTCAGTTAGAACCTTTATCTGTAGGAAATTATTTTTAAGAGTCCATAACGATGCAATATGCAGACTAATGACTAAAGCAGTATATTTGTCTAAGGACAAAGATGAAAAGGCCGCCGAACCACACCTCACACTATTTACATAACAAGATAAACCAATGCCTACCCGAAGGCGAATGCTATCAAAACAGGAAAAAAGGACCATGTTAAAATTATAAGGAATTATACAAGAGCAAGGCACATGATAACTATGAACAATGATCGGATCACAACAAGGATTTGGGTTATGTTTACTCAACCGATTCGACCGATTCTCAAAGAGTTACATGCATGCATCAAATGTTTTACGCTCAGATAACTTCATATATAGGTAAATGTCATCGATGCTAGCAACGCAAAAAAAAATTCCGATGTAGGATCCTATGTTATTATTCACTCTAGGAAAAATGTCACAAATCTCCCTAAATTGACAAAAAATAGTCCGCCTGTAGTACGTCAATTTTTAGGAAGGAGGAAGGAACCTAAGCCTGGATTGGGAAAATGAAACTGATGCACATATTCATGGTTTGTTAATTCCTATGCTGTCTTGTTCAAAAAAAGAAAAATGGATCAATCTTT
Organism: Escallonia rubra; assembly: GCA_033065855.1. Classification (NCBI taxonomy): domain Eukaryota; kingdom Viridiplantae; phylum Streptophyta; class Magnoliopsida; order Escalloniales; family Escalloniaceae; genus Escallonia; species Escallonia rubra. The sequence continues at coordinate 122,926 of JAVXUO010000304.1, forward strand.
TGTCATATCTCATGAGAGATCCCAAGGAGAGCAACTATCCCAAAATGGGCTTCCTAGAAATTTCATTTTGGAAATTCTTGACTTTCAAAACATATATATTCTTTTTTTTTTTGTAATCACAAAACATATATATTCAGGTGGAAGCCTCCTACTTGAATTGAGTTGTCATTATCCGTTTACCTTACTTGTTTTTGGTTCATAATCTTTAGCTGTAGAGCATCTCTATTATGCATTATATTTGCTGTAACGGTTTTAATGACAAAAAGTTATCACTAAAAAAGTTTCTTCCCTTATACTGTACAAGTTATAATGATAATAATTTATTGTTAAAACAAATTTAACAATATTTTTCTATTGAAGGAGATACACCGTAGAGCTGAAAATCCTAGTCAAAGGTGCTGAGCTTCAAGACTTCAAAGATGCCTCTTATAGTTTTCATGACTTTGAAAGACTAGTACAAGTTCAAAGGGACCATCTGTATCTGGACATGTATAACCAGCCATTTGATTTAGGATAATCATTTGATGAGACCACAACCAATAAATTACATTCCGAACAAAATAGGTGTATGTATTTCTGGTTCATTACAAGTCATTATCCTTGGCGTGCTTATAAAGTTAGCAAGGGTTACGTGAGGTTTGGCACCAGCAGGAGATTAGCTTTAACCAGTTCACATGAATCCCCAAGTAAGCAAGAAGGGAAGAAAGAGGCAATTTTTTTTGGATAGGACACGTAACTTAGGATTTAGATCACATCAGCAGAAACAAAGACTATGTTACACTTGGTATTACACGAAATGTATTCAAGGTGTGCCATGTATGTACCAGAGTTCTTCAATTCCTCATGCTTTGGTACAAAACCTAGGAAGTTGGTGCTCTTAATGTGGAGCTCACGGTCGTTGTAATGGGTTCCATCAGTTAAAGTCACACTTCAATTATGTCAGATCCAAAGCATACCCGTATGAACTCCGGTCCTTGTGGATGGTCAATATATAACTTTAACACCATCAATATTTTGTGAGTTTTCTTACGTGTAGGGTTAGAAACTGTTGGATTTATAGCATATCACTGGGCTATCGACACGAGCATCACGCGAGAAACTCAAACTTGAATATTACGCAGGTACTTGGCAGACGCGATGCCGGTGCAAATATAATATATACAAATAATTAAAGGTACATAAAAAAAGGTATAAGTCTACCATGATCAAAACGGAAATCGAGAGGGAAGGAAGAAATGTAGTAGATACGATGACACTTGGATATTTGGGTGGAATGGCTGAAATCATGGAGATGGAAAAGAAATTTGAAATGCAGTGGAGCTGTTATTAATTGCTAAATATTAAAAAAAAATTAAACAACAATCTTGAATAATTTCTTTTTTTTATTTTAAAGTTAGTATATTATCAACGGGTGTAATTGAAAGTTCAGAAAAGATTTCACCGTAACGATATTTGCCCCTAATATTCAGCAGTGCTTGTTGTCGCGGCGCTAGGCAAGAGGGTTACATTTTTTTTCTTTGTTGGCATGATGGATGAGGGTTTGACTTTTAGACTTCCTTAGATGCCTTAGCCTCGTAAGTATTATAATTATCACCTAATGCTGCGAAAATCACGGCATTACGACTTTTCTAGAAACCATTCCAAGGAAGTAATACCGGACTTTTACTTCCAAAATGGTCAAGAATTTTTCTCAACAAGATGAGCTTTGGGAAACAGCTCGTGCTCTTAAGGACTAAAATTCTGGGTAACAGATATACACATAATCTGCTTGTAACCAAGTAATACTGACACGTCTATGGTTGAGTACGAGAATTAGGGATGTGGATTCAAATCCATAAGAAGAGCTGCTTGCGTAAACTGCTCGCGTACTTTAAATAATGCGTATGGTCAGACGCAGAATAATGAATTTTAAAGTTAAAGTTTATATTTCTGATCTTATATTCCAAAAGTGCTTTTGGGCCTCCAAGCGCAGCACCAACCATGCCGATGTTTGGATTTACTTTATTGTCATTTTTGCACTCGTTTACCGTTTTCAAATTGCAAGACAACTCAGAATTTGCTTTACTTTCAATCACTTTTCGGGTTCACTTTAAAATTGATAATTCGGTTCGTACGGTAGTTAAATTTTACCCCCATACTCCGAAATTGGGATAAAAATATTCCTCACTAATTTTTTTTTTTCGTTATCGTCAAAATTTATAGTGACAATTTTTTGTCGTTAAAATACATTTTTCAGAGGATGGTAGTTGCTGGAATTGATAGCCAAACAAGTTAATACTACTTGTTTTCCTGAAAATGCATCTTTTCTTGACATATCAAGACGAAAACATTGAAAGGCTCTCCATAAAAAGTTGATAGAGGTTGATTTTGTTCAGCCTATTCTGGCACTGAAGTATTGACCAAAGTTATAGTACAAACTTACGAAGCTTAGCGTGCTGCTCTATGAAGACTGTCTACAATCAATTACTCCAGGAAGTACAATAATGTGTGTATAGTGCAAAGTTTAATACTACTTGCCAAGTTGTTCGATATGGCGTTTTGGAGTTATTAGAGAGTTGTACAAGATGGAATTGCACATGAACTGCTACAGGAGCTTCATTTGAATGTTCTCTATGTTGGAAAAATCAAACCTCTCTTAGGGTGACAGAGACACTTGCAGCTCTGCTTGCACCAGCTATGGAGCACATTTGTGAGGCCAAGGCCAAATCAAACAGCACTGCGAGTGGTTAGGATTTTTGCGGAAGAATTCGTGCTACTTGATTTCCCACATCGAACAGGTTTGAGTCGTTTGCTCTCAGTATATATGCTGATGACCTTAAGTAAGATTAGTCGAAATATGTTTCCACAACAATGCTAATTAAATAGCGGTTGCGTAAAAGAGCCTTTGAAATTTTTTTTTATTGTTGCTGAAATTCAAGCATTTGGACTGCTTAAAAATGTTAAATCACATGTAACAATGATGCACAATCATGCATAGCTTATCAGTATTGATCACTCATTACCGAACATAGACATTGCCAAAGCATTTCAAAATGATCGTAATATTGATCTTGCTATTATTAAGGAGTGTGTAGAGCAATATAATAGTACTACATAAACATCCTCCGCTTCATGTCCAAACAATACTGAACAAATTCTAACTCATGCAGCCGCATCTTTCTAAAATTTTAATGCTTTCGTTCATGATTCCCGCTCTCGTTCTCGCGCTCCCTCTCGCTTTGAAATTTTACTTATTCGTTACCAAATACATGTCACTTTTTTGGCTCCCCCTCTTGCATGGCAAGTAGACAATGTTCAAGAAGGCTGATCTCAGGAAAATTGAGATCCCGTGCGTACTGATGTCATTCAAAGGTCCCTCTGATCTGGCGGCCTGCTATTTGACCCATGTGTTCAATTGTCACATTTGGTCTTGTCCAAGAGATGCATATAATAATGCCAAGACAAGACAGACCCTTTAGCCAATTTTCCCTTTTCCATTCTATTTTCCCCTCATTTCTTCATTATTATTATTTTTATTCAATACTTATTCCTGCTATTTAATTTGACATTCAAATATTGTCCCTCCTCATTTGGGTATTTAAAGGGGAGGACACTAGGATGTTCCCCCAAACCACGTATTACTAAAAGCAGAGTACCAAATACTCCTGTCTTCAACAAGAACATTCAAACCAGAATGGATTTCCCTGTCTTCCACTACCAAATTTCCGACTTCTCACCGGAATCTTCCTTCGATTCGCCGAAATATTCTACGTGGGGTGATCCTAAAAGGAACAATTTCCTTCCGTTCAATGAAAATGACTCCGAAGAGATGCTTCTTTTCGGGGTTTTGTCACAGGGAGCTGAAAGAACATCTGAAGCGATTTCCTCTTATCAATCGAAGGAAGAAGAGGTTACTTCGAAACATGAAGAGAAACCCGAGAAGGGGAAGTCGTACAGAGGCGTGAGGAGGCGGCCGTGGGGGAAATTTGCGGCGGAGATAAGGGATTCCACCAGGAATGGCGTAAGGGTGTGGTTGGGTACATTTGATAGCGCAGAGGCTGCTGCTCTGGCTTACGACCAAGCCGCCTTCGCAATGCGCGGTCCGGCCGCTATACTCAACTTTCCGGCGGACAGAGTCCGCGAGTCGCTCCACGACATGAACTACAGCTCCGAGGACGGGTGTTCGCCGGTGGTGGCTCTGAAAAAGAGGCACTCCATGAGGAAGAAGAGTATGAGCAAGAAGAGCAAAAGCAGGGAGGTGAAGGTAGAGAATGTGGTAGTGTTTGAGGACTTGGGTGCTGATTACTTGGAAGAGCTTTTGAGTTCAACTACTGTAGCTACTAGTCATTGGTGAACCAAGGCCTCTTTTCTTTTCAATTTGTTCAACTTTCTTGGTAAATCTCTTCATTTGTTGTTTTGTACAGATCCTTTTTTTTTTTAACTTAGTTTTGATGATGGCAGAGATGCAATGGATGTGAGTTCTTGAATACGGTGAAGTTCCATGTTGATCTTGTATGTTAGATGGATAGATTAAGGTTTGCATGTACTAGGATATAATCTTACATACGCAAGATAATGCGTTTCAATACTCTTTTTGATTGTTCACTTCTCTATATTTAGACAGTTTAAAGTGAAAAATAGAGCGGGTTGTTCTTGCCTATCAAGAAACAATTTAAACGATAGAAGATCATTGCCACGCATTTCAGTCATCTACACGTTCGATTCACTCAAAGATAAGTTTGCCACATGTTTTAGCATATTAAATGTAGAAGTTAGCTGAAACCTGCGATCCCTAACACTTCAAATCTGCAAGTCTTTTTGGAACCATCGCACGTCATTCAAAACGTCAAACATTATGTTCTACTAGTCCAACTATGTATGAAGAATAATGAAGATTTTTGGAAAGTTGATATTTAGGATAATAAAGGGTACAACATGTTTACCTCCTTTGATGTTCTCATTCAATGCACTCAGCTCCCTGCTTACCCTACTAATTGTGAAGAAAACATATTATTTAAAAGTACTTCAAAAAGTTGTCTTTTCACTTTTCTATTTAACTTTTTCCTTTACTATTTCTATCCTTCATGTTTTTTCCTTGCAAATCATCACTGATCAGTGTGCCATCTAATTGCGTTCGTCATTATGCGATACATTAAGCAGTAACAATCAACAGGCATAAACAGTGACAATTTATAGCCGAGAAACTTATTAGTTGACAAGAATCTCCTCACCATCTCAAAACAAACTCCTACACATTGCGCATTACATTCCGCTGCAAAATTCCTACCGAATCGACATAAGCTCTCCTAGATCCATCCATGTCATGGATTAGTAAGAGGACGATTGTATAGAATACAATTATTGTTGCAAATAATAACAAAATATTAACAAAAAATGTAAACGTGGTACAGTAAAGATCATTGTGGGCGAGGCATGAAGTATCTCACTCTCTTAAGACAATTCACGCCCCTTTAATTTATCACGTGGTGCATCAAAATTTTGACGCCTCGCTTTCAGGATACAACAAATCTAGCTTAAACTGTTGCTTCAATTCGACCGTATTTCTATACAGATTAATGAAGTAAAAGCTTCGGTGGATACCTTACCTATATGCCCTTATCGCAAAGTTCCATGTAAGATATAAAGCTTTATTTAACTTGAAAATACTTAGAATTGGTAAGAAAAGCCTCTTTTTATAGGTGAGTTGGCAGGCTAAGGTTAAATGCAAATACAACAGTTAGCAATAGGTTACAAATTGTTAATTACAAATTTGTCTAATAAATAAATCTAGTAATAGAAAATACGACCGTTGAAAATGAATTCCGAAAATATTGTAGAAAAATGGTAGTAAAATCATGAAACTCGCCATTAACATGGGTAGCCTAACAACTGTATTTTCTTTGGTATAAAAATGGTTCAATAGTCCCATATCAAACTTGGAAAAATATAACTTGTATCTCCTGCACTATTTTTTTTTCCTTCCCATGAGCGTCTCCCTTGAGCGTGCAGTGTAATACTCAAACATAAGTAACTAAGATGCCAATGACTTCTCACGTAGAAGCTCCTTAAGGTTTCTTTATAAGAGCCAATATGGCATATGAGACAAGTATTTCTCAAAAGTATCAGTACGTAAGAAGTGAAAATCGTTCAATGTGGGACTATAAAGCGTGCAAATAATTCTCAGAATTTTTTTAAAAAAGATAATCCAACATTTGTGACTTACCTATTTGCATAGCATTTTCTTATTCTGGATACTATTGTGTCTCAATTGTCATTGTATCCAACATCTTTTTTTTTTTTGACAAATTTTTTTTTAATTGCACTCATAAATCAGAGACAAGCAGTTACAAGGTTGAAATTTTTAGAATGCAGAGAGCGTATCCAGTGCACCTGAAATATTCATCCATTTTCTGTACTCCCCAGTGGTAAAAATTAGTGCTAAAATCTATATTGTTAAAACAAATTGAAGTAAAGTTGTTGGAAAGAACACCAGGAAACGACTCAACTTGGTGTGCTCGTTTGGGCTTCAATCCGAGGTTAATCATGCCTTTTCCCTTCACTTCTTATTCTTGCTATTCGTGTTGGCCACTTTGGTTTCTTTTAGGGAAAGGGGGATGGATTGAAACCTTTTATGTCTCGGGTACGTAGTAAGACGAACTTTACCATCTGATTTTGAAGATCTCTTTATCTCGTTTGATTTTACTTTTGCGTTACGATATTATTTTTATTACCTTCATCCGGCTTTTTGGATGCCACCCATTTTCTTCAAGACCGTGTGCTTGCCTATCTCAGATTGGTTGGGCAGGTGCAGATTGCGTGGTGAATGACATGGATTCGTTTTCTAGTATTGTACAACCACGGGACAGAAAAAGTTATGCAAAAGGTAAAGGTCTAACACTTGGCAAAAACAACTATAATGTTATGTCACATAAATAGTTCACTATGGCGTGACTCTAAAACGACGTTTAAATTATTTTTTGAAATGGAAATTAATAAAACCTTGACTTCCTAATTTTTGAGAATCTTATCATCTGGTAAGATGCTACCCATCGGTTACACCACCTCAATTTTATCACTCTTCATGATACTTTTTGGATACAAGTCATTTCCTCTCAAATGAGAAATGACACAGTTTCACTTTCTGGCACCGTACAACCACGGGAAAAGATGTCCAAAATATTATCCAATGCTTAAGACCTAGCAAAAAATACTACACTGGTATGCCATAAAACGTTTACCACGGCGTAGCTCCTAAAGTACGTTTGAATTAATCTTCAGAGTGAGATGACGTAAGTATCAGTAACTATTTTAATAAAATGGCAAAAATGTCGTGAATAATTTTGTTCAAACCACATAGTTTACATCAAGCTATAGAAATAATAAATTCTTATAACTTAATATATATAAGTTTAACTGCTTGAAAAAGTAAATGCAAAAGCAGGGCAATTTTTCTTCTATCATTTTACATTTTCTTTTGGTGGTTGCAATGCACTTCATATTCCAGCATTCCTCTCGTGATACCGTGGACATAAACCTCTGGTGCAAAATGCAAAAGTGTTACTAGAAACGCAGTCAAATATTCATTTTATTTCTTTCTTGTGTTACACTGTACCTGACTGAGTCCTATTGTTTTCCTGGCATTCTTCCCGTGATACTGTGGTAGCGGTAAAACCCTTTGACTTCCAAATGCTGAAATCTGGTCCAATGTCAAACATGAAGAACAACCCTCAGAAAGAGGCAGTTGGGTCTTACACAGTAGGTGGCCCTATCTCTGTTTCTAATAAGTTCAACTTTGTTCTTGGCGATTCCAAGCCTTACATATACTACTTTAATGGACACCTCATTTGAAGCTTGCGTCACCGATACGTGATCCCGTTTGCGCGAGTTGTTTAAGACGAGCCTCTATTAATTTGATTGAGTCAATCGAATTGCATTTATTTTTCTCGTTGCTGGTCATATGTATAGAACTAACTTCGGGATTGGGCACAGCATGAAAGATCTTTTAGATGCACATATTCCTCCGGGGGGGCGATTGGGACGTGGACATGAGGAGCTTTATAAGACAATCAATAACTCAAATCTGTAGCAAAATGAGAAGAGTTTTAAACTGTAAGATTAGAGCAAGGCCTTAAGTTCTAAGTCTTGAGCGTGTTAGAGGCACTGATTCGGGAAATTATCCGAAAATCTAATCAACTAGCTGGCCATAAAATAAATCGATAAAAATTTATTAAAAGTTACTTTATACAAAGGTTATGAAATGACTGGATCTTGCCTTGATTTTAATGATGAGGGGAACGGCAACTAGGTTAAATTTGAGGGGCAAAGTACTTCAGTCGTTTGTTGTTTGACTGTCCTACAAAACTGGAGGATTCAATTTGACCCGCAAACCCAAACAGTTCTAATATGTTCTGCAAGTCCGGCCCAGTGCCAGACATACCGTGGGCTGGCTTTTGCTGGGTTGGCCTCTTAGAGTGCTGGGTATCTCACGGCCATTGTTTCTTATAAATATTTCTTTCTAATAGAAGGTATGTGGGCAATGGATCCGTGCATTTGCAACTTGGTTCTTGTCAGTTATGTATTTCATCATAGTTGATTACGTTCTAAATTAAAAAATTAAAGTAATACTGTGAAAACCAATGACATTAAAGCCATAATTGAATTACTTGGGAGCAAAGAACATTATCAATTAGCAAGAAAAAGCACTACCAAATGAAACCATTTTAATGCAAGTCATGGCCCAAGTAAACACTAACGGTCATTGGGGATGACATCATCTGCACACTTGGAAGTTAAACGCAGACAAACTTTACATCATCCTCGTCAATGTCCTATCTATTTCTACCTGATGCGGTCTGCAAAATTGTCGGCTATCACTGTATCTGCAATCAAAGAGATGGAAGCTAATTATGGGCTGATTGAACTCGCTAACCCGAATGAAGAACTTGGGGTTGCATAAATGAAATTGCTAATCAGTTTCTTAACATTCATGGCTAACACTCTAGCAGAAAGACTATGCAAAACCTTGAGGCCAACCGGAGAGCCCAACTGGTCCATCGGAAACAATGCCGATCACAAATAAGTAGGCATAGTCAGCCAATTTTCTGAAAAGACTCCTTACCAAAATCTAACACTCAACCTAGCTCTTCTTGACAATAGTTCGTACAATTCTAGAAAAATATCACTCTAAGTCCAAAGAAGTAGCTCAAGATCAAGCAGACGTGTAAGTGCTTACTTGGATGGCTTACTGTTGGATTCACGACGGCGCTTTTCGAAACCAAACATTGCGTTTGGCACCATACTATGTGGTCTTCAAATACTATGGCTCTTTTGTCTTGAAAGATGTATGCCAATGTATTTAAGCTGAAGAAGAAAAGCCAAGATGCTTTATCTGGTAAGAAGAAGAGGGGAGATTTTAGTACTAAAAGAAGGGAAGATGAGAAGGCAGGAAGGTAGAACAGTAGGTGGGGAGGAATAGATTGAAGCGGAGAGAAGCAGATTCGGTGGGTTGGGTTAAGGGGGGGTGGGGGTGGGTGTTTAATTGCAACTATCATAATATGTCCAAATTATCATAACAACAATGAGTGGATTAGAAGTCCAAATTAAGTGTAATAATAATAAGAAGTCCAAATAATTGCAACAATTTTTTTTTTAATTAGATTCCAAATTAATTGAATAATGATCATAAGTCTAAATTATAGTAACAATTATAAGTGTATTACAAGTCCAGATTAAATGTAACAATCATAAGAAGTTCAAATTATTGTAAGTAATATGAATATAAGCCCATGAATATTTTTGAACTTCATATACTTTGCGACATAACTATAGAAGCAGTAAAAATTGTGTCCACAGACAAATATTAATCAAAAGTGTCCCAAAGTACTAAGCCCGTGATTTTTTTTTTTAATTTCATATTTAGCTACATAAGTGTAGTTGAAGTGGTAAATATTGAAGTTTACCACCAAATATAAATCCAGTTGTGTACCAAGACACTAATTAAATGTTACTTTGATTTTCAGTGAATGAAGATAGAGTTTTTCTTTGACTAAGGTTCGACAAACTTTAGCTCGATCCAAGTTTGTATCAAAGTTACAAATAGCGACGTTTTTATATGATTTAGCAAGTAATGTTAGGATAGTTGTTTTTGCATCAATAATTTTGTCATTAACCATGCTTTTGTCATTTAGTTTTTACGCGTTCTAGCTGTAATAATAACGTTGGAAATATATATATATATATATGGGAGATGATCTGTTGAGAGCGCTAGCAAAATATGAGACGTTGCTAGTGCGATCTGGCCGTCCACGCACGATCTGTGGACGGCCCATATATATATATTTTTTTTGTATTTTTTTAAGTACGTCCGCTACATTATGTAATCCGCTACATTATGTAGCGTACAATTTTTTGACAAAAATACCTTCCAGCTCTATCCGCTACATTATGTAGCGGACGAGTAGGTAACACTATTTTTTCCCTCTTTCTCTGTCCTCTCTCTCGTACTTCTGACATGTCTCTGTCTCTCTCATTTCTCTCATCAATTTCTGACACTTTCTCTCTCTTTCCTTTCTCTCGCTCATTTTTCTCATCAATTTATGACACATTCTTTCTCCTTCCTCTCTCTCTCTCTCTCTCTTCCCCCACATGCAAAGTGGTTATTTGACAGATTTTAAGTTCCGGCGAGGCGGGTCAGATTGCTGAGGCCTTTAGGGAGAGACCCATTTAGGAGATTGGATGATAAGTCCACGTGGGTCAACGATTGGAGGGCAATGATCTGATGCGGGACGGGTCCAGAGAGAGAGTTGCATGAGAGGTCTAAAGAGAGAAGGCTTGAGGCATTGAAGAGGTGAACGTGAATTGGCTTGTAGAGGTTGTTTTTAGAGAGTAATCAACAAAATAAACACATATATATTTAGTAATTAAAGCGCCAAATGACAGCAGCTTCAACAAGCAAGGTAAACTACTGCTGAAATACATCTGTGTTGCCTGCTTATGAAGAACTGATGGCATTGGGTGCAGCTGGCAACTCCCTGGATGTTGGTTGAAGAAGCTATTCTCGGCAGCCCAACAAGCCCTAGAGCACTTCAACAGCACTTCTTCTCTCTCTTGCAGAACTGTAACACCGTTAAAAAAAGCCACCCAAATCCACACCCAGATCATCACCAACGACTTTTCCCAGAAAAACTCCATCCTCCTTAAGCTATTATCTTTGTACATATCTTCTGATCACCTCCACCATGTCCATCAAGTTTTCAAAGGGGTCAGAAACCCAAGTACCCCCGTTTGGAACCAGATCATTCGAAGCCATGCTAAGGGTGGAACCCTGCACAAGTCACTCGAGTTCTACAATCAAATGCAAGCATCGAACACCTTGCCAGACGGTTATTCGTATTCGTTCGCTATCAATGGTTGCGCGAAGGCTGGACAGCTAAGAGAGGGAGAGCAGGTGCACACGAGGGTTTTGGCGAATGGGTTTTTCTCCAACGTGTTTGTTCAGACGAATCTGGTCAATTTGTAAGCAGTTGGTAAAGGGAAGGCTGGTTTGGCCAATGCACGCAACGTGTTTGATGAAATGACTGAGAGAAGTGTTGTGAGTTGGAACTCGATGCTTGCCCTGTATGTAGCCGGTGAAGCTTCTGTTGGGGAGAAAAATGGAGGTCACCCGGCGATCGTGACCGCAGGAAATTCTGGCCCAGTGGCACGGGGTTAAGTCTGACTCGGACCAGCCGGCAAGAGACCGAGTTGGGTCGGTGGTAATGGCCACTTTCAGTGCCAAGAGTGACAGTCCGTCAGAACTAAGCGAAGTAGCAGGAGCGGTCAAGTGTAGTAGAATCCAAGCCAATGTAATCGCAAGCCAATTTGTGTTGATTTGTTTAAGTTTGGCTTTTAGGGTAAGGATGGCAGGATTTAGCATTCAGCATGGCCTTGTGTCACGGGCTGCCCCTTGCACCCGCCCAGCACCGCGCCCCCGCGCCCATCCTGCACAGCACCCCCGCGCCCATCCTGCAGAGCGCCCCCACGCCCATCCAACACGCCCCCATGTGCCCTCGCAAGTTCTTCAAGTCTCGCGCCCATGCACTCGCGCACCCAACTGCAGTGCCCGTGTACGCCAAAAGCCAACCGTGAAGATTTGAAGATCCAGGCGTGCCTTTTTGCTCAATTTTGGTGGAGATCACCCTTGTATATATTTAAGTTTCCCTATAAATTTTCAAGTTATTTCGAGTTGTATTTCTCTAAAAAGGGGCACTATGACTCTTCGCACATAGTGACGTTTACTACTGTCACTTAGGAAAATCCTCTTAGTGGTACTATATGGGAGGTCATGTACACCCATACCCGAGAGTCCCTTGCTTTGTTTTAGTTTGCATGTTTAGCTAGATTGCACACTGTGGATGCATACAAAGTTTTTTGTAAGTTATAATGATGTTGTTGAAGTAACGAGAATATTTGAGACCGTTTTGCCCTTGTGTTGAAATTTACTTCTTTGTGCACTGTTTTATGCAATGTCGATGCACTGCTTGCTGTAGATTGTTGGGATTGTTTGGCGGACTCTTCTTGCAAGAGGCAAGTCGAGTGCCACACACGGTTTCCTTTGTGCCATCAAGGGCCACGGTGTGTCACCTTGGGATGGGATATGAGGTACAAAGAAGACTGAAGAAGTCTCATCAATTTTTGGTTTCTCTTGGCTATTTTCAATTCAATGCTTGTTGGAAGTTTTCTTTTGGGTACATATTTTGTTGGAAGATGGGTACCAGAAGTTCAACTTAGCAAGGTTACAAGAAAGAAATCTTTTGTTTTTGTTACGTTGTTTTAAAATATGAAAATTACATGTTCATTGCTGATGTGTTTTACAATTTCGATATTCAAACAACTCGCTTTCCAAATTCAGATGCACTGGAACATGGTGAGAGAAAAGAGAGAGAGAGAGAGAGAGAGAGAGAGTCATAAATTGATGTGAGAGAGAGAGTCATAAATTGATGTGTGTGTGTGTGTGAGAGAGAGAGAGAGAGAGAGAGTGTCAGAAATTGATGAGAAAAAGAGAGAGATAGAAACATGTCAGAAGTATAAGAGAGAAAGTACAGAGAAAGAGAAAAAAATCGTGCTTGCTTGCTCGTCCGCTACATAATGCAGCGGATGGAGTTAGAGGGTATTTTTGTCAAAAAATTGTCCGCTACATAATGTAGCGGACGTACTTAAAAAAATGCAAAAAAATATCTGGACCTTCCACAGATCTCGCATGGACGGCCAGATCGCGTTAGCAATTTCTCCTATTTTGCTAGCGCTCTCAACGGATCAACTCCATATATATATATATATATATATATATATATATATATATATATATATATATATATATATATATGAAAACCGAAACTGAGAGAATATTGTCCACTCATCGCTTACTTGGACACTCTCTCAGTTCGCCATATGGACTTTCCTATTTTGAAATTTTAAAATATTTTAAATTTACTTAAATTTATAATAATGATTTGGATTCTCTCTCTCTCTCTCTGATTTGGATTCCTTCTTTTGTTTGAAATTCAACCAATTATATAAATTTTACATTTCTCTCTTTTATGTCAACATGCCGAACTCAAAATTTTATTTATATCTTTACAATTCCATTAATTCCTAGATTTTGACGAATTAATTCTTTATATATTCCTTTTTAATCTTAATTTTTTTTTATTGTTTAGATAAACACAATATTCTGAATCAGTTTTTCTCTTAAACTACTCTAATCTTCTTCCTTTTATTTAATTGCAAGTTTTAAATATAGTTTATGCTCTCATTTTTTTTTTCAATCATTTATTATGTACTGTTACTCTTTTTTTGGTGATCTTGAGTAATACAACCTCGACATACGGGTTATTATTGTTAGTATTATCACTGCAATTACTATTAGTTAAGAGAGACTAGCTAGTTCTATTATTTCATACACTATTTTACATCTTCATCTGTCACTAAAAACGAACAATTATTACTCAAGTTCATTTCTAATGATGAACATTTGGTAGGAGAACTCATTTAAAAAAGTAAAAATAAATTTTTGATTATCTTATTGTCATTACCAATTTTGTAATTATTATTGTAATTGTTATTAATCATATAACTACAAGATCTCTCAATAAGTATTTTAATAGTTGTTGTTCCCGTATGCAACACACGAGATCAAAACTAGCAACAAATAAACCAGGAATCGAAATTTAACGTAACTTGAGACTTAATAAATATATTAGAAATCTAAATTCAAGGCAAGCTGAGATTTCACCAGAAATTTGAGAATAAAAAAATAAACACCTGGCGAAATTCCTGGTAGGAACTCAATCGACTTTAAATAGTTTTATATATAAATCCAAAAGTATCCCAAAACACTAACTAAAATGTTACTTTGATTTTCAATGAATGAAGATAGAGTTTTCCTCTGACTAAGGTTACGATAAACTTTGGCTCGATCCAAGTTTGTATCAAAGCTACAACTCCTATTTAGCCAGAAAATATATAGCATTACAAAATAAAGATTGCGACATTTTTGAATGCCTTTACCGACTAATGTTAGGATAATTGATTTTGCATCACTAATTTTTTCGGTAACCATACTTTTGTCGGTTAGTTTTGCACGTTCTAACCGAAATAATTACGTTGAAAATAACAAATAGATTAGGAATTTAAATTCAAGGCAAGTTGAGACATAATAGATGTATTAGAAGTTCAAATCCAAGATAAGTTGAGACTTTACCAGAGAGCTGGAATAAAAAAGGGCAAATTACACTTATATCCCTGAGGTTAGGGTATAATTACAATCAAGGACAACAAGTTTCAAAATGTAACATTCCGTGACCAAACACTTTTAAAATGTATCAGCCGTGTCCATCCGTTAGGGTTCCATCCAAAAATTGTACTTTTTGTATGATGTCATCAATATGTATTTTTAAAATGACGATACTACCCCTTGTACTGTATATATTGAAAAATATTTGTTTATTATTATATATGATTTATTTATCAATTTTAGTTTTAGGATATTCTTGAAACCCTAATTTGCAAATTAGGATATTCTTGAAACCCTAATTTGCAAATTAGGGTTTTATGTTCTCTTTCCCATTGCTTTATCATCAATATTAAGAATTTCTCAAATCCCAGTGTATCACCTTGCAAATTTGCAAATTAGGATTTTGTTGTAACCCTAATTTACAAATTGGGGTTTTCTTGAAACCCTAATTTGCAAATTAGGATATTACTGAAACCCTAATTTGCAAATTAGGGTTTTTTGAAACCCTAATTTGCAAATTAGGGTTTTGTTTGCAATCCCCACCAAAGTGGCCGCGCCGCCACCATCGCCGGCGCCAACTCCCGGCAATCCAAACCTAATCATCTGCCTCTACCACACTGAACTAGGCCGCATCGCCCTCACCTAGTCCTGCAGCCTCTACGGCGACATCGACGACTGTCGAATATCTTTGCGGTGGGAGGTGCGGCGTTATGGTGACGGGGAAGGGGAAGGGGGAGGGTGGGTACGGCGACGGGGAAGGGGAAGGGGAAGGGGAAGGGGAGGGGGAGGGTGGGGGCGGTGACGGGAAGGGGAAGGGGGAGAGTGGGTGCCGCGACAGGGAGGCAGACCGCGAAGTGGTGCTGCGGGGCTTTGCGGCGGGAGGTGCGGCGTTGCGGTGACGGGGAAGGGGAAGGGGGAGGGTGGGTACGGCGACGGGGAACGGGAAGGGCGGCGACGGTAAGGGGAAGGGGGGAGGTGGGTGTGGCGACGGGGAGGCAGACTGTGCAGGGGTGCTGCGGGGAGTTTGAGGCAGAAATGGGGTTGGGGTCGTGGGGGGGTGGGGCGGTATTGGCGCCGGGGGGGGGGGGGGGGGTTTGAAGAAAAGTAATTAAAAATAAGATGAAATAATGGCATTAAAAAAAATAAGATTTCAGCTTAGGGGCAATATAGTCTTTTCATTAAAACCGTTAGGGTTTTTAAGATTCCGTTTGGTCAACGGACATAAGTGTAATTTGTCCAAACTATTGTCCTCGCCTGTAATTATACCCTAACCTCAGGGATATAAGTGTAATTTGCCCAATAAAAAAATAAGGGATAATACCATTTTACTCCCCTGAACTATCCCTGTTTTGTTATTTTGGTCCCTGCATTTTAAAATTCGTTAAATCAGTCCCTGTACTTTGTGCCATCATCAATTTAGTCCCTCCCGTTAGCAATTCTGTTAAAACTCGGGGGTATTTTAGTCAACTAATGAAAAAAATATGGGATAATACCATTTTAGTCCCCTGAACTATCCCCGCTTTTTTATTTTGGTCCCTGTACTTTAAAGTTCGTTAAATCAGTCCCTGTACTTTGCATCGTCATTAATTTAGTCCCTCCGTTAGTATTTCTGTTAAAACTCGGTGGTATTTTAGTCAAATAATGAAAAAATGTGGGATAATACCATTTTAGTCCCCTGAACTATCCCCGCTTTTTTATTTTGGTCCTTGTACTTTAAAGTTCGTTAAATCAGTCCCTGTAGTTTGCATCGTCATTAATTTAGTACTCCGTTAGTATTTCTGTTAAAATTCGGGGGTATTTTAGTCAAATAATGAAAAAATATTTCATATCTCTTCCCTTTCTGCCTTCCCCCAACCCACACCACCCCCTCCCCCCCGCCGCCTTTCCACCATTGCTACCACCAGCCGTTTGATCACCACCATTCTCAGCCACAAGAAGACATGTTCATCCACTACAAGAAAAGAAGGATTTAACGACGGACTTTTAGCGACGGAATAAATTCCGTCGCTAAAATCCATTTCAGCGACGGAATAAACCGTCGATGAAAATCCGTCGGTAAAAATATTTAACGACGGAGTGTTCCGTCGTTAAATATTTTTATCGACGGATTTTGCATCGACGGTTTATTCCGTCGCTAAAAGTACCGTCGATAAATATTTTATAGGTTTTTTTATTTTCGATGATTTTTAAAAACATAGAGGCGACGGAATAATGCCGTCGGTAAAAATACCCGTTGGTGAAAGCAGAGTTTTCCTGACAGATTTTTATCGACGGGCGTGTTCCGTCGGTAAAGGTCTAAAAAACACAGATCCCCTTTTGCTTTTCTTTCTCCCGTTTCTTTCTCTCTCTCTCTCTCTCTCTCTATTAACTCTCATCGGCGATATTTCCTTCGACGCCACCTCCGTCGCCGTCCCCGGCAACCCACCCCCGGACGGAATATAGCCTGCCACCGCCACCGTCGCCGCCAGTGCCGCCGATCTTCAAAATCGAAGAACCGCCGCCGCCACTGCCGTCGATCTCTCTTGAGGTCTCTTGATTTTCAGGTAGGTTTTGCACCAGTTTTTCATATCCATTTGCACCCTTTTCACGAATTTACTTGTAATTGTATCTATGCAATGCAAAAATGTGTATGCTTGTTTAAACGATTGGTTTAGGGTTGTGACTGTAATTCCTCTAGGAAATAGTATGGTGGGAGGGAGGTAACTTGGATAGTTGGGGTGTGAATGTTTAACGTTTGATGTTGTTCTGCTCTGCTCTGTTGTTATTGATGGTAATATTCAAAGGTTTGGGGCATTTTTGATTCTGTATTTGGTTTTGTGTAAGAGGCTAAGAGCTTCAGTGTTGTCCTGTGTTGTTAAAAGGAAACTAGATGGAGTTCTAGTTTAGAAATAATTGTTGCAGTATATGAATATGATGTCTTTTTGTTGCATGATCTTGTGTTGATCTTTGAACTTTATTACAAGTCATTAAACTTAGACTTGCTGGGGAGCTGAATCTGTTGTTAGCTTTAGAGCTTAATCCTCACTCAAATTATAAGAAATGCATATTTTAATTGGGATTTGGAGGATGAGGATTGGACAAACCTGAGGAATGAAGGATGCTTTGTGAAAGCATGTGGCCAATCTATTACCAGATTTGTTGAGTTTCGTGACATTGATATATTCAATATGAGGGTGTTCGAATTTTTTTATAAAAGGTTAGGACAACATGGGCACATGGATACTTTCTATTTAGTCCCATACAAGGTAGAAGAAGAACTAGTTCAGTTAGAGGATGAAGTAGCTTGGTAAAAATGTAGGTTGAGAGGAGTGAAGAGATTATTTTTGACATATATCTAATTAGTATAGCTGTCGATGAAGTGGTTAGAAAAGAAATGTTTGTGCTAGGTAGCTTGACGATTGGCCTAAGCACAAATTTGGTTGTGTTATTAAAATGAAGGGTTCGTACGTTTGTCATATTAAGAATGCGAATTTGTGGGTCAGAGATATTAAGGGTTCGTACGTTTGTCATATTCGCATATACGTTTTCTGTTTTTGCAATGATGATGGGTTTGTAGGAGCTGGATTGATAGTTTTTTTTATTAATAATGGGTATAATGTAGTGTTCACAACCTATCCGGACCGCACCCCAGGGCCCGCTAAAAGACCCCAGTGGCACGACACGTCACCCGCACAACAATCAAACATGCTCAACATCATTGCTCGGTCAAAGCGCTCCGATGCTCAACATCGTTGCTCGGTCAAAGCGTTACGCGCCTTAAGCATTCAAACGGCGATCGAAAGTGCATTTCCCCCCCGAGGGGTTGGCCACCCCCCTAAGAAGGGGGTCGGCCACCCCAAGGGGGTCGGCCACCCAAGGGGGTCGGCCACCCCAAGGGGGTCGGCCTCCATTGCCCTGCGAAGGGGGGAACTTGCCGAGTGGCACTGACTTCTCGCTCCAAACAACACTCACCCGCTATCTTCAGTAGCGCGACGCTCTGTCGCCGACTCAATCAAAGTGACGGGGCTCCGGCCCTCGCGGCGGGACGGGCTCGCAACCATGAAGCCCTCGCCGGCTCATTCAAACTAACGGGGCTCCGGCCCTCGCGGTGGGACGGGCTCGCAACCATGAAGCCCTCGCCGGCTCAATCAAACCGACGGGCTCCGGCCCTCGCAGGCACAATCAACCGGGGGCTCCGGCCCTCGCCAGCACAATCAACCGACGGGCTCCGGCCATCGCGGGCACACTCAACCGAGGGCTCCGGCCCTCGCCAGCATAATCAACCAATGGGCTCCAGCCCTCGCCAGCACAATCAACCGGAGGCTCCGGCCTTCGCAACAAGGATGGGCTTACAACCCTAAGGCCATCGCCGACACAATCACCCGACGGACTCACGGGGGGCTCCGCTCGTAGTGCTCCGGCACGAGGACCCCTCGCCACGGACTCTGAGTATCAAGCTGTGAGCATGTGCACTCATGTTATCATTGATCATCGACACCGTCAGGGCAATGACCCCGGGGTCACTCCGGGACGGGAGCAGGTCCTCGGAGGGCATCGCGCCTAGTCCGCCTGGCAGTTGGCTGCAGGGGCAACCCTCGCCGCTGTCAGGATCTCCGCGCGTCTCTTGACGCATCTCGTGGGATTCAGTAAGGGCTTGGACTAGAGGCTGGGGCAACGGGCTACTCTGACCATGCTACCGCAGTGTGGTCAGTCTCCTCGGACAGGCAGAGGGACGCTGCAAGGGCAGGGCGGCACGAACTCGGGGACCGGCAATCCGACGGACAATCAATACTGCGGGACCCTCTACGGCGACGTGTCACTCCCGGAGGACGACACGTGTCGGCTGATGACACGCGCGCATTTGTGCCTATATATAGTGGACTTTGGAGCTTATTCAAGGACTTCTCTCTCATTTCAACATTTCTTCTCTCTGGATTTCTAGTGAGAGAAACACATTTGAACTCTCGACATCGGACTCTTGACGCTGCACTCTTGACGCGGACCGTCGACAGTTGACTGTCGCCCTTGTTCGTCGTCTCCCTGCTGACGCGGCACTGCCAGCCCTTGCGTCCTGCCTGGGGAGCCTTTCTCTCAGCCCTTACTCCATCCTTGCTGTCTCCCACTTTGTCTACTTGGAAGCCAACGCAGACTGCATCCTTTGTGGCACCTCACGTGGCACGCGAACCATCTTTCCTCGACAACATGTAGTTTGACTTTACTACCTTTCAATAAAACGGATTGTTAATGTAAAGCGTTGTAATAAAATGAAGGATATGTTAGGCATGTGGATTTATGGGCAATAGATAGTACGAACATGTTGTTTGATTAGTTTGGATTTATGGGCAATAGATAGTAGCAATGGATGTTGCTTCTGATCCGAAAATAGGCCTTATGCGACTACTTTGGTGGCAGGAAGCCATAGACAAGATCGGGTTAAGTGGCATTGGATCTAGATGGGACGGGACGGGACGGAACTGGGCAAGGGACATTAAAATTTAGATGACGCAAACCCAAAACCCAAAACCCAAAACCCTAAACCCAAAACCCTAAACCCTAAACCCCAATTGAATCGAACCCTAAATTAAACTAACTGAACCCCTAATTAAACCCTAAATTGATTGCCCCAATCTAACCGAACCCTAATTGAACCCTAAATTGAATGCCCTAATCCAACAGAACCCTAAATTGAACTAATTGAACCCTAAATTGAATGGCTCAAATCAACCGAACCCTAAATTGAATCAATAGAGCCCCCTAATTGAACCCTAAATTGAAGTAATTGAACCCTAAATTGAATGCCCTAATTGAATCGAACCCTAAATTAAACTAATTGAACCCCTAATTAAACCCTAAATTGATTGCCCCAATCGAACCGAACCCTAAATTGAATGCCCTAATCCAACCGAACCCTAAATTGAACTAATTGAACCCTAAATTGAATGCCTCAAATCAACCGAACCCTAAATTGAATCAATAGAACCCCCTAATTGAACCCTAAATTGAAGTAATTGAACCCTAAATTGAATGCCCTAATTGAATCGAATCCTAAATTAAACTAATTGAACCCCTAATTAAACCCTAAATTGATTGCCCCAATCTAACCGAACCCTAATTGAACCCCAAATTGAATGCCCTAATCCAACTGAACCCTAAATTGAACTGATTGAACCCTAAATTTAATGCTTCAAATCAACTGAACCCTAAATTTAATGCCTCAAATCAACTGAACCCTAAATTGAATCAATAGAACCCCCTAATTGAACCCTAAATTGAACTAATTGAACCCTAAATTTAATGCCTCAAATCAACTGAACCCTAAATTGAATCAATAGAACCCCCTAATTGAACCCTAAATTGAAGTAATTGAACCCTAAATTGAATGCCCTAATCGAACCGAACCCTAAATGAAACTAATTGAACCCTAAATTGAATGCCCTAATACAATCGAACCCTAAATTGAAATAATTCAAGCGCATCGGATATGTGAATTTTGAACATTTTTTTCCCATTTGAACATTGATCATTTGTTTGATAATTTTAGGTTGTTAATTGTGCGTTTTAGAATTGTGATTATTGATCGATGATTTTAGGTTATTAGCTGTGCATTTGAAGTAATTGCGATTATTAATTGATGATTTTAGGTTGTTAATTGATGATTTTAGATTGTTAATTGTGCATTGAGCATTTGAGATATTGAGATTATTGACGGAGGATGGGACCCAATTGGATTGAATGTGTGATTTTTGTTAATTTTTATTGCATTGAGCATTTGAGAATTGAGATTGTTGACGGAGGATGGGACCCAATTGGATTGAGATACCTGTTAGTTAGCGCAGACACGGACACCACGTCTGATCGACGGTGTCCGACATTTAAAAAACAAATTAACGTATGCCGATGTGTCTGGAGGTGCGTGTCGGTGGGCGTCGGACACGTGTCCGGAGGCGTCGGACACGTGTCCAAAGGCGTCGGACACGTGTCGGTATGTGTCGGACACGTGTCCGGAGGTGTCAGACACGTATCGGACACCATATCGACACCCTATATGAGGTGTCGGAATTGAGGTTGTTGATGGAGGATGAGACCCAATTGGATTGAGATACATGTTAGTTAGCGCAGACACGGACACCACGTTTGATCGACGGTGTCCAGCATTTAAAAAACAAATTAACGTATGCCGATGTGTCTGGAGGTGCGTGTCGGTGGGCGTCGGACACGTGTCCGACGCCGTCGGACACGTGTCCAGAGGCGTCAGACACGCGTCGGTATGTGTCGAACACGTGTCCGGAGGTGTCAGACACGTATCGGACACCATATCGACACCCTATATGAGGTGTCGGAATTGAGGTTGTTGAATGTGCATTAAATTTAGGTTAGTTAGGTTAATGCGACATTTTTAGCATGCACCCCCTGGAATCTAATCGTGGCTCCAGCGCTGGCTATAATTAGCCCTAATTAGTCCTGATTAACAATATTTTAGTAAATCAATTAACCCTAATTAGCTCTAACGAGCCTAATTAGTTTTAATTAACCCTAAGAACCTGATGAAATTCAAATTAGCTGTAATTACCCCAAATTAGCCCAAATGAACCCAATTATGCGCATATTGATTGTAGTTAGCCTAATTAGTCATAATTTGCACTAACATAACCCAATTACGCCTAATTAGCGCTAGTTAGGACTAATCAACACTACTCGACACCATCAAAACCTAATTAGGACTAAATAACCCTAATTAGTCCTAATCAACCCTAATTAGCTATAATTATTCGAAACTAGCCCTCATTAACATTAATTAGCTCTAACATAACCCAATTAAGCCTAATTAGCCCTAATTAGGACTAATCATCACTACTCGGCACAATTAAACCCTAATTAGTCATAATCAACCCTAATTAGCTATAATTATCCGAAACTAGCCCTCATTAACATTAATTAGCCCTAACATAACCCAATTAAGCCTAATTAGCCCTAATTAGGACTAATCAGCCCTAATTAAGACTAATCAGCACTACTCGGCACAATTAAACCCTAATTAGGACTACATAACTCTAATTAGTCCTAATCAACCCTAGTCAGCTATAATTATCCGAAACTATCCCTCATTAACATTAATTAGCCCTAACATAACCCAATTAAGCCCAATTAGCCCTAATTAGGACTAATCATCACTACTCGGCACAATTAAACCCTAATTAGGACTAAATAACCCTAATTAGTCCTAATCAACTCTAATTAGCTATAATTAATAATCGTAATTAACCCTAATAACCCAGTTAGCCCTAATTAGCCCTTGTACATCCCATAATTACTCCATGTTGCCCAGAGATGGTTCAATTACTCGTTGTTTACAAACCCTGCCTTCTTTATATTAATTGTTGTTTTGAGAAGTCCATTGGCAACGAGATGGTTCAACTCGTTGCCAACGAGTTCTATTTAATGTGGAATTGATAACATATGCAACGATCATTCTGCAGTTTTGATATTTCGGAAAGATTCTTGCATATCTTATCAATTTCTGAACACATGCATGCATAGAAACCCTTAGTTCCCGTTCAAAGGTACTCATTACAAAGTAATGCCTTGTAATGAGCCTTTGGATGTCCAGTTTGGACAGTTTGGAAAAGCTAATTGTTTATAAAACAGTATTTTGACTCATGCTTTATGTTCTATGTCGTGGATATTTGGTACACGTTCTCGTGTGTTTCTCCGGGTGCATACAGATCTGGTGTTCTAACATCCGTCAAACCTTCCTGAGCAAGGTTAGATGAATGTTAGAACACCTAATCGATGTGGTGTACTTGGAGAAATGCGGGGAGGTGCTGCCGAATTTTCCACAGACATCGGACTAAGCATGAGTTATTCACTGTTTTATAAACATGTGCTTTTCTGAATGGGATAGGACCACTACCTGTTCAAGAGTGGAGGGGAAATATGTAGACATGTTGTAACATTCATGCATTGATATTTACATCGGCAATGCCTAATCACTGGTCATTATTGAAGGTGGTATACAGTACGATAATTCAGTCGTCATGTCAGTCGATCGAAGTTGGATGAAAAGGAAGAATGCTGAAGATTTTGAGTGTCGCGTTGACGAATTTCTCGACTTCGCTTATGCGCATCCTGCACATGTTGACCTTGATAAGATAAGGTGTCCGTGCGGTAGATGTGAGTTGTTGCACTGGAGAAAAAGAATTGAAGTAAAATGGCATCTTCGTCGGTACGGTTTTATGGGTGGATACACAAGGTGGACGCAGCACGGGGAAACGATAGTATTGTCGTCCAACCTGGCTAGTCAAACTGAAGTTAGGGAGGAGGCACGATATGATTTCCGAGATATGATTATGGATGCTGGGCATGCTAATGTTGACTGGGGTAACGACAGTCCACAACCGCCGAACGAGGGGGCTCATCAGTTTTATGAGTTGTTGAGAGCTGCGGAAGAGCCGCTGTGGGATGGAGCTCCGAAACACACACGGCTGTCTGCGGTTAGTAGGTTATTACAGTTGAAATCAGACCACGGGCTGAGTGAGAAAGGTTTTAACGAGTTTGTTACCTTCATCAAAGAAATACTGCCCGAAAGTGAAAAGCTACCGCCGTCGTACTATGACGCGAAGAAGATGATGAGGAAACTTGGGTTGAGCTATGACCGGATAGATGCGTGCAATAACGATTGTGTATTATTCTGGAAAGAGAATAAGGATTTGTCATTATGTCCAGTATGTGATCATTCGAGGTACAAACCGGACAAAGGGAAGAAGAAAAACATTGCATGGAAGATATTGCGATATTTCCCGGTCACACCACGGCTTCAGAGAATGTACTACTCCTCCAGTACGGCTGAACATATGAGGGCTCACCGTGAGACTCGCAGCAACGATGCCGATGTGCTGACACACCCAGCTGATGGAGAGGCGTGGAAGGAGTTTGACCGCAGGCATCCAGTCTTTGCTCAGGAAGTTCGGAATGTTAGACTTGGTCTGGCAACCGATGGGTTCAACCCTTTCGGTCAGTCTACCACGCCTTACTCCTGTTGGCCTGTTATTATTGTCCCTTACAACCTTCCACCAGGCATGTGCATGAAGAAGCCGTATATGTTCTTGTCGTTGCTTATTCCGGGGCCGAAGAGTCCCGGTAAGGACATAGATGTGTATTTAAGGCCGTTGATTGATGAGTTAAAACAATTATGGAATCATGGAGTCGAAACATATGATGCATCCCTTAAACAAAATTTTCAGATGAGGGCTGCTTTGATGTGGACTATACATGATTTCCCCGCATTGGGAATGACGTGTGGCTGGAGCACACATGGGAAGCTAGCATGCCCTGCTTGTATGGGCGTGAACCCCGGTCATACGTTAAAGCACGGCGGAAAGGCCTCGTGGTTCGGATGTCACCGTAAGCTTTTGCCACCGGGCCATCAGTTTCGTAGGCAGAAGGATAAATTTGACGGGACAATCGAGCGTGAGGTTGTCACACTGGACTACCCATCTGGTGAAGAAGTACTCTCACACCTGGAGGCACTTGATACTGACATACCACACGGTAAGGGTGTGCCGGATCAGAAGATTGCAGGGTTCGGGAAAGAGCACAACTGGAGAAAATTTTGTATCTTCTGGGAGTTAGCCTACTGGAGGACGCTCGTTATCCGAAACAACATGGATGTGATGCATATTGAGAAGAACGTTTTTGATAATGTGTTCAACACAGTGATGAATGTCAAGGGCAAATCGAAAGATCACCTTAAAGCGAGAAGGGATCTACAACAGTTGGGTGTACGCCGTGAATTGCATCCTCGGACAGTCAGTGGGAGGACCATACTTCCGAAAGCACCTTACTGTCTAGACAAGAAACAAGTGGAGAAGGTCTGTCAGTGGGTTAAGAATTTGAAGCTTCCGGATGGGTTTGCGTCCAACATATCTCGTTGTTGCAATGTATCGGAATGCAAGTTCCAAGGGATGAAGAGTCACGACTGCCACGTATTCATGGAGAGATTCATTCCTATTGCCTTCCGGGGACTGTTGCCACGGGTTGTTTGCGAGACTTTGACTGAATTATCTCATTTCTTTCGAGATATATGCTCTTCTACGATCCGGGTGAGTAACATGGAAGTGCTTGAGAAGAACATTGTGGTGACGATTTGCAAGCTGGAGAAAATCTTCCCACCTTCGTTCTTTGATTCAATGGAGCATCTGCCTGTTCACTTGGCATATGAAGCTAAGATGGGTGGACCCGTGCAATATCGGTGGATGTATCCCTTCGAGAGGTAATCCTTAAATTGTTACAGTTGTTCGTTTACACTTAATGCGACATCTGTTATCATTGATATTCCACCTAACTCGATTCGCTAAACTTCTAGGTTCATGTTCCATTTAAAGAAAAAAGTCCGTAATAAGGCTCGGGTTGAGGGCTCAATTGCGGAGGCTTACGTAATGGAAGAACTTGTAAACTTTTGTAGTCAATATTTCGGGCCTGATGTTGGTACAAGGTTAAATCAACTAGGCCGAAATGATCCCGGAGCAAGCACAAATTTGGAAGGGCAATTGTCAATATTCAAGCAGTCAGGTAGTCCGTTCGGCCGAACGTATACTCGATGGCTAACAGATGAAGAGTACAGTGCTGCAACAATATATGCCCTTCTAAATTGCGATGAAGTTTCGGCATTCGTTGAGTAAGTTAAAGTCTTAATTCACTTACATTGCTGTACATAATTGAAAGTGTGTGTTAAGCGAGTTAAATGCATATTGGTTTGCAGTGAGTTCGATGCGGAATCTTTAATCACTGATCCCGCTGGACTTGAATCTCATCGGAAATCACAATTTGTACAGTGGTTCAAAATCCGTGTAAGATTATTTAACGAAATTATATTATGTGTTATATACAGTTCTGTGGCCAATTAGTATACTGATTTATCCTTAATTTTTACCGTCATCTACAATAGGTTCAGTCAATGGATAGACCAGTGGCCTCCTGCTTGAAATTACTAGCCGAAGGCCCTAACAAACAAACATCCTGTTACGGAGGCTATATCATCAACGGGTTTAGGTTTAACGTAAAAGATGATGACCGAACAAAACAAACCCAAAACAGTGGAGTCTTGGTCAACGGCGACTGTTATGCCGAGAATTGCATGGATTTTTACGGAGAGCTAGATGAGATTGTTGAGCTAACATATCTGGGTTCCCAAAACCGCCTGGTAATGTTCAAGTGTACGTGGTTCGATGTCACATGCAGTAGAGGAATCCGTGTTAGCTCTCAAGGGATTGTAGATGTCAATGTCAAGTCAAGACTTGCATCAGACGAGCCCTTTGTGTTTGCTAGTCAAGCTGTACAAGTCTTTTACGCGGAGGACGTCGCCAATCCCAAATCTCATTGGTATACAACTATCAAGTCCAAGAAATTGCCCGTGACATATGACAGTGAGCTAGACTCCTTTCAAGCCGACCAACCACGTGTCTTGTTCCCTGTTGAGGTCAACAACGAGGAGGACGATCTTCCTCTTCCAACAACACTTCTTGTGGGAGAAGAAGTCGTAGATGATGACGCGGAAGATGTTGAAAGTGTTGGAGATGATGTGACCGAGTCTACTGATGAAGAGGATGAATTAGAAGATGAAGAGGACGACGAGTCCCACGAAGAAGAGGGCGACGAGGAAAGTGATGAAGATGATTCGCAAACTGAAAATGATTGACTTGTAATGTTGTAACATCACGGGAAAAATGTAGTAACATTTTAGAACTTGGTGTTTATTGATGTGTTTTTGCACATCCGTTCATATATATATATATATATAGTGCCGATGATGATTTATGCCTAAATTATTGTTTTTCACGTGTTAATGTCTTTGTATATAATCTATATGAAGTCAGATATGGATAGGATACGGGCTATTCGTGGCCGGGCTGGACGCCGAGCTGCTTCCTCCCCGGTTAGTCCCACCTCGTCATTGCCTACTGATGACGAGGCACAGAGTGATCGCGGACAGCCATCGGGGGCCCAGCCCCAGCTGGCGCCGTCACTATCGCCCCAGCCATCGCCCAGCCCCAGCTCGCCGTCGCCCCAGCCCGACGCAGATTCATCCCACACGCGCGTGCATTCTCCATCTTCCGTGGGTTCTACCTCAGGTATAGTTGATAACGGTGTTTCGTACATTTTCGCTAGCCTTATATTTGAACTGTATTAATGTCTGTGTTTTGTAGGATCTCGACGAGGCCGTGGTCCGACACGCGGGGTACGCATCGACCCCCAGCGTAAACAGAGAGTTACGCTCACGCAGGAGGGCCTGTAAGTACTAAAAATATCACCTCATGCCTTATGTTTAAAATTTTTGGGTGTTAATTTATATTTGAACTGTATTAATTAATTTAATTACTTCTTTGGCAGGATCCTGGAGAATATGGCGAGGACGAAGATCGGCGTTCTTGTGAAGGGCCGATTCTTCGAGCCACGCCTGTACTGGAAGGACTGGGATGCCGCTGCGAGGGAGGCCCTATGGGAGGAGTGGCTGGTACGGTGAAGTATTTTTTTCAGCGTTAGTAAATGTTAAATTACAGTTTGTTTTATGTTGTTAATTTGTGTTATTGAATGCCTTACAGGAGGGGTTCACGTTTGACACGCCTCAGCAGCAGGTACTGGGGCAGCAGGCTTTCTTTGCCTACATCGGCAAGAATTACCGCCGATGGCTCCACGATGCACGGGACCGGGCGAAGAAGGCGCTGCCCGCGGGTGCCCCGATGACGGACATGACGAGATATCCCCCACATTGGATATCTCACCGTGTATGGGGGAGATGATAGATCGGTGGGCTGTGGATCCAGGTTGGGACGCCAAGAGTAAGAGCGGGCCTGAGAACAGACAGAACAGAGATCCGACGCACACGGGGGGGTCGGTGCCACACGACATCGTCCGACACATGAACGCGGTCGAGCACCCGGATCTGGAGGAGGATGAGGTCATAGCTCTGACCTATACTCAGACGCACGTGCGGAAGAAGGACAAGGACGAGACGCACCGGGCGGGCGACTATATTTCAGATATTGCCCGGCGGATCGATGTGAGTCAATTTATTTAAGTTAATGTTTTTTCTTTCTATCCTCAATGTCTGTTTCGTTAATTAATGCCCTAACATATCGTTAAACCACTATTTTTGCAGGCCTCGTATGAACAGCTAAGGGGTCCGAGCAGCAGTCCGGACAGCCATCAGCGTCCACTAGTACGGCTGCGAGTACTGGGGTCGAAGCGATGGCTGGATACGCCGGAGGTCGTGAATCGGCCGAAAGGCCGCATACGCGGCCTGCCTAGCACGACTGCTCGTGCCGTGATAGGAGCGTCCTCACCCCCTGCTGCCCCTCCACAGACACCGGCTCCTCGGCCTCAGTTGGACGACGAGGAGATCCAGCGCATTGCTACAGTGGTGTGCCGGATGATCAGGGAGCAGGGCACTGCTGGACCGGCCGCCCCGGCCGCCCCGCAGGATCCAGATCCGGGACTCGGAACCCCGGATGAGCCCCTTCCCGTGCCCGTTCCTAGCTTCCCCCCCCCCCCCCCCCGCGCCCGGCTTGTACTCTTCTCCCCTCTCCTAACCGGCTATATCCGGTTCCCGGCTTGTACATGTATGAGTTTTTTTATAAAATATTTTTTATAATTGATTATATATATTTCTTTCTGTATCGCTTATTGCGCGTTGTTGTTGAGAATTGAAAA